>CAJQUW010014793.1:0-44738 GCA_907163375.1 Prostheceraeus crozeri
TAATCTATTGTAGTTATGAAAAAATTTTAAGTTAAGAACAAATTCTAAGTTACTAGAACATTTTAATTAACCTATCGACGAAGTCTTGGGTTTTAACCAATCCTAGCCATCTTCCCATGAAGAACTTCAATAGAATATTTTACATCTTCTAACAATAAACCATAAGCCATCAATGAAGTTGTAGAATCTTTCTTTTCAATATTAATTGTTACATCACAACCATTATTAATAATATCTTCATATTGTGCACTTAAATCGAAACAGAAAACAGTATATAAATGTCTCCAATCTCAAGGAGTTAATTGTGGTTCAACTCCAAATTCTATACAAAGATTTCTTTAAGCATCATATCCTTCCATAAATTGATTATTGGTATCATCGAATCTTAATGGATTAATTGGATATCGGGTTTGATTTAAAGCAACTTGTAAACTTCGAATTGTATTAATATGAAAAAGATTGTTGTTCTTATCAAAACTTGGAGAATTATTTCTTTGAAAAGCAAGCAAAAAATATCTTGGAGTATTCGAAGTTCTAGTAAAATGCCAGTTAAATCTTTGTTCGGAAAAAGTTACTGAACTAGCAGTAGGCTTTATAAAACTTACTGGAATTGGTTTGATAGTATTTAATCTATTTGCAATAGCTAATTCAACCTCAAAACTAGGAATAATATGCTCTATCCACCATTCAAGTCTATCAATTTTTAAATATGCTTTTTTTCTAGTCTTACCATAAAAGATTAATTTATTATTTGCTGCACGATGAATTATGAATTTAAATTTTAATTGAAATGATATTTTGTCATAATCTAAATATCCAAATAATGGAGACAATGACCAATTTACTGTTTGTTTACTTTTCTTGTTAAACTCACGTCTTTCTTTATATGCACTATTGTTTGTTTTATTTAAATGATTTGCAATATTTTCTACATCTTTCGCAATTCCTGCTGCATCTGTTCCAGCGTGAGTTAAATCATCAACAATTATACCATCATTAGTATCAGGAAACCAACCTTCGATTTCATACTTTTTATTATTTTCACCAATTGTTACAAATCGGAGCATTGTATCAATTACACCTGGAGAATCACTTATTGTTTCTATATTTTGAGTTGCAACATCTAGACGCATTTGTGAAAATAATCTTGGAAAGAAATTATTCTCTAATGCAATGTTATCGCTATCTGGTAATGATGTTGTAAAATTGGCATCACTATATAAAGAATATTCTCAGTGTAAAAAGGAATCAGGTAAATATAAATAACTTTGCTGATTATCAACTTCAAAAATTAAATCTCCTCCAGTATTTACTCTACTGGAAGATCCGGGATTCATAGCAATTCTTATATAGTCATTCTTTTTGATTATAACTGACGAACGGAGGATCGTCTAATCTAAATTTATTTTCGATAAGAGAAGACGTTTTTATAAAAAATAATTTGACTTTTTTTGTTTTTCTCACGCACAAAAAAATTTTTACTAAAATATAATTTTAGAATTTTACTTAAATATAATTTTAGAATTTTTCTAAACCAGCTGCGCTTACATTACCTCTTATTTCTTCAATTGAACGAACCGTAGGTTCTATGGCTACGCCTGATTTCTTCTCGTGTTTACTATCAGACAGCTATGTTAGCAATTTTGTTTTTTGTTTCCTCTGAAAGTTTTTTTAATTTTTTTAGTTCTTCAGAATCATTCTTAAGTTTACGAATAGCTTCTAGTTGTTTTAATTCGTTTTGAGACTTAACAGCATTTGATATGGCACTAGCTGTACTACCTATAGCAGCTGCTCCTTTAGCAGCAGATGTAATCAAATCTTTATTATTTTTAATTAAGTTAACGATACTTCCAATACCAGAAAAGATGCCAGCGCCGCTGTTTACACTATCTCCTTCTTTTTGAATAGTTTCTACACTGTCATAATGGTAAACAGATTTCATAGATGGTTCATGTGCTATTTTTTGATTTATAGCAAAATGTTTAAGATTGTGTTCATAAATTATAGGCATTTATTAGGAATAAATTTGACTTTTGGGTAATAGATTTACGTTAAGATTTACGTTTAGGATTGGCTAGTAACCTGAGGACCTTTGGTCCGATTAAGATTTACGTGTGTGATCGACTAAAGCCTCTGAACAATGTTCGATTGGTTAGCAACCTGAGGACCTTTGGTCTGATCAAGATTTACGTGTGAATGGATAACAACTTCGTGATAACTTGATTAATTTTCTGTTGCACTTTATCTATTGTGTCAGGCAGCGTGTGATGTAATTTAATTTTTTTCTACTAACTTGCATTTTCTGCTGATTAATCTTCAATGCCGTTTTAAGAGCATTCAATTGAACTTTAAGAACATCTAACTGATTTTTAACAGCATCTAACTGTTCTTTATTTCCTTTAGGGTTTTCTTGTAAATTCTTCTTTAATTCATTTTCTAAATTGATTTTAAGAGTTTTCATTTTATTAACTTTTTGATTAAATGAGTTTACTTCATTTATTATTCTATTCATCTTTTTCATTTGTTGAGTAATTTATGAACTTAATTCATCAAAATTTTTTTGGAATGTAGCTTGTAACTTATTTAAATTTTTAAAAAAAATTTTAGAAAGTTTTTCTATTTCATCTTCTAATTGTTCTTTCAATAATTTTATCTGATGTTTAATCTTAATGACTGCAGATTTTAACTTTATAGAAAGTAATATTAAAATTTTTGATTGTTCAGAAATCTTTTTAAAAAAGTTTTGCTATATCTGCTTCTAGCTCTCTATCCTTTTTATCTAGTTTTAATAATTTTTCGTTTAATGATTTGTCATTAAGTTTAAGCAACTTTAATTCATTCATCAGTGGAACCAAAACATCGTTTATATATTTTTCTTTTAAGTCATTGATTTGTGTATCAACATATTGTTTATTTGTTAACTCTTTATTTTGTTGCGGAAAAATAGAAAGATGCAATGGACCACATAAAACGTCTCCAGTTTTCATAATATAATTTTCTATTTCTATTTCTGATTCACGATTATTCGGGATATATGCACATCCACCAACATTTGGTAACATCACTTTTTAACAATAAAAAAGTAATTTTTTCTCACATAAAAATAATAAAAAAAATGGAAAAAGCAAATTTAAAAAATTATATTCGCCCGTATCATCATGTTCTTCTTATTCGATGACATCATCGGGATTTGAAAATAAATGTTTTCATAATAATAATAATCCATGTATATATGTTATTCTTTTGTTTGAATTACAAGCTGAAATATTCAAAGAACAGACTAAATATAACAGACTTCTATTGAAACAAATTATTGTATATTTCCAGGTGATCCATTTATTAAATTTATGGATATTGTAAGCAAATATAATGAAGATTCATATGTAGAAGTAAATAAAGAAAACATGGTTATAATAGGTGATAATAATGTTTACGGACTTATTCGAGCAGTGTTACCAATTAGTAATACTGATTGGATAGAAACTAAAATAATTAATTTTATTAATGTTACTGAATTAGTAAAAAAATCAAAATCTTTCTCAAAAGAAAAAATTAGATTATTTGTTGATGAATTAAATCAATTCAATATTCATAGAGAGAGAAAAAAACATAATGAAGAATTATTATGTCAAGTTTATTATAGAGATACAATTTATAAAGAAGAAACATCAGAAATGCCACAAAGATATGATAATGATACTTATATAGGATTATATTCAAACCTAAATATTAATTTGTTAAAATCTTATATAAATGGCTTGGCACAACAAGAAAAAATTTATATGTGGAATACACCTTATACCATTAACAATGACCATAATCCTAATAATTTTAAAGAATATGATAATAATAATTTTTAAGAATCTTATAATAATAATGATGGTAATAATAATGATGATAATAATATAGATGATGATTCTGAAACATCCGAAAAAGGTGTAAATCGTAACAAAGATTATAAAAATAGTAGTAATTATAAAAATGTAATTTAAGAAAAAATTATATCTCAACATGATATTAATACTACATATAATCAAAATTCATCTAAATTTCATTTTCTTACAATTGAAAATAATAATGATGGAATAGTTGAAGATACTATTAGACAACTATATGTTGGGTCTACAAAATTTAGATTAGGATTTACATTCAATCAATTTAAAATTTATCATCTTTAATAAAAACTAAAAATGATTCAGATTATGGTGGTGTTATTAAATTTTCAAAAAGAGATCAAAGACCAATATTTTTCTGTATTATATTATTATCAGATAATAGATATAATTTAGAGTTAGATATTCCTATCAGGGAATGGCATCCTATACCAAAAAGTGTAATTTATGATGTTGATGAAGAATCAACAGTTAGTGAAAATAAATTTAAATTATCTTTTGATAAGACTTAATATGATAAAGAAAATAAAATAACTAAAGAACGTGAAATATATGATAATATATAATAACTCTCAAGACCTTGATATTAGAATGTTTATATCTAAAATTAAAACACAAATTTTTTCATTAAAAAATAAAAATGGAAAAGTTTTATTGTGTCTTATGTAAAAGAAAGTTGCAAACAAAAAGAAGTTTTCAATCTTATTTACAAAGTAAATTGCATTTACAAAATGTAGATCGAGTTGATAAAGGAAATATATTAGAATTAAATAATTATAAAAACTATATAGAAACATTACCTACTGGTATAAAAGTTAAAAAAATATTTGATGATTATTCACATTCGGAATATAAAAAAGTTTTTAATAGTGAAGATGAACATGTATAAGATGGAAGATATTTATTTAGCGATACTGATGAATTTAACGAAATAGATGAATTTGATGAAGCTGCTTCGCCCGTAACAGATATAAAATATTTATTTGATGAGTCTGTTGAACATATTGAAACCGATAAAACTTTTTATGATGTATTAACAAACTTTTTCAAAATATTTAATAAATCTTTCAAATGTTATATGAATGTAGAAGTACTTTATACAAAACATGGACCTGATGGAATTCCTGAAGAAATAATACAAGGACATTTTACAAATTCACAAGAAATTCATAATGTAAATGATATACAACCCATATTTGAATGGATGATAAATAAATTAGAAAATTGTATAATTGAAGCCCAGTTACGTGAATCTGGTTGGAGATTTGTTAAAATATTATCTAAGAAAATAGTAATTGATAAATATAAAAATAATTCTGGTAGTTATGTTCCTTTACCTTTCAGTTCGCCACAAATAATCAACATAAAAAATGAAGATGATCATTGTTTTCTGTGGAGTATTATAGCACATTTACATCCTGCAGAATATCACAAAGAAAGACTAAGTCATTATAAAAAAGAAGAATACATAAATGAATTTGATCTCTCTGATGGCTTAGATGAATTTCCATATGATTATAATAGGTTAATAAAGTTTCATAAAAAGAATAAAAATTTAATAGAAGTAAATGATTTTGAATTAAATGTGAATTATGTTTCTATTGGTAAAATTAATCCATTTTACTCAGATTCAAAACAATTTTATTTGAATAATAAAAATTTATGTCAATCAGAAATAGTATATAATGATAGAGGAAATTACATGCATCATAATATTTTTTACCAAGGAAATATAATTTGTGCTGAAAAATTTGAAATTATTAAAACATTATCACCAATCATGATTAATCATAATAATTATAAAAGACGCAATTATAATTATGATTCCGATTATTCATCTTTATCTTTAGAATATCAACAAAAATTACAAAATTTAAATAAAATTTTACAAAAAAGTAAAACAGATTATCAACAACAATTAAAAATGTTACTACAAGAATATCACAATAAATATCAAAATAAGATGGAAACAATTCAAAAATTAAATGAAGAAAATGAAAAAAATGAAGACAATAAAGAATTAAATGAAACCAATCAAAAAATAAATGAAGAATTAAATGAATGTTTTAAAAAATGTCAACAGCAATATAAAGAACAATATAATAAAGAATATGAACAACAGCTACAAATATTAAATCAAAATTATCAACAGTCTGAAAAAGATTTTCAAAGACACATCGATTTAACGCATGAAATATATCAAGATAAATTTGAAAAATTAAAACAAACAAAACAATCAGCACAAGCGAATATATTATATTATCAGGATCATTTTATATTGTGTAAAGATGTTTCTATATTTACAAAAACTTCAGATAATGCTAATTTTCCCTGACTCCAATGTATGACGAGCTTTAGAACTAAAGAAGAAATGAATAGACATTTGGAGAATTGTCAACAAAATGAAGCAGTTGAAAATACTTTTGCTAAAGATGATTATTTAATATATAATAGACATTATTTGAAAATTAAAGTACCCTTTACAATTTATTGTGATTTCGAAGCATATACTGTTAACATAACACAAAATTCTGATAATGGTAAATATGAAAAAAGTGCGCATGAACAAAGTAAAGAAAAATATTTATTTGAACAAAAACCATTATGTTGGGGAATGTACATTCATTCAAATTATCCTGAATTATTTAAATCAGAATGTTATGAATACTATGGTGAAGATAATTCAGAAATGTTTACAAAGAAAGTAGAAGAATTACAAAATTATTTTTCACAATTGCTTGAAATAAATATACCAATGCTTCCATTGACCGATGAAGAAAAATTTAATTTTGTTAATGAAAAAAATTGTTATTACTGTGGAAAAGAATTTACAAATAATTTATAAACTGGTAGAGGTATATAGATATCTTGATAAAGAAAAAGATCATGATCATGTAAATGGATTATATGGAGGTGCAGCACATAATTCTTGTAATCTTAATGCTAATAAATTTAAATATAACTTTGTTCCTTTATATTTCTATAATGGTTCTAAATATGATTTCCATTTAATAATGAATGATTTATTTTCATCTGAAAAATTACAACAACAACAAATAAATGTACTATCTAAACAAGAAGAAGAATATTTTTCAATGCAATTAGGTTGTATTAGAATTTTATATGCATTTAGATTTTTTACTCTTTATTCATTAGATGTTATGGGAAAAACTTTGAAACCTGAACAATGTAAAATATTAAATAAATATAATTTAAAACCTTTAAAAGACATATTTCTGTATAAATATATAACCTGCGGTTCACAGTCGAAGACTCATTTAACTGGAGATATAACCTGCGGTTCACAGTCGAAGACTGATATGAATAGAATAAATGAAATAATGAAGTCATTCCAATAAATAAATTTAAATCAACATTAAAACAATCACAATTATGTGAAGAAGACTATGCAGAAGCTGAAAAGAATTGGAGAGAGTTAAATTGTAGAACAATGTATGATTATACAATGAAATATCTTCAGATAGATGTATTAATCATTACTGATCTTTTTGAAAACTTTCGTGACATGTGTTTAGAATATTATGGAATAGATCCATGTTATTGTTATTCTACACCAGGTTTAACATGGTTAGCAGGATTAAAATGTACTGGCGCTAAACTTAAACATTATGAAGAAAATACATATGATAAATTATTATTTTTTGAATCTGGGATTAGAGGTGGTGTTTCATCAGTTTTAGGTAATCGTTATGTTAAGTGTTACAATAAAAAAGTAAATTCTGATGATTATGGTATATATAAATTTTTATCTCCAGAAGAAAGCGGTCAGTTTATAAAATTGTTTAATCAAAATATAGAAGGACTTATATCAAATGAAGATAGTCAAGCAACAGTTGATAAATTCATGAGAGAAAACTATTTGTTATATTATGATTTTAATAGCTTATATTTTTCTTGTATGATACAAGAATTACCAACAGGTGAAATGTCATGGTGTAATATTCTTTAATACGAACCTACACATGATGGAAATTATAATTTTGGTTATATATATGAAGTTGATTTAGTATATCCTGATGAAATAAAAGGCGCAACAAAATATTATCCATTCTCTCCCGAAAACAAAATTCTCAATATAGAAGATTTTTCAGATTTTCAAAAATCTTTAATTCCTAAGAAATACAGACCAACAAAAAAGCTTATGTTAACACAAGGTAATAAAGGAAAGTATGTTGTTGAAGGAAGAATGCTAGATTGGTATTTAGAACATGGAATGATTCTCACTAAAATACATCGAAAACTAGAGTATAAAAAATCTAAATGGTTAAAAAATTATATAGAGTTCAATATTGAAAAACGTAAAATAGCTAAAAGAAATAAAGATGATTATGGAAACGTGTTCTTTAAATTAATGAATAATGCATTTTATGGCAAGACTTTAGAAAATGTGCGTGATAGACAAAATATTGAAACAGTTTATGATAGAGATAGGTTTCAAAATTTAACAAGGAAACCGACATATAAAAGAACTACTAGATTTAGTGATAATCTATGTGCTGTATATTTACGTCGAATCAGCGTAAAAAGTGATAAGTTTAATTTTATAGGATTCGCTATATTAGAATTAGCTAAACTATTTATGTATAAATTTATATATGATTATTTAGCACCTGCTTATGGCAAAAACTATAAATTACACTTTACAGATACGGATTCCGTTTTCTTAGAATTAACAATACCGTATAATTCTTCACTTGATGAAGAAATTAATAAAATAAAAGATATCATTCATCCTTCTGATTTATGTAAAGTAAAAGATGAACTAGAAGGAAATGAAGAGTACATAACAGAAGCTATATTTTTAAAATCTAAATGTTATTGTTATAATACAACTAATAATATCAAAACACATAAAACATTAAAAGGAATTTCAAAGGCATCAGTGGCTAACCAAATAACATTTCAAGATTATGAAAATATATTATTTAATAATGAAATAAAAACAGCATGTAATTATAGACTTAATTCAAAGACACATAAAATGTATTTAAAAGAAGAACATAAATTAGCATTAGTTCTATTTGATGATAAAAGAAAAATTTTACCTGATGGAATAACTACTTTACCTTTTTAACTTTCTAATTTCTAAGATAGACAAACTTGATAAAAAAATAAAATATTATAATACTATATTTGTATATTTTTATCACTCGGTAAACAATTGTTCGATTCAGAGTTTAACTCTGTGAACAAATGTTCTATAACTCTATCATGAATTTTTTTATCAATATTAATTGTAATGAAGCCATAATCTTTTGACCAAGCATTGTTACACGATTGTTTAAATTCATCTTTATCTTTTATACATAAATCTCTTAACCAATCACTTAAGTTTCTTGCATTTATTTCAAATAGTATAAATATATTTGCATTCTTTCTAATAACACTTCCGTCTAATGAATACATTCTTTGTGTTAAATAAAAAACACTACAGTTATTGTATCTACCTCTTGTGAAATAATTTCTCTGAACTGACTGATTTCTATCATTACCACAATCATCAAAAATTACACAATGTTTCATTCTTTTATCTAGTTTACTAGGATCTTGCATATTACCACTATCATCTATTAATTGTATCTTTATATGGTTATTTTTATTGAATTCTACTAACTGATTATTTTTTGCTGCTTCTTCACACCACGAACTTATTTCTTCTTCATATTCAGATTTTTCATATTCTTTGAATAATGAAGCAATTGCTGTTTTTTAAGATTATTTTCAAATCCATATTTTAAAAATTTATAGACGGGTTGTTCTGCTGTTGTTGTATAAATCATAAGATTGTTATAATCCAAAAAATTTGGTGTCGTTAAAATTTTAAATAATAGATACGTCTTTTCACAACCCGATCTTCCACAAATAACTGACAAAACTTTATTAGATAAATTTGGATGA
Source organism: Prostheceraeus crozeri (assembly GCA_907163375.1). Classification (NCBI taxonomy): domain Eukaryota; kingdom Metazoa; phylum Platyhelminthes; order Polycladida; family Euryleptidae; genus Prostheceraeus; species Prostheceraeus crozeri. The sequence continues at coordinate 9,813 of CAJQUW010014793.1, forward strand.
TAATTAAATTTGATTTTTTTTTATTTAATGGGCGCATTCACTCATTTTTAATAAGAAATTTTTATTTTTATTTTATTTTTATTTTTAAAGAAGAAGAAGAAAATTAAACTTCTCTAACCAAAAGATCTATCATAATCTCTTCACCTCCAAAATTTATTTCTTGTCCTTTCTCATCAGTGATTCTAATGTTAATGTTGTTAATAGTTTTTTTGTAATAGGGAAATATATTAATGTTTGTGGAATTACATTTAATCTATAACCAATGGGTAAAGTAAAAGCTGGAAAACTGAATATTAAATTTGACAATTTACCATTTATATATCCTCCTTCAATAATGTCACAATGTACAACAATTGAATTTATTTCAGTTATTTTAGGAATCTTCTCACCTAAATGATAACCTTGACTATAGGTTTGTTTATTAATCCCAATAGTTTTGACAATGATCTATCATGATTAAAATCAACTTGATGATTTTCGTCTAAAGTAAGAGAAAATTTATTAACTGCCGGTTCAACTGCAAAATGTAGTTGTTTCTTATCTTTAAATGGTATACCTAAATGTCTCTTAATTTCATTTGATATTGATTCAACTTCGTAAGAACTAGGAAGAAAAGTTAGTACTTTCCATGTTTTACCTTTATCAGTAGAATATCTAAATTGATCATTCACATCTTTGATAACATTTTGAATAGTGTTAAATGTGGAGAAACTAGTCAATGCAATTTGATAATTTTTATTTTGTTCCAAATGTAGAATGGGTTCTAAATTACAAGTGTGTGATGAAGTAGTTGTTATAATTTTTAACGTCGTACTAAATTTTGATGAACCCATAATCTCTGTTAGATTTTCTAAATGATTATTAATTTTGTCTAAATCTGCTGATGATAAGTCTCTCGAAGACATTGTCTTAGTTAAAATTTTAAATAAATATTTTTTTATAAAAAAATTAAAAACAACAACATATTTCATCTATACTTTTATAATCCTCTTCATTTAGAATCTTCTTTTCTAACAGTCCTTTCAATATAGCATGAATTTCATTGAAACTAGAATTGTGTCCTTCTTTTATTGCAGATATTAAAATATTTAATCTATTTAGTAATTCTTGTGGATCATCTGGTAAAAATACAATTGTTTCTGTTTTAAACCCTTTTCCTACTTTAACTCCCGTTGATAATAAATTTTGTAATTGTTAAGAGATTTTACTGCGCCAACTCTATCTAACATAGCTTTATATTCTATGAGATCTTGTGCAGCATAATTTTTTAAATCTGCTCCTCTTAAAAGATCAACTAAATTTCTATCTAAACTAAAAGGAGATTTATCTGGTGAAAAAATAAAACCTCGAAAAAGTTGTGAAAACATTTTTTTTGTCCGAGATAAAATCTAGGTATTGTTTTCCCATCTATAAATGAAATAGAATGTTGAAATTGCATAGATTTTGGTAATTTCTTATTAATGTTTGATTCTAGTAATCCATAGTCATCTAATATAGTCTTGTGCTCTGGATCTGTTATATCAATTTGTTTATCATTATTTGTAAGTTCTTTTTCAAGAGTTTTAAATGGTTTCATAGTTTTTTCATAATCAGTTTTTACTTCGTCCGTTCCTTTTACTTTGTCAAACATATCAGATTGAATACCAACTTTTATCATTCTATGTTGAAGATGATTTTCTTTCATAATATTTCTTTGCTTTATTAACTCGTCTAATTGTCTAATTCTTTTTTGATTATCAGCTTTAATTTTATCCATTTTTAAAATATAATATTTGAATTTTGTGGTAACATTGGAATACAACAAAAACATTTTACTGAACAAATTATTTTTTTATTGCTTTGTTGTCTGACATCTTTTCGTTTAAAGTTTTCTCGTTTTAAGTTTTGTTTAATAAAGTTTTTAGCTCTTCTAAAAAGATTTTATCATTTTCTTCATCAGAAATTTTACCATCACTAAGAGTTTTACCATCACTAGAATTTTTGTCATCAACTTTTTCGGACTTAAAATGAAATGATATTTGATTTACTTCATTACCTATTTGATTAAATTTTTCAATCGCATCTAGCGTAATAACATTATCATCACATACTCTTTGAAAATAATAATGTAGTTTATCATACACTTCTTTTATATGTAAATGCTTAGTTTTTAATGATTTTCGTTTCTTAGTTATTAAAAATTTATCTAACATTGTAATAAGTGAAGTTGTAAAAACACCCGTACCTGTTAAAGCAGTAGCAACTACTGGAATTATTAAAACACCTGAAGATATAACAATTGTTAAAGCACCTAAACTTATTGTTAAGAATATGCCAATTCCTTGTGTTACATTCCTAACTTTAGACCATCTCTTTCTTAATTTTTTATAATGCTCTAATCTTAATAATAATTGAGATTCCTTATCTTTCATATACCTAACTCTATCTTTATGTTTTTCTTTATTCATTTTTTCAACGTCCATTTCATATGATAATGAAGGATATATTCTTGCGGTTTCTTCCACTTTTGTTTCTTCCATTTTTACAGAAATATTTTTAGAAGCATAATTTTAGATATCTCATATTTTAAAAACCTGAAAAATGGATAAAATTCATGAATTTAGACGTTTTTAAAAATACCAAATTTTTCTAATGTTGTGTCCTGGAACGGTCATGATTTTGGGGGTGTAAAATTTCATAATCTCAAATTTGAGATTCTTAACTTTTATGATTTTACGGTGTCCTGGAACGGTCATGATTTTGGGAGTAAAAATTGTAATTCTCAAATTTGAGATTTTGAAAAATTTGAAAAATTGGGTATTTTTAAAAACGCCTAAATTTATGAATTTAGGTCTTCATAACCTGAAAAATGGTTAAAATTCATAAATTTAGGTCTTCATAACCTGAAAAATGACCAAAGTTATTAAATTTAGGCGTTTTTAAAAATACCAATTTTTCTGAATTTTTCGTTGTCCTGGAACGGTCTTCTTCCCATTACTCGTTCCTCCGGATTCATTGTAAATGAATTACTTTTATGAGTTTGATAAAATATTCAAATTTATTATGATACTGATAAAAATATAAAATAGTCAGGAAGCATAATTATCAGGTGCGAGGATATTGTTCTTTACCTATATGTACTAAATCCTATTAATGAATACCAAATGTTTTCATGTTGTCATTGCCAATGTGTAGTCCAGATGTGTGTTGAAATTGTAATTTCAATTACAACTAGGACTACGTAATTACAAGTTTTTGTATCCTTCTGTATTCACTACTCTGACCAAGCGATAATAACTTCCATGACAGCGATCGTGTCCACGTGATCATGCGGTTCTCATCTTGATTTTGAAATTTGGCATTGCTGTCTATAAATTGAGCGTGTCAGATGTTCTCAGCGATAACTTTTTCTTAAATTTTATCCGTGCTTTATCTTCTCTACATCCAATCTACCTTAAAATTCACAAACGTCATGAAAAAAGCCGGGGAATAAATTGTCCTGTCAGTCGATTTACATATTTTCTTTAAATTACGTCTCATAATGAAATATTTCTTAAAAAACATTTATGGTGATCACAAGTGACTGCATTTTTTTTAAAGAATTTTATTAACCTCTGGTACAGCGAATAACCATGAATGACGCCAGTGGTTACTCAATGACGAGAATTTGATTGATCATGTCATTTTAAATGAAGAAAGGGAAAATAATCAATATTCTAAGCTGATAAGTTGTCTCCATCAGAAACATATTTGCACTCGCATTGCGAGTATCAAGATTTGTTCGGTGAAAGTGGTCTTGGGAAACTGATTAAAGATTAGTAGCCTAAACTGTGTGATGTGTGCGAACAAGAGTTCTTCAAGCGACTGACAATTAATGTCTCCAACCCGCCATGACGCATACATGCACAGAGTTAGACAGGTTGTCTCTTCGTCTGTTTGACTAGAAAGGAAACATTGGATCATGTAGGCCTAACGTTAGTGACATGGCACAATCTGCTGACATAAAACCATAGCAATCGAACAATGAGCAGCCAATTCAACATTAAACACGCCAAAGTGCGCAAAGTTTCAGTGACTGTTATCAACCGGATCACACAGCAAAGAGACACAGTCGATGTCAAGTTCTACAGAGAAGTTTGTGAACTTTTTTTCATGCGCCTGCTAACTTTTTTTAAAATGATCGGAGGGCCCAACATTATCGAGAAAACTTTTGCGCAATGATCTGAATTCTTCGAATCTGAAGGAATCGTGGCGATCGGAACCTTTTGAAGGAATTCAGAGCAATCCGCAAGCGACGCACGACTATTTTTCCTATTTCTGCAAGGAATTAGAAATGTCTTTTTGCCCACTTATTAAGTTCCTGCATGTGCCATCTGTTTGAATCAGCTTGCACTTCTAGCAAAGTGACACGGTTAAACAATCTAATTCTGTACATACATGAGTGCATTGAGGAGATCTTGTGTTTGGGCCAGTTGCATATGAAAATCAATTATTGATATCTATGAAATTCATGCATGCTAAATAACACAGAAGTATGACTTTCTATGGTACTGTTAATTTCTATGCTAAATAATGAACACAGTTTATATTGCACAGTTGAACCACGATTTCAATACGAAAATTGCGCTCGTCAACATGCATAGTTTGTACAGCGACTTAAGAAACGGCGCACTGTGCACATGGTATGCCTAAATATATTTTACGAACGATCTGGAAGATTGAAGTTTTCGATCTATTTGCATCCGATTTTTGTACATGTCAGTCACGATGATTTTAATCTTGCCAAGTGCAACATGCGTGGTCTATCGGTGTGCTGATAGTCTGGTGCCATGTCGTAAGCCTGTGATATTCAGTTTGCTTTGCTGTTCTTATTTGCTTGATCGCATGTTATCTAAAGCATTGACAAGCATGCCAGTTTTGGTCATCTAATAATTAAAACAATCGCCGAGATTGTTGGTCTTGATCATTTCTATGGGAATTATTATTTTGGTCACTCAAGTGCGCTGATTGATAAAGTTATTTTTACAGATTACTACTGAAAACTACAAGCAGTAAATGCCATAAACGAATTATCATCAAAGATTGTAAATTACTTACGTCTACTGCGAAATGAAGTCCAGTGGTCGAGATTATGGAGTTCAGAACGTTATAATTTTCCAGAAAACTCATCACTGATGGGAGATTTTCAATGACATACCCATTCGAGAGGGTTCACAACAACAATGCGATAGGCGCCCCTCCCCCTGTCCCACCAGGTTAATATGATAGGGTTGATATTGACAGACACAATGCGACGAAATATTTATTCATTGATTATAATTGATGTGACAACTAATGATGAGTTTGATCCTACCATGCGATAATGGATGCATGTAAGCGATCGTAGCGCATGTTGTTAGAGTAAAAGGTCTAGTGCAGGGGCTCCCTCACTTAACATTATTATTATTCCCTGTACCCTCACTTAACAAATAAAAAATAGTAAGAATTCAATCACAATAAAAAATTTAATTACGCGCATAAATATACGAAATTCGTAATTGAATAACACAAAAAATTAACTAGGCGTAATTGACAAGCGCAGCGAAAGCCATGCTCAAACATCAAACTAGCTCTTTGTTTGCTTTAATCATTACTATGGTGGAGAATCAGGATTCATATAAGTATGTGGTTGGGGTCGAGTTGGTGGTCGCTAATTGGGTAAATCCAATTTATTCCACAACATTTCTGTCTTTTCAACATTGGGTCTCAGATTTCCGTGAAAATTTGCATACATACTCATTTTTTACGCTGAACACGAAAATTTTAGCGGCGACCACACCAAATAAAAACTTTCCATAGAAATCTAGCACTTTTAAAATGCCATTTTCTTCTACATCTCGGTCAGAGGACAAATTGATCTCGGACAGACAGATGTCGAACAGGAAACTTTTCGGTTTCTGCATTTGGGTTGCTGATGAGACTGGGAATTTAGGATGAATGCTTGCATGCGTAAAGCGAAGACCAAAATGTAATGTATTGCATATAATGTCCTTTGACCGTGACCCGCCATGTTCTCTGACCGAGATTTTTAAGGTCTCGGTCAGAGGACAAATTGATGTCGAACAGGAAACTCTTCGGCTTCTGTATTTGGGTTCATGTGACTGGGAACTTAGAGCGAATACTTGAATGTTTAAGACTAAGTGATCTAAATTTAATTTCATACATTATAATGTCCTTTGACCGAGACCCTTGTATTCTGACTGAGATCTTCAATTTCAACGTTGTGCTCTGACCGAGATTTTTTAGGGTCTCGGTTAGAGGACATTCTCGTGGTTTTTGGAGATTTTGAGAGGGTTAATTAATATAAATGAAAAATTTCTTTTGCAGAGATGTTAAGAGCATGAATCCCTCCTATGCTGTGAAATTTCATCGATTCCTGACAAAATTTCTGGTTTCAGCATTTATATGAAATTTTTGGGAATATTCAAATACTCTGGTCGAAAAAACGGATAAAAATATTTTTAAATCAATATTGCTCACTTGTAACGTCATCAAACTGAATTTTCTTTACGGATTTATAAACTAGCACACCAGAGGATTCGTTTGGTGCAAAACGTTTGATGGAAAAATCAATATTCTTCGAGAAAAGGTACCTCGGTCATAGAACAGAAAACATCTCGGTCAAAGGACATTTTTTTCATTGGACAATGGAAACCCAGTGAAAATTCAATGATTAATATTAATTACAATATTTAAAATGAGACTGTTTTAAAGAGCTGATCTTCCTCTTTCAGATGATATAAATATTAGTAAGTGTATTTGAATGTAGCTGATCGAAAATCAGTGTTGAAGTGAGAATTGGACATGCTTTTTTGGTCTCTTTTCAGGAAAAAACGGCAACTTGTGAAGAAGGTCTTGGCTTTGTGACTTTTTAAAAACCATGCCATAATAGATGTTGTCGATAAATGATGTGGATTAAATTGGATTTACCCAATAGCAACGGCTGCTTCAAGGCCAGATGATGACAATCCAATGCGGAATGCGCACAAATTTTAGCAGTTCAACTGACCCATGAACAGGAAAGTAATGAAAGTAAAACAGAGTCATGATGATTTTTGCTGTTTTTAAAAGCTGTCAACCCATTGAATGATTTGTGAGCGTCATGGGTACTTTTAAAAGACATAATAAGAGAACCTTGATCTGCAATTCTGATGCACAAAAGCTAAATATGCACCACCTTTGTTGTCATTGGATTTGGCGTCTCTTCGGTCGTCCTACATCATGGATTCAACTATTATTCCACTCCAATTAAGGAATCCATACTTAAGCATACATATTGATGACAACATCTCCTATCTAAACGTTTCTTACAATTAATGCAGCGATATGGTTTGATCAACATGTGTTATCCAACGCAATACTGGACATGCTCGGTATTGGGAACTGTCTCCACATGATGATGTTGTTTCTGAAGTGCACAATCAAGACCTAAATGTCACAGATCATTCTACAATCACAGCCTCGACAGGTATTACCAAGAAAGGTGGAGATGTTTCTTTTGAGCCTTTCAGAAATTAGAGGAATTTCGACATTAATAAACATAAATCTGATTTGCGTAATTCCTTTAGTCTATATTTGATCAAAATGCCTTGTTGAACTCAAGTTGATAGAAATCCATTTATTGCTCGGAGAAATAAAGAAAGATTCTGGCAACATCATCGAAAAGATTACATTATTCTCAACAGAGCTGGAAAAATTCCACTGAAATTTTTTAATTCCAATTCCAGAGCAGAAATTTCAATTCCAATTCCAGTCGAAACAGTTCAATTCAATTCCAATTCCAATTCCATAATGAGATTCAATTCCGAATTCCGATAATTGCATGACGCGTATATGTTAATGTATCTAAAGTTTCCTCGTTTCAATCTAACCCATGTGCCCGTATCTTATCCTCGTTATTCCTGTGTGCCGTTCCCTGCGTCGTTCCTATGTGCGTTCTCATGTTCATAGTTCATATTTCTTGTGTACATGTACATGTAGATATGTAGCCGGTCAGCCTACGCCATTTTCGCTTCGTAAACGAGATATTCAACATCTTGTGGAAAAGAGAAAAGAAAATTAACGGTCAGCAAAGAATCAAACGCTGAGAGAGAGAGGGAGAGAGAGAGCATAGAAATTAACAGTACCATAGAAAGTCCTAGAATGGAAATTGCATGAAAATTATGGCACACGCCGGGGGAACTAAGTTGGGGCAAAATGCAAATTGTGCGAGCTGGTTTCCATGTTTTCTCATTTGTATTTATAGTTATCAAGCCAAAATTGTGATCTGGATTGCTGCCCCTTGTCCAAAGATCATACACAAAAGCAATAGTGAATTTACAAAATACTGCGGCGACAGGATGACAAAGAAAGAAATCCTTTAAAACGTTCTGTACGCTCATCATTTTGAAATATCGCTCCTATAATCTATCAAGAGTATTTTATCAGTCACATATGCAACTTGCAATGTCGATTTACAGAACATACATTGCTCCAACTTGAAATCAGAGGTCAAGAAATCTCAGAGTATTCATTTTACTTGAAAGGGCTCCCCTGTTCACTATATTTGAACAATTTTCAAAATCTTTACATGCTTTCGAATATCCGTTTCCAAAATATCATTACACCATATCACATGTCATTTAGTAATTAATTGAAAAGTTCCAGCGACTATTCACTTATCTAAGAAATTATTGTCGGTGAAGAAGCTTTCAATGTGTTTATTCGACAAAAGCGCTAGGTTTCTTAACCGTATGAAGGAGAAATCATCCTATAATTAGAATTTTTTCTATTGAATTCTTGAGATATTCTTACAACCAGTGCACCGCCCACTTTCAATTATGACTTTGCGGACCAATTTTTAATTCGAATTTTGAAAAATAGTTGTTAATGACTGCTGCAAATCGACACAATATACCAACCCAGGGAATAGTAGGCTATACCACATGAAACAATGCCACCATCTCACTTAATATTATCTTCATAAAAATCCTGCATTAATTTGCTGCCAACAACTTCCACAACCAACTTGGCAAATAGTTTGACTATTAATCAATGTTTTAGATCGAATCTGATCTACAAACCATAGATTTTTCCATGTGCCATCATTGTACATAGGCAAGATATCAAACTTCCATTCTAGTGTACTATTATCTACTTCTATGAGAGAGAGAGAGAGAGATGCGAATAAATCTATGAATAAACTGACAGAAGAAAGAAATTCAATGTGCGAATAACGTGATTGTTGATGAAAGAAAAAACGACGATAAAAATGATATTATGAAAACTGATTAATGGTCCATGTTAAAAAAGGAGATTAAAAATTCCGTGATAAGAACGAAATGTGGTCGGGTCGAAAGCTAACGAGCAGAGATTAAAGGAAACTCTTTCAATTTTCAAAAGAAAGTGGATTTATCGTCAAGTCTCAAAAATTTGCATAAATTAGAGACGATGAGAAATTGAAACAACAACAACTACCAACAACAACACATACGACATCTTCAGTAGCTGTTAGAAGAACTCCATGCTCTCGCGGTGTAACTTGACTACAGAAGTAACAACTACAACTGCCTACCAGCGAACAACAACACAGTAGCGTATGCGGCAACACACCAACGAGCGCGATTGAAGATTGACGGTATAAGTGACTGATATTTATGATATTATTTTGGTATAAGTGAGTCCGATCGAATTGAAGTGAATTCAACATCAAGAAGTGAACTGCAAGTTTAAAGTTTTTCTTTTATCGTTGAGTATCGTACTTGTATAACTATAGTCTTGAAAATTAATATTTGCAATTCGAGCGTTGTGATTGGAAGTTGAATAATATTTCATGTCATTGCCATTTTTAATTGAATCAATTAATTTTAGAATAAAATTTTGTTGACACTGTCTATATTGTCGATTTGAACTAAAAGGCGCGGCTGCCCTTTCATCGCAGGGTAAACTTTTCCTCTATTTCCAAACCAATTGTTTTTCGTGTGTACAACAATTTAAGTTAATCTCCAATTTTTGTGCTTATCCAATCAATAACTAAATTCAACAATTGTCTTTAATTTTTGAATGTAATTATTTTACATGATAAATAACTAAATAACAGATTGAACAAATATGATTATCTGTTCATTGTTTGCTTAATTGCTGAATTAACATTGACCGGGGGCTGTAGGCCCATCAAAGTCATAATTAGCACCCTTTATTCAACAATAGAATAAAACTAGCGCGGTCGATCTCTCTCTCTCTTTCTCTCTCTTATCTCTGCGTGCAGTTAACACAACGGCCGAATACTGTGATTTCAATTTTTGTACAAATAGATTTATCACAGGTCTATCGAAAAAGTGGAATTGAGGTTTATCAAGGTCAATTCCAATTCCAATTCCAGTAGATTTAAATATCGTCAATTCCAATTCCAATTCCGACGAAAAATGGAATTCATTCCGGGTCGGAATTAATTCCAATTCCGACTTTTCCAACTCTGATTCTCAATGCTTACATCGTTGCTCAATAGTGCTGCCATATGATCTGGAATCCAATTAATGTTTCAGATAAATCGTAACAAAGCCTTATTTATTCATATGATAATGAGCTTCAACTTGCTGAAGGAATTGGTTGGCATCACCACAGATAGAATTTTGAATTTCCGCAGGGATATTTTCATCCCTCAGCAGTAGCAAGGTCTTGCCCCTTCTCCCACTATGTGCACTAAAGTACATACAGCTGAAATGAAACGCAGAACAGCAAAACATCTGAACCGCCGACAAAACATACACAATTAATCACAGAAACACTAAAAACAACGTAATAAGCCAAAAACGAACTACTTCAAAACCAGAAACATAAAACGCCCCAACAATCCTATCAAAAATAACAAAAAAGCAATCACCTCCCACCCAACAAACGACACCCTAACTCCCTCCACCAGTACACAACCCACAATCCTAACGTTACCACATCAACCCACACCCACCTTTGCACCACCACCGGTACCCCTCACCCACCCCCACCCAGCCCATCCCCCAACCCGGACCCCCACACACCTGTACCCACAACACACTCCCTCCAACCCGCCCGCCGCCCCGTCACTCCCCGCCCCCTCCCCCCAACGCTCCCACCACCCCAACCTCAAACCCACACCAATCAACCCCAACCACGAGTCAAACACCCCACCAAGCCACCCACACCCTCTAACCACACCCACCCACACGCCCACTCCCAGCCGCCCCAGATTCCCACCCGCCCGACCACCTCCCCCCACAGCCCCCAACCCCCTCACCCCCTCCCACGCCCATGTACCGAACACAACCCCCTGCACCCTTCACATGGCCACCCACCCACTCTCCCGACACTCATAAAAGGGCCAACTCACCAACCCACCCCCAACCAGACACCCAACCACCCACCCCCACCCCCCGAACACACAAAACTCCACAACACCCCCACCCCCCCCCCCCCCCCCCCCCCCCCCCCCCCCCCACCCCCCCCCCCCCCCCCCCCCCCCCCCCCCCCCCCCCCCCCCCCCCCCCCCCCCCCCCCCCCCCCCCCCCCCCCCCCCCCCCCCCCCCCCCCCCCCCCCCCCCCCCCCCCCCCCCCCCCCCCCCCCCCCCCCCCCCCCCCCCCCCCCCCCCCCCCCCCCCCCCCCCCCCCCCCCCCCCCCCCCCCCCCCCCCCCCCCCCCCCCCCCCCCCCCCCCCCCCCCCCCCCCCCCCCCCCCCCCCCCCCCCCCCCCCCCCCCCCCCCCCCCCCCCCCCCCCCCCCCCCCCCCCCCCCCCCCCCCCCCCCCCCCCCCCCCCCCCCCCCCCCCCCCCCCCCCCCCCCCCCCCCCCCCCCCCCCCCCCCCCCCCCCCCCCCCCCCCCCCCCCCCCCCCCCCCCCCCCCCCCCCCCCCCCCCCCCCCCCCCCCCCCCCCCCCCCCCCCCCCCCCCCCCCCCCCCCCCCCCCCCCCCCCCCCCCCCCCCCCCCCCCCCCCCCCCCCCCCCCCCCCCCCCCCCCCCCCCCCCCCCCCCCCCCCCCCCCCCCCCCCCCCCCCCCCCCCCCCCCCCCCCCCCCCCCCCCCCCCCCCCCCCCCCCCCCCCCCCCCCCCCCCCCCCCCCCCCCCCCCCCCCCCCCCCCCCCCCCCCCCCCCCCCCCCCCCCCCCCCCCCCCCCCCCCCCCCCCCCCCCCCCCCCCCCCCCCCCCCCCCCCCCCCCCCCCCCCCCCCCCCCCCCCCCCCCCCCCCCCCCCCCCCCCCCCCCCCCCCCCCCCCCCCCCCCCCCCCCCCCCCCCCCCCCCCCCCCCCCCCCCCCCCCCCCCCCCCCCCCCCCCCCCCCCCCCCCCCCCCCCCCCCCCCCCCCCCCCCCCCCCCCCCCCCCCCCCCCCCCCCCCCCCCCCCCCCCCCCCCCCCCCCCCCCCCCCCCCCCCCCCCCCCCCCCCCCCCCCCCCCCCCCCCCCCCCCCCCCCCCCCCCCCCCCCCCCCCCCCCCCCCCCCCCCCCCCCCCCCCCCCCCCCCCCCCCCCCCCCCCCCCCCCCCCCCCCCCCCCCCCCCCCCCCCCCCCCCCCCCCCCCCCCCCCCCCCCCCCCCCCCCCCCCCCCCCCCCCCCCCCCCCCCCCCCCCCCCCCCCCCCCCCCCCCCCCCCCCCCCCCCCCCCCCCCCCCCCCCCCCCCCCCCCCCCCCCCCCCCCCCCCCCCCCCCCCCCCCCCCCCCCCCCCCCCCCCCCCCCCCCCCCCCCCCCCCCCCCCCCCCCCCCCCCCCCCCCCCCCCCCCCCCCCCCCCCCCCCCCCCCCCCCCCCCCCCCCCCCCCCCCCCCCCCCCCCCCCCCCCCCCCCCCCCCCCCCCCCCCCCCCCCCCCCCCCCCCCCCCCCCCCCCCCCCCCCCCCCCCCCCCCCCCCCCCCCCCCCCCCCCCCCCCCCCCCCCCCCCCCCCCCCCCCCCCCCCCCCCCCCCCCCCCCCCCCCCCCCCCCCCCCCCCCCCCCCCCCCCCCCCCCCCCCCCCCCCCCCCCCCCCCCCCCCCCCCCCCCCCCCCCCCCCCCCCCCCCCCCCCCCCCCCCCCCCCCCCCCCCCCCCCCCCCCCCCCCCCCCCCCCCCCCCCCCCCCCCCCCCCCCCCCCCCCCCCCCCCCCCCCCCCCCCCCCCCCCCCCCCCCCCCCCCCCCCCCCCCCCCCCCCCCCCCCCCCCCCCCCCCCCCCCCCCCCCCCCCCCCCCCCCCCCCCCCCCCCCCCCCCCCCCCCCCCCCCCCCCCCCCCCCCCCCCCCCCCCCCCCCCCCCCCCCCCCCCCCCCCCCCCCCCCCCCCCCCCCCCCCCCCCCCCCCCCCCCCCCCCCCCCCCCCCCCCCCCCCCCCCCCCCCCCCCCCCCCCCCCCCCCCCCCCCCCCCCCCCCCCCCCCCCCCCCCCCCCCCCCCCCCCCCCCCCCCCCCCCCCCCCCCCCCCCCCCCCCCCCCCCCCCCCCCCCCCCCCCCCCCCCCCCCCCCCCCCCCCCCCCCCCCCCCCCCCCCCCCCCCCCCCCCCCCCCCCCCCCCCCCCCCCCCCCCCCCCCCCCCCCCCCCCCCCCCCCCCCCCCCCCCCCCCCCCCCCCCCCCCCCCCCCCCCCCCCCCCCCCCCCCCCCCCCCCCCCCCCCCCCCCCCCCCCCCCCCCCCCCCCCCCCCCCCCCCCCCCCCCCCCCCCCCCCCCCCCCCCCCCCCCCCCCCCCCCCCCCCCCCCCCCCCCCCCCCCCCCCCCCCCCCCCCCCCCCCCCCCCCCCCCCCCCCCCCCCCCCCCCCCCCCCCCCCCCCCCCCCCCCCCCCCCCCCCCCCCCCCCCCCCCCCCCCCCCCCCCCCCCCCCCCCCCCCCCCCCCCCCCCCCCCCCCCCCCCCCCCCCCCCCCCCCCCCCCCCCCCCCCCCCCCCCCCCCCCCCCCCCCCCCCCCCCCCCCCCCCCCCCCCCCCCCCCCCCCCCCCCCCCCCCCCCCCCCCCCCCCCCCCCCCCCCCCCCCCCCCCCCCCCCCCCCCCCCCCCCCCCCCCCCCCCCCCCCCCCCCCCCCCCCCCCCCCCCCCCCCCCCCCCCCCCCCCCCCCCCCCCCCCCCCCCCCCCCCCCCCCCCCCCCCCCCCCCCCCCCCCCCCCCCCCCCCCCCCCCCCCCCCCCCCCCCCCCCCCCCCCCCCCCCCCCCCCCCCCCCCCCCCCCCCCCCCCCCCCCCCCCCCCCCCCCCCCCCCCCCCCCCCCCCCCCCCCCCCCCCCCCCCCCCCCCCCCCCCCCCCCCCCCCCCCCCCCCCCCCCCCCCCCCCCCCCCCCCCCCCCCCCCCCCCCCCCCCCCCCCCCCCCCCCCCCCCCCCCCCCCCCCCCCCCCCCCCCCCCCCCCCCCCCCCCCCCCCCCCCCCCCCCCCCCCCCCCCCCCCCCCCCCCCCCCCCCCCCCCCCCCCCCCCCCCCCCCCCCCCCCCCCCCCCCCCCCCCCCCCCCCCCCCCCCCCCCCCCCCCCCCCCCCCCCCCCCCCCCCCCCCCCCCCCCCCCCCCCCCCCCCCCCCCCCCCCCCCCCCCCCCCCCCCCCCCCCCCCCCCCCCCCCCCCCCCCCCCCCCCCCCCCCCCCCCCCCCCCCCCCCCCCCCCCCCCCCCCCCCCCCCCCCCCCCCCCCCCCCCCCCCCCCCCCCCCCCCCCCCCCCCCCCCCCCCCCCCCCCCCCCCCCCCCCCCCCCCCCCCCCCCCCCCCCCCCCCCCCCCCCCCCCCCCCCCCCCCCCCCCCCCCCCCCCCCCCCCCCCCCCCCCCCCCCCCCCCCCCCCCCCCCCCCCCCCCCCCCCCCCCCCCCCCCCCCCCCCCCCCCCCCCCCCCCCCCCCCCCCCCCCCCCCCCCCCCCCCCCCCCCCCCCCCCCCCCCCCCCCCCCCCCCCCCCCCCCCCCCCCCCCCCCCCCCCCCCCCCCCCCCCCCCCCCCCCCCCCCCCCCCCCCCCCCCCCCCCCCCCCCCCCCCCCCCCCCCCCCCCCCCCCCCCCCCCCCCCCCCCCCCCCCCCCCCCCCCCCCCCCCCCCCCCCCCCCCCCCCCCCCCCCCCCCCCCCCCCCCCCCCCCCCCCCCCCCCCCCCCCCCCCCCCCCCCCCCCCCCCCCCCCCCCCCCCCCCCCCCCCCCCCCCCCCCCCCCCCCCCCCCCCCCCCCCCCCCCCCCCCCCCCCCCCCCCCCCCCCCCCCCCCCCCCCCCCCCCCCCCCCCCCCCCCCCCCCCCCCCCCCCCCCCCCCCCCCCCCCCCCCCCCCCCCCCCCCCCCCCCCCCCCCCCCCCCCCCCCCCCCCCCCCCCCCCCCCCCCCCCCCCCCCCCCCCCCCCCCCCCCCCCCCCCCCCCCCCCCCCCCCCCCCCCCCCCCCCCCCCCCCCCCCCCCCCCCCCCCCCCCCCCCCCCCCCCCCCCCCCCCCCCCCCCCCCCCCCCCCCCCCCCCCCCCCCCCCCCCCCCCCCCCCCCCCCCCCCCCCCCCCCCCCCCCCCCCCCCCCCCCCCCCCCCCCCCCCCCCCCCCCCCCCCCCCCCCCCCCCCCCCCCCCCCCCCCCCCCCCCCCCCCCCCCCCCCCCCCCCCCCCCCCCCCCCCCCCCCCCCCCCCCCCCCCCCCCCCCCCCCCCCCCCCCCCCCCCCCCCCCCCCCCCCCCCCCCCCCCCCCCCCCCCCCCCCCCCCCCCCCCCCCCCCCCCCCCCCCCCCCCCCCCCCCCCCCCCCCCCCCCCCCCCCCCCCCCCCCCCCCCCCCCCCCCCCCCCCCCCCCCCCCCCCCCCCCCCCCCCCCCCCCCCCCCCCCCCCCCCCCCCCCCCCCCCCCCCCCCCCCCCCCCCCCCCCCCCCCCCCCCCCCCCCCCCCCCCCCCCCCCCCCCCCCCCCCCCCCCCCCCCCCCCCCCCCCCCCCCCCCCCCCCCCCCCCCCCCCCCCCCCCCCCCCCCCCCCCCCCCCCCCCCCCCCCCCCCCCCCCCCCCCCCCCCCCCCCCCCCCCCCCCCCCCCCCCCCCCCCCCCCCCCCCCCCCCCCCCCCCCCCCCCCCCCCCCCCCCCCCCCCCCCCCCCCCCCCCCCCCCCCCCCCCCCCCCCCCCCCCCCCCCCCCCCCCCCCCCCCCCCCCCCCCCCCCCCCCCCCCCCCCCCCCCCCCCCCCCCCCCCCCCCCCCCCCCCCCCCCCCCCCCCCCCCCCCCCCCCCCCCCCCCCCCCCCCCCCCCCCCCCCCCCCCCCCCCCCCCCCCCCCCCCCCCCCCCCCCCCCCCCCCCCCCCCCCCCCCCCCCCCCCCCCCCCCCCCCCCCCCCCCCCCCCCCCCCCCCCCCCCCCCCCCCCCCCCCCCCCCCCCCCCCCCCCCCCCCCCCCCCCCCCCCCCCCCCCCCCCCCCCCCCCCCCCCCCCCCCCCCCCCCCCCCCCCCCCCCCCCCCCCCCCCCCCCCCCCCCCCCCCCCCCCCCCCCCCCCCCCCCCCCCCCCCCCCCCCCCCCCCCCCCCCCCCCCCCCCCCCCCCCCCCCCCCCCCCCCCCCCCCCCCCCCCCCCCCCCCCCCCCCCCCCCCCCCCCCCCCCCCCCCCCCCCCCCCCCCCCCCCCCCCCCCCCCCCCCCCCCCCCCCCCCCCCCCCCCCCCCCCCCCCCCCCCCCCCCCCCCCCCCCCCCCCCCCCCCCCCCCCCCCCCCCCCCCCCCCCCCCCCCCCCCCCCCCCCCCCCCCCCCCCCCCCCCCCCCCCCCCCCCCCCCCCCCCCCCCCCCCCCCCCCCCCCCCCCCCCCCCCCCCCCCCCCCCCCCCCCCCCCCCCCCCCCCCCCCCCCCCCCCCCCCCCCCCCCCCCCCCCCCCCCCCCCCCCCCCCCCCCCCCCCCCCCCCCCCCCCCCCCCCCCCCCCCCCCCCCCCCCCCCCCCCCCCCCCCCCCCCCCCCCCCCCCCCCCCCCCCCCCCCCCCCCCCCCCCCCCCCCCCCCCCCCCCCCCCCCCCCCCCCCCCCCCCCCCCCCCCCCCCCCCCCCCCCCCCCCCCCCCCCCCCCCCCCCCCCCCCCCCCCCCCCCCCCCCCCCCCCCCCCCCCCCCCCCCCCCCCCCCCCCCCCCCCCCCCCCCCCCCCCCCCCCCCCCCCCCCCCCCCCCCCCCCCCCCCCCCCCCCCCCCCCCCCCCCCCCCCCCCCCCCCCCCCCCCCCCCCCCCCCCCCCCCCCCCCCCCCCCCCCCCCCCCCCCCCCCCCCCCCCCCCCCCCCCCCCCCCCCCCCCCCCCCCCCCCCCCCCCCCCCCCCCCCCCCCCCCCCCCCCCCCCCCCCCCCCCCCCCCCCCCCCCCCCCCCCCCCCCCCCCCCCCCCCCCCCCCCCCCCCCCCCCCCCCCCCCCCCCCCCCCCCCCCCCCCCCCCCCCCCCCCCCCCCCCCCCCCCCCCCCCCCCCCCCCCCCCCCCCCCCCCCCCCCCCCCCCCCCCCCCCCCCCCCCCCCCCCCCCCCCCCCCCCCCCCCCCCCCCCCCCCCCCCCCCCCCCCCCCCCCCCCCCCCCCCCCCCCCCCCCCCCCCCCCCCCCCCCCCCCCCCCCCCCCCCCCCCCCCCCCCCCCCCCCCCCCCCCCCCCCCCCCCCCCCCCCCCCCCCCCCCCCCCCCCCCCCCCCCCCCCCCCCCCCCCCCCCCCCCCCCCCCCCCCCCCCCCCCCCCCCCCCCCCCCCCCCCCCCCCCCCCCCCCCCCCCCCCCCCCCCCCCCCCCCCCCCCCCCCCCCCCCCCCCCCCCCCCCCCCCCCCCCCCCCCCCCCCCCCCCCCCCCCCCCCCCCCCCCCCCCCCCCCCCCCCCCCCCCCCCCCCCCCCCCCCCCCCCCCCCCCCCCCCCCCCCCCCCCCCCCCCCCCCCCCCCCCCCCCCCCCCCCCCCCCCCCCCCCCCCCCCCCCCCCCCCCCCCCCCCCCCCCCCCCCCCCCCCCCCCCCCCCCCCCCCCCCCCCCCCCCCCCCCCCCCCCCCCCCCCCCCCCCCCCCCCCCCCCCCCCCCCCCCCCCCCCCCCCCCCCCCCCCCCCCCCCCCCCCCCCCCCCCCCCCCCCCCCCCCCCCCCCCCCCCCCCCCCCCCCCCCCCCCCCCCCCCCCCCCCCCCCCCCCCCCCCCCCCCCCCCCCCCCCCCCCCCCCCCCCCCCCCCCCCCCCCCCCCCCCCCCCCCCCCCCCCCCCCCCCCCCCCCCCCCCCCCCCCCCCCCCCCCCCCCCCCCCCCCCCCCCCCCCCCCCCCCCCCCCCCCCCCCCCCCCCCCCCCCCCCCCCCCCCCCCCCCCCCCCCCCCCCCCCCCCCCCCCCCCCCCCCCCCCCCCCCCCCCCCCCCCCCCCCCCCCCCCCCCCCCCCCCCCCCCCCCCCCCCCCCCCCCCCCCCCCCCCCCCCCCCCCCCCCCCCCCCCCCCCCCCCCCCCCCCCCCCCCCCCCCCCCCCCCCCCCCCCCCCCCCCCCCCCCCCCCCCCCCCCCCCCCCCCCCCCCCCCCCCCCCCCCCCCCCCCCCCCCCCCCCCCCCCCCCCCCCCCCCCCCCCCCCCCCCCCCCCCCCCCCCCCCCCCCCCCCCCCCCCCCCCCCCCCCCCCCCCCCCCCCCCCCCCCCCCCCCCCCCCCCCCCCCCCCCCCCCCCCCCCCCCCCCCCCCCCCCCCCCCCCCCCCCCCCCCCCCCCCCCCCCCCCCCCCCCCCCCCCCCCCCCCCCCCCCCCCCCCCCCCCCCCCCCCCCCCCCCCCCCCCCCCCCCCCCCCCCCCCCCCCCCCCCCCCCCCCCCCCCCCCCCCCCCCCCCCCCCCCCCCCCCCCCCCCCCCCCCCCCCCCCCCCCCCCCCCCCCCCCCCCCCCCCCCCCCCCCCCCCCCCCCCCCCCCCCCCCCCCCCCCCCCCCCCCCCCCCCCCCCCCCCCCCCCCCCCCCCCCCCCCCCCCCCCCCCCCCCCCCCCCCCCCCCCCCCCCCCCCCCCCCCCCCCCCCCCCCCCCCCCCCCCCCCCCCCCCCCCCCCCCCCCCCCCCCCCCCCCCCCCCCCCCCCCCCCCCCCCCCCCCCCCCCCCCCCCCCCCCCCCCCCCCCCCCCCCCCCCCCCCCCCCCCCCCCCCCCCCCCCCCCCCCCCCCCCCCCCCCCCCCCCCCCCCCCCCCCCCCCCCCCCCCCCCCCCCCCCCCCCCCCCCCCCCCCCCCCCCCCCCCCCCCCCCCCCCCCCCCCCCCCCCCCCCCCCCCCCCCCCCCCCCCCCCCCCCCCCCCCCCCCCCCCCCCCCCCCCCCCCCCCCCCCCCCCCCCCCCCCCCCCCCCCCCCCCCCCCCCCCCCCCCCCCCCCCCCCCCCCCCCCCCCCCCCCCCCCCCCCCCCCCCCCCCCCCCCCCCCCCCCCCCCCCCCCCCCCCCCCCCCCCCCCCCCCCCCCCCCCCCCCCCCCCCCCCCCCCCCCCCCCCCCCCCCCCCCCCCCCCCCCCCCCCCCCCCCCCCCCCCCCCCCCCCCCCCCCCCCCCCCCCCCCCCCCCCCCCCCCCCCCCCCCCCCCCCCCCCCCCCCCCCCCCCCCCCCCCCCCCCCCCCCCCCCCCCCCCCCCCCCCCCCCCCCCCCCCCCCCCCCCCCCCCCCCCCCCCCCCCCCCCCCCCCCCCCCCCCCCCCCCCCCCCCCCCCCCCCCCCCCCCCCCCCCCCCCCCCCCCCCCCCCCCCCCCCCCCCCCCCCCCCCCCCCCCCCCCCCCCCCCCCCCCCCCCCCCCCCCCCCCCCCCCCCCCCCCCCCCCCCCCCCCCCCCCCCCCCCCCCCCCCCCCCCCCCCCCCCCCCCCCCCCCCCCCCCCCCCCCCCCCCCCCCCCCCCCCCCCCCCCCCCCCCCCCCCCCCCCCCCCCCCCCCCCCCCCCCCCCCCCCCCCCCCCCCCCCCCCCCCCCCCCCCCCCCCCCCCCCCCCCCCCCCCCCCCCCCCCCCCCCCCCCCCCCCCCCCCCCCCCCCCCCCCCCCCCCCCCCCCCCCCCCCCCCCCCCCCCCCCCCCCCCCCCCCCCCCCCCCCCCCCCCCCCCCCCCCCCCCCCCCCCCCCCCCCCCCCCCCCCCCCCCCCCCCCCCCCCCCCCCCCCCCCCCCCCCCCCCCCCCCCCCCCCCCCCCCCCCCCCCCCCCCCCCCCCCCCCCCCCCCCCCCCCCCCCCCCCCCCCCCCCCCCCCCCCCCCCCCCCCCCCCCCCCCCCCCCCCCCCCCCCCCCCCCCCCCCCCCCCCCCCCCCCCCCCCCCCCCCCCCCCCCCCCCCCCCCCCCCCCCCCCCCCCCCCCCCCCCCCCCCCCCCCCCCCCCCCCCCCCCCCCCCCCCCCCCCCCCCCCCCCCCCCCCCCCCCCCCCCCCCCCCCCCCCCCCCCCCCCCCCCCCCCCCCCCCCCCCCCCCCCCCCCCCCCCCCCCCCCCCCCCCCCCCCCCCCCCCCCCCCCCCCCCCCCCCCCCCCCCCCCCCCCCCCCCCCCCCCCCCCCCCCCCCCCCCCCCCCCCCCCCCCCCCCCCCCCCCCCCCCCCCCCCCCCCCCCCCCCCCCCCCCCCCCCCCCCCCCCCCCCCCCCCCCCCCCCCCCCCCCCCCCCCCCCCCCCCCCCCCCCCCCCCCCCCCCCCCCCCCCCCCCCCCCCCCCCCCCCCCCCCCCCCCCCCCCCCCCCCCCCCCCCCCCCCCCCCCCCCCCCCCCCCCCCCCCCCCCCCCCCCCCCCCCCCCCCCCCCCCCCCCCCCCCCCCCCCCCCCCCCCCCCCCCCCCCCCCCCCCCCCCCCCCCCCCCCCCCCCCCCCCCCCCCCCCCCCCCCCCCCCCCCCCCCCCCCCCCCCCCCCCCCCCCCCCCCCCCCCCCCCCCCCCCCCCCCCCCCCCCCCCCCCCCCCCCCCCCCCCCCCCCCCCCCCCCCCCCCCCCCCCCCCCCCCCCCCCCCCCCCCCCCCCCCCCCCCCCCCCCCCCCCCCCCCCCCCCCCCCCCCCCCCCCCCCCCCCCCCCCCCCCCCCCCCCCCCCCCCCCCCCCCCCCCCCCCCCCCCCCCCCCCCCCCCCCCCCCCCCCCCCCCCCCCCCCCCCCCCCCCCCCCCCCCCCCCCCCCCCCCCCCCCCCCCCCCCCCCCCCCCCCCCCCCCCCCCCCCCCCCCCCCCCCCCCCCCCCCCCCCCCCCCCCCCCCCCCCCCCCCCCCCCCCCCCCCCCCCCCCCCCCCCCCCCCCCCCCCCCCCCCCCCCCCCCCCCCCCCCCCCCCCCCCCCCCCCGTCGCGCCATTGATAATAATACTCCAACAGTAGGCGACCATGCTTGAATACGCGCCTTGGATATTTCAGCAAAGTCTCATCAATCAATTTCCTACTTTGAGCCACACTCATGAATACAATGTGGCAGACAAGCTCGTTGTGGGGGAGGGTGTGGGCATACACCAATGGTTGAATGTAGGTCGTAAGCATATCATCATTCATCATGAGTTGGAAGCCTATCACTGAAGGCAGCTCGACATACGTCCTTAGAGTCACCTAAACAATGTCCTCCATGCTCTGGGAAACTACCTGCGCCATCGGCTAAATCGCTCCTCTCGTCGTCAAAAGAATGTACATAGCTCATGCACTCCAACTCTCTCAGTGCTGTAGGCGTATTTTATGCCACCCACCCCTACGCTCCTCTGGTGTTAACTTTCGTCTAGCAAAAAGTCGTCATGAAATTTCAACGACGGAGTAAAAGTTTGAGATGATACACTCCTGGCAAACTAACTCATGAAGTAGCTTTGCTGTGATACATTTCTATCTGTAAACATATGGTAATGTTAAAGTGAATCTAAAACTTTTCAGCTTATTAATTGTTCATCGTTGCATCAACGCTTTAACTCGTGAACAGTTATAATTTTATTTTAATTTACACTTAGTCTAACTTGTAAACTAGTAAATCTTGCGATCTTATTTTTACAAACAGTTATACCTTTATTTCTAACATACACACTATTGAATCTTTATTTCTAACTTGTAAACTCTTGAAACTTTATTTTGATATACAAACAGCTAAAACTTTATTTCTAACGCATACACTATTGAAACGTTATTTCTAACTTGTAAACTCTTGAAACTTTGTTTTTGATATACAAACAGCTAAAACTTTATTTCTAACGTACACACTATTGAAACTTTATTTTTAACTTGTAAACTGGTGAAACTATATCTTTCATTTACAAATAGTAGAACGCTTAGTCTAACTTGTAAATCTTATGACACTTCATATGGGTGATGATGGTAGATGAAATAGTGTTAAATAAAATTAAGATAGCTTACACTTCTGATACAGGGATAGCAATCGACTGCGATCCATGTGTAAAGAGCTTGTTTGACTACGGAAGAGAGAAGTGTGTTATGTTGCGTGTGGCGCGTGAGTGTCCTCCCATTTCATTCCATTCATCAATTCGTCTCATTGATAGAGACAGGTAGAACTCATGGTTCTCATAACGTATGCAATGGAAAGTTTTAGGTAACCTTCGACAGTTGGCTAAATGTCGCCCTGGCGCGAATGCATACTACGTTGAGACAGAGGCAATCACTTGCAAACATGACGCAGAGAGGTTTAACAAGATTGACCATTGCCGAATGTCCCTTGCGGTATACATAGCTACGGGTTTCACCGCCGCCCTTTACAGGAACGCCCGTCGAAAGGAAGTATTACACCGAACTTCATTTGCAACGTTCAAGTTGACTGATAGCAGATTCAACTTAATGATAGTATTCGCCAGTCCGAAGACTGCCCAGGGCAAACCGCGAGGAGGTTCTATCATGTCTTGCCCCATGGTGGCCCTTAAGAGAGCCGATGGTTCGTTCTCGGGGACGTGAATTTGACTATTGACTGGAATAGTCAATGGGTATGACGGTTAGGTTGTCATAGACCCTATACCGCCGAGGTCGTACTGGTGCATCTGGCACCTTTCGGATGCGAGTGGTATTTGGAGTCCATACCTCATCCGTCCAAACGATCCTCTTGATCTTCCCCTTCTTCTCATCCTCCTCATCCCACTCGTCGAGGATGACGAACTCGGGAATGCCGTTGTCTTCATCAGTGAAGACGGGAATGTTGTCGGCAGATGTCGCTTCCATCGTGACTTCAAATTGAATGAGAAGCGCTACAATCTTCTGGCTTATATAGGGTTTTCAACAATGAATTGCTCAACAGCGAATCAGAATGCTTCAGGGATAGCAATCGACTGCATAATGTTCAAGTTGACTGATAGCAGATTCAACTTAATGATAGTATTCGCCAGTCCGAAGACTGCCCAGGGCAAACCGCGAGGAGGTTCTATCATGTCTTGCCCCATGGTGGCCCTTAAGAGAGCCGATGGTTCATTCTCGGGAGTAACGTCATCTTACACCCTACCAATTCTGCTGAGAGAGTCTTTGACTCTCTCTTTGGTAGCACTGTCGACTTCCACACTGACTGGCACATGGCTAAAAAGTGGAATGTAGCGCCATTCCGTTGGATTGACAGCAGTTGCTGTCATCGGATTGCCAATCCGAGCAAGATTATTAAAAACTCTGTCTTGCTCCTCTAGCCTGACAAACTCCTCAAATAAATTTCGCGGCCTTAACTGCGGTCCGCGAGGAGAGCTGACTTGACTGTTCGGCGTCTGCATGATTGAAATGAAATGAAATGAGAGGCAGTGGTTTATATACCCCTCTAACGCGACGCAACGTTCAAGTTGACTGATAGCAGATTCAACTTAATGATCCCCCCCCCCCCCCCCCCCCCCCCCCCCCCCCCCCCCCCCCCCCCCCCCCCCCCCCCCACCCCCCCCCCCCCTCCCCCCCCCCCCCCCCCCCCCTCCCCCCCCCCCCACCCCCCCCCCCCCCCCTCCCCCCCCCCCCTCCCCCCCCCCCCCCCCCCCCCCCCCCCCCCCCCCCCCCCCCCCCCCGCCCCCCGCCCCCCCATTCCCTACTCCAAAACCCCACCCCACCTTCCCCCGCCCCCCCGTCCCCCCCACACCCGCCCCCCCCCCTAATCACACCACACAGTCCCCCCAGCTCCCCGCCTAAACAGACACTACCGCCCCCCCCCCGCCCCCCCTCGGCCCCCCTACCACCAGGCCCGTCAAACTCACACCTCCTCCCAACCACCACTCTCCCCCCATCGCCCCCAACGCACGCCCCCCCCCCCCCCTCGCCCCCCCCCCCCCCCCCAACAACCCCCATCTCCACCTTCGCCCCCCAAACCCCCCCGCCCCTCCGCCCCTACCACCCCACTCGCCCCCACACCCCGTCTCTCGCCCCCCCCCATCGCCCCCCTCTGAACCCTCACCCTCACCCACCACCCCCAATCTATCCTACCCGCCCCCTGCCCCCCTGGCCCCCCTCAGATCCCCGCCTCCAACGCCCCCCAACCCATCCCTCGTCCACCCCTCCCCCGCCCCCTCCGTCCCCACACCCCCGAAGACTCGCCCCCAAGACTCCTCCCAGCTCCCCCCCGCCCCCCCACCCAAACGCTTCCCGACTCTCCCCCCTCGCCCCCTCGCCCCCACCACCCCCCCGTCCACCCCCCTCTATCCCACCCCCCCCCCCCTTATGCACCCCCCCCCCACACTACCCCCCCCCCACCAACCCACATAACATACCCCCCCCCACCCCCCCCCCCACTTCATTCCTATCCCCTACGCCCCCATTTAACTACCCCCCCCCCACATACCCTCCTAGTGCCCTCCCCGTCCACCCCCACCATCCAATTTTCTATCCCCCCCACCCCCCTTCCCCACACCCGAGAGGACACCCACCCCTTCCGACCCCCCTCCACCCCCGCCGCCCCCCCGCGCCGCCCCACCCCCAAGCCCGCGACCAGAACCCCGCCCCCACTGTGGCGCACCCCCCCCATCCCCACCTTACCTCGCCCCCATTCGTTTCAGCGCCCGCCCATCCCCCCCCTCCTACCCACCTCACCCGCCCCACCGACCCATCCCTCGCCCCACAATCCCAACCTTGCATCCCCCAACCCCCCCTCCATACCCCGGACCACGCCCCCTGATAACCCCCCTCTTCCTCGCCCCCTGTATGACCCCAACCCCCCCAATAACCCCCCCTCCCGCCCCACCCCCCCTAGCACTCAACCGACCCCTCAGCGCCCGCCCCCCCGCCCCCTACAACTCCCACCCCCCCGTTACCCGCTCTCGCCCCCCTCCCCCCTCTGAATAACAGTCCCCGCCACCGACGACCCCACCCCCAACCCCCACCCCCTACGCACACCCACCGCCCCCCCCGCCTTAACACAGCCACGCCCCCTTGCCCCCCCCCCTCCCCTCACCCCGTCCCGACCACCACCTCGCCCCCACGCCCCCAACCACACCCCCCTCGCCCCTCATTCCAATTAGCTTCGACCACGCCCCCAACCTCCCCGTCCCCCCCCCCACCACAACCCCTTGACCCTCCCCCCTCGCCCCCCAAGGCCTCACCCCCTAGCAGCCAGGTTATCCCCCTCCCCCCCCCTTCCCCCTAGCCCGCTCGCCCCCATAGCCCAACCCTCTCGCCCCCAGCCCCCACCCCCCTCCCCTCCCAGCCCCCCTAAGGTCCCCCCCCCTCCTCACCCCCCGCAACTCCCAACTTACCCCCCCTAAAACCCTTATTTACCGCCCCCAACCGCCCCCCCCCCCTCCTCCACTCCCTCCCCCCAAATCCGCTCCCACCCCCTCGCCCCCCTTAACCTTCTGCCCATCGCCCCTCTCGCTCCACCAGCCCCCCACGCCTAAATACCCTCCCCCTCCCACGATCCTCTCGCCCCCCACCCCTCGGCCCCCCGCGCCCCCCCTCGATAGTCCCCACTCGCCCCACCCACCCCCGCCCACCCCCCCCCGCCCCATCTCAGCCGCCCCCCTGCTCACCCTCCTCATAACCCCCCCGTCCCCCCATCCCCTCGTATCCCCCAATCCTTTCCTCGCCCCCCCCACCCTGTTCCTCGCCCTCCCCTCGTACAACCCCCCGCGCCCCCACCCCCCCCCCACGCCGACTCAGCCCCCCTCGCATCCCTCCCCTCACCAATCCCAACCGCCCCCCCTCCCCCCCCCCCCCCCCCCCCCCCCCCCCCCCCCCTCCCCCCCCCCCCCCCCCCCCCCCCCCCCCCCACCCCCCCCCCCCCCCCCCCCCCCCCCCCCCCCCCCCCCCCCCCTCCCCCCCCCCCCCCCCCCCCTCCCCCCCCCCCCCCCCCCTCCCCCCCCCCCCCCCCCCCCCCCTCCCCCCCCCTCCCCCCCCCCCCCCCCCCCCCCTCCCCCCCCCCCCCCCCCCCCCACCCCCCCCCCCCCCCCCCCCCCTCCCCCCCCCCCCCCCCCCCCCCCCCCCCCCCCCCCCCTCCCCCCCCCCCCCCCCCCCCCCCCCCCCCCCCACCCCCCCCCCCCCCCCCCCCCCCCCCCCCCCCCCCCACCCCCCCCCCCCCCCCCCCCCCCCCCCCCCCCCCCCCCCCCCCCCCCCCCCCCTCCCCCCCCCCCCCCCCCCCCCCCCCCCTCCCCCCCCCCCCTCCCCCCCCCCCCCCCCCCCCCCCTCCCCCCCCCCCCCCCCCCCCCCCCCCCCCCCCCCCCCCCTCCCCCCCCCCCCCCCCCCCCCCCCCCCCCCCCCCCCCCCTCCACCCCCACCACACAACCCCCCCCCCCTACCCACACCCCCCCCGCCCCCACCTCCACCCCGCCCCCCCCCCCCCCCCCCCCCCCCCCCCCCCCCCACAACCCCCCCCCCCCCCCCCACCCCCCCCCCCCACCCCCCCCTCCACCCCCCCCCCCCCCCACACCCCCACAGCCCCCCCACCCCCCCCCCCCCCCCCCCCCCCCCCCCACTTCCCCCCACCCCCCCACCCGCCCCCCCCCCCAACACCCACCCCCCCCCCACCCGCGCCCCCACCGCCCCCCCCACCCACCCCCCCACCCCGCCCCCCAGCCCCCCCCCCCCCCCCCCCCCCCGCCCCCCCCCCCCCCCCCCCCCCTCCCCGCCTCCCCCCCCCCCTCCACCCCACCACCGCCCCCTCTTCCCGTCAGCACCCCCCCTCGCCCCCCCCCCCCCCCCCTCCCCCACCCCCCTCACCCCCACGCCCCCCCACCCCACCCCCCCCCCCCCCCCACCCCCCCCCTCCCCCCACCCCACCGCCCCCCGCCCCCCCACCCCCCCAACCCCCCCACCCCCCGACCCCCACTCCCCCCCACCCTCCCCCCCCCCTACTCCCCCCCCCCCCAATACCCCCCCCCCCCCCCCCCCTCCCCCTCCAACCCCCCCCCCCACCCCCCCCCTCCACCCGTGTCCCCCCCGCCCCCCCCCCCCCCCATCCGCCCCTCCCCCCCCCACCCGCCCCCCCCCCGCCCCTCCCCCCCCCCCCCCAACCATCCCCAACCCCCTTCCCCCCCCCCCCCCCCCCCCCCCCCCCCCCCCCCCCCGCCCCCCCCCCCCCACCCCCCCCCCCCCCTCCGCCCCCCTCTCGCCCCCCCCCCCCCCCCCCCCGCCCCCCCCCCCGCCCCCCCCCCCCGACCCCCCCCTCCCCCCTCCCCCCCAACCCCCCCCCTCCTCCCACCCCCCCCCCCCCCCCCCCCCCCCCCCCCCCCTCTCCCCCCCCCCCCCCTCCCCCCGCCATCCTCCCTCACCCCTCGCCCCCACCGCCATCCCCCCCCACACCCCCCCCTACCACCCCCCCCCCCCCCCCCCCCCCCACCCCCCCACCTCCCCCCCCCCCCACCCCCCACACCCCCCCCCCACCGTCCCCCCCCGCCCACCTCTCCCCGCCGGCACACCCCCCCCCCCCCGAATGACCCCCCACCCACCACCCCCCCCCCCCCCCCCCCCCCCGCCCCCCCCCACACCCCCCCCCCCCACACCCCTCCCCCCCCACCCCCCCCCACCCCAACCCCCCCCCCCCCCACCCGCTCCCAACCCCACCCCCCCCCCCGCCCCCACCCCCCGCCCCTCCACCCCCCCCGCCCCCCCCCTCCCCCCCCCCCCCGCCCTCCCCACCACCCCCCCCCTCCCCCCCCCCCCCCCCCCTCCCCCTCCCCCCGTCCCCGCGACCCCCCTCCCCCCCCCCCCCCCGCTGCAGCCCCTCCCCCCATTCCCCCCCCTCTCCCCCCACCACTCGCCGTCCCCGGCCCCCCCCCTCCCCGCCCCCACCAGCCACTCGCCCCCATTCACACCCCGCCCATCACCCCCCCCCCCCCCCCCACCCCCCCCCCCCCCACTCCCACCCCCCCCCCCCCCCCCCCCCCCCCACCCCCCGCCTCGCCCCCATCCCCCCCCCCCTCCCCCCCCCACCCCCCCTCCGCCCCGCCCCGCCGCACCCCCCCCCCCCCCGCCCCCCCCCCCCCCCACCCCCCCCCACCCGCCCCCCGTATTCCACAACCCCCCCCCAGCCACCCCCTCCCAGCCCTCCCTCCCCCCCCAACCCCCCCCCCCCCACCCCCCGCTCCCCCCCACCCCAACCCCCCCCACACAACCCCACAAACCACCCAAACACACACCACACAAACCCTCAATACCCGCCCACCATCCACAACCCCCCTACCCACCCCTCTCCCCCACACACAACCAACAAAAAAAAAACACCCAATCCTACCCCACCACCCCACCCCTCATACCTCCACCAAAACCCCACCCAAAAAAAAACAACCACAACCCTCCCAACACCCCACAACAACCAACCAGAAAACCCAAACACAAACCCCACCACCACCCCCATACCCTCATCTCTCCCCAAAACCCCAAAAACCCCATCACCACACCACCCACACCAAAACAAACCCCACACAATCCACCAAAAACCAAACCAAACAACACCCCAACAGCACTCACCCAAACAACCCCCCCACCCTAAACACCCCCCAAACCCCCGCAAAACCCATTCACCACACCTTACCCCTTCTTACCCCCTGTTCCCCAAGCCCAAAACACAAAAAACACAAACCCCAACTCCTCCAGCCACAAAAACACACCACCCACCCCCCAGCGCCTCAACCAAAACCACCCACAAACCCACGCCCCACAAAAACCCACCCAACAAAAAGCAAAACACCCGCCAACCCCCCCAAAACATACCCACTCCCCCCCCACCAACCACTTTGTTTTGGTATTTCTTTAGCTTTTCCCCCCCTCGACCTACCCGCCATCCACCCTCCTTTTACCCCGACCCCCACCACACCCCCATCCAAAACACCCCAAATACCAATACCACTACCACCCGCCCGCCCCGCCCACCCCCTCACCGCGCCCCCCCAACTCACAACGCAAAAACCATAAAAATCGACACACTACTGGTCCACACGAACACCCCAATCCCTGCAGTCCCCTCCCCTCACGGCCACCTCCCCCCCCCACCCCCCCCCCCCCCCCCCTCCCCCCCCCCCCCCCCCCCCCCCCTCCCCCCCCCCCCCCCCCCCCTCCCCCCCCCCCCCCCCCCTCCCCCCCCCCCCCCCCCCCCTCCCCCCCCCCCCCCCCCTCCCCCCCCCCCCCCCACCCCCCCCCCCCCCCCCCCCTCCCCCCCCCCCCCCCCCCCCTCCCCCCCCCCCCCCCCCCCCCCCCCCCCCCCCCCCCCCCCCCCCCCTCCCCCCCCCCCCCCCCCCCCTCCCCCCCCCCCCCCCCCCCCCCTCCCCCCCCCCCCTCCCCCCCCCCCCCCCCCCCCCCCCCCCTCCCCCCCCTCCCCCCCCCCCCCCCCCCCCCCTCCCCCCCCCCCCCCCCCCCCCCCCCCCTCCCCCCCCCCCCCCCCGCCCCCCCCCCCCCCCCCCCCCCCCCCCCCACCCCCCCCCCCCCCCCTCCCCCGCCCCCCCCCCCCCCCCCCCCTCCCCCCCCCCCCCCCCCCCCTCCCCCCCCCCCCCCCCCCCACCCCCCCCCCCCCCCCCCCCCCTCCCCCCCCCCCCCCCCCCCCCCCCCCCTCCCCCCCCCCCCCCCCCCCCCCCCCCCCCCCGCCCCCTCCCCCCCCCGCCCGCCCCCCCGCCCCCCCGCGCGCCCCCCCGCCCCCCCCCGCCCCCCCCCCCGCCCCCCCCCCCCCCCCCCCCCCCTCCCCCCCCCCCCCTCCCCCCCCCCCCCCCCCCCCCCCCCCCCCCTCCCCCCCCCCCCCCCCCCCCCCCCCCTCCCCCCCCCCCCCCCCCTCCCCCCCCCCCCCCCCCCCCCCCCCCCTCCCCCCCCCCCCCCCCCCCCCCCCCCCCCCCCCCCCCTCCCCCCCCCCCCCCCCCCCCCCCCCTCCCCCCCCCCCCCCCCTCCCCCCCCCCCCCCCCCCCGGCCGCCCACTCCGCCCCCCCCCTCCACCCCGCGCTCGCCCCCCCTCACGCCCCTGCCCCCGCACGCTGACCGCCCCCCCGCGCTCCCCGCCTACCCGCCCCGACCTCGCACCGACCGTCCCCCCCCTCCCTCTCTGCCCCCCCCCCCCCCCTGCCACCGCTCGCCTCCCCCCATCCTCCACCCCTCGCGACCCCCACCGCGCGCTCCCCGACCCTCGCCCCCGCCCCCCTCCCCCCCCCTCCCCCCCCCCGCACCCAGCCCCTGTCGCCCCACTCCCGCCCCCCGCCCCCGCCCCCGTCCTCCGCCCCCCCGCCCCCCGCCCCGCAACCCCCGCGGCCCCACTCTCAGCCCGGCCCCGCACTCCCAACCTCTCACCCCCCTCCCCTCTCCCGCACCGCGACCCTCGCCCCCCCGCCCTCGCCCTCTCGCCCCTACCCCCCATCTACCTCCGCGCGCCCCCCCCCGTGCCTCCCGCCGCTTCCCCCCCCACTTCCCTCCCCCCGCCTCCCCTACCGCCTTCTCGCTCCTCTCCGCGCCTCCTCACCCCCTCCCCCCGCCATCGGCCGCAGTATCGAACGCGGGCGACTCCATCCTCCACGGACGCAGGCTCCGTCTTTCCCCGCACAGCCCAGTCCCCAGCACCATGCCCCCCTCCACGGCCCCCCCCCCCCTTCTCGCTATAATCCCTTCCCCCTAACGCCCTATCCCCCGTCCGACACGCGGGCATATCCTGCATGCACGCTATAGATGCCGCAGCCCCGCGCTACTAATATACTTGTGGCGTGGAGGCATTTCTTACTCGGATGACCATTGTAGCATAGTATACTTTCATCGAGACTTTGGTTTACGAGTACTTCGCCGGCCAAATGATTATCCCGAATAGGGATGTGAAATTCAAACAAACGATCCTCATTCACACGTTCCCACTCATCCCTCATGCGCTCCAACTTCTCACACGCCTGCCTCTCATCACCCCGCCGAGCCACAGTCCTCTCCAACTCAACATTCCTCGCTCTCAACACATCATCTCCTTCATCATCTCCTCAAACTTCGCTTCTGCCTCTCCATTCTCCTCTCCGCTGGCACTCGCCCTTTCTCACACTCCTCATTCTTGTTTCCAACACTCGCACATTCTCCTTCAACTCTTTCACAAACGCCTCATACGGATTATTCTCCATCTGCCCTCCTTACACTTCACATCCTTCATTTTCAGCTCACTCAAACTCACTCCAACGTTCTCTAATTCACCTTCTTCAAACATTCGTAGCGTTCTACCAAACAAGCATGTGCCGCTTGCTGCGGACAATGCTTCTTTTTCCATGTCTCATCCCACCGCGCCGACTGCCTTCGTACCACACCACCCATCACTATTGGGGAAGATGAGCTCTTCGGGGGTTCGGTGATGACGATGTCTGACAACCTCCGATGTGAAGAAAGAGCTCACTTCCCTCACAAGCTTCCTCACTCGCGCTTCCCTATCCAAATCCACATCATCTCATCATACACTTTCAGCACTCTCTTTCGCCCAATCTCACCCTCCAACGACGCAACCGCTCTCGCCAACTCATCATTCTCAACAACATTCTCAACAACATTCTCAGCCTGTACCCTCCTCGCTCGATCGCCAACATTCGTTCCCTCTCTTCCACAATCAACTGCGTAAATTCAAATCAGTCACTAACCACCACTACAGTCAGCATGCACTCTGTAAAACGCGCCTCATTCTATCACCCTTCAGCACTCTACACTTCACGCACGAACCTATTCAAGAGAATCATTTTGGCGTTGGTGCCCGCTTTCTTGACGTGAGCCTTGGCGTCCGCACTGGCGATATATACGGACGCACACACCATTTTGAGTATGGTTATTTACGATTTTTGTCGTTAGCCATGTTAGATTTATCGTAGCTGTAAGATAATGACATTTGTATAAGTTTGGAATCATGTAGTACAGTCATATTCCTAAAGAGTGTAGTTGAGTGGCACTCGATCCGTCGACAGCCGAAAGAAGGCCTTGTACTGCTCACTAGGGAGTGAGAGGATCTTCCCCGATACCCGCTCTTTTTCAGCTGAGACATCATGTCATGCCCACCCCCGGAAAAAAAAGGGGGGGTGGGGTAACAGGAACGCCGCACGTCAAACGGGGTAGTGATCAGTTGCTGGGATCTAACCCCTCAAAAGCTGCTTAGACTTAGTTACATTTCCAATCTGATAGCCGATGTTGAACTCAGGCTACTTGAAAACTTAGTCTTATGTTAAACTTTGAAAACTGAAAATAAGAATTTTTAAAAATTCCGCATTTTACTACTCATATACTTTTAAAAAATTTTATCAGTAGTAAAGACACATCACACTTATCATACAAACTTTGAAGTAAGCAAGATCGCTGCCTACTTCAAAGATTAGAGTCCTTTGCACCCGATATCGGGAGCTCAGAGCGCGACCGTCGCTTCTGTCTTTCGATGAAGTGATCAGACTTACGTTTGTCGTGGGGGTTTATATATGCCTCGAGAAAACTTAAAATGGTCTATCTCGAAAGATTCATGTAGCGACATGCGTTTGTTGCAACGATTTGTCTCATCATTCTTTACACTATGACACTGAACTATTTCTATGATGACCATGGGAAGTTGGTCCGCCAGCAATGTCCATGTAACATGCCACAGTGAAAAAATCCCTACGTGTGAGAGCTCAGTGTGGTGAAAAATTTTTGAAAATATTTAAAACTCGATATTTCGACCTGGGCCCTTTACAAAAATTTTTCATCAAATATTCACTGCCTCCCACCCTCCCCCCCCCCCCCTCATTCACAGAAATGTGTGGAACATGTTTTTGGTGAGAAAACCCACAAGGTCGCGAAATTCCACACTTTGGAAAATTTTCAAAATTTTACCCATACAAAGTCACTCTGACACTTAGGATTTTTTCAGGTGAGCGAGCTCCGACCTAAAATCTTGTAACCGCTCTATCTTTTGAACGAAGACAGATAGGAACAAGCCGATTCTTTCACTGAATTTGTCTCACTCTTAGCTTTCAAACGAGCTATGGCACGACAAAATCCGTCCACTAGAAGCCAGGATTGAAGCTAGCTGTCCAGAGGGGGGGGGAGGTCAGTGAAATTTGATGAAAAATGTTTTGGTGACGGTCCCAGGTCGAAATTCCACACTTTGGAAAATTTTCAAAATTTTACCCATACAAAGCCACTCTGACACTTAGGATTTTTTCAGGTGAGCGAGCTCCGACCTCAAATCTTGTAACCGCTCTAACTTGTGAACGGCTGGTCCGATTGACTCGCAACAAAAAATGTTGTCGAGCAGTTTTTTCTCCTCTTTCAAACGAGTAGCTGTAAGACAAAATCAGTCCACTAGAAACAAAGTTAGAAGATTGCTGTCGTGGGGGGGAGTCAGTGAAATTTGATGAAAAATGTTTTGGTGACGGTCCCAGGTCGAATTTCCACACTTTGGAAAATTTTCAAAATTTTACCCTTACAAAGTCACTCTGACACTTAGGATTTTTTCAGGTAAGCGAGCTCCGACCTAAAATCTTGTAACCGCTCTAACTTTTGAACGAAGACAGATAGGAACAAGCCGATTCTTTCACTGAATTTGTCTCACTCTTAGCTTTCAAACGAGCTATCGCACGACCAAATCCGTCCACTGGAAGCAAAGCTGTCACGGGGGGGGGACGTCAGCCGAAAAATTTTTTCTCGACGAATTGACTTGAAACTCACCTACGATGCAGAATTCAGCTGAACACGAATCCGACCTCGTTTTCTCATCCGACCACTCCTTCTACTCGAAACAAACCCATTTTACCACCAACATTCAGAGGATTGCACCAAAAAAAAAAAAAACATCAACACACTATCGCCTCAAGGACTCAATCTGGGGTCGCCCAAGTCCACCGACACTCTATCGTTCAGAGGGGGGGGCACTCAGACACGACGCACCACGGCGGCGACCACGACACTCTGCGTGCCAGAGGGGGGGGGGACTCAGCGATGGCGGCCCATCTTGCGCGGTCCAGAAGTGGGAGTTTTGCTTATACTTATGAGCTTTTTTCTCTATATAAAACTCGATAAATTGCGAATCAAGAACTGGTCTCTGCAATTATCTAGAATTAGATGCCTTTTCAACACATTTCAGCACAACTTAGCATTTAATTTCTCAGATCCAATAATTTTCGACTCATTTGATAATAAAATTCCGGATTTGTAATAGTACTTTATGACAGGGAAAATCCATATTCTCTCCTTCGATTTTATTGACCGGTTTTTAAAAATGATGATTTAAAAAAACAGCCCAGTGCCTATCGTTGCCGCAGGACACTTTGAAGGCTTAGATAAATGTAGTTTCGATGCCCCAGGTTAAATATGCCGCAATAAAGCTCGAGTCTTATAAAAGTGTTTCAGACATTTTGGAAGCTCGTGTTTCCGTGAAAAATAAATTGAAGGAGCGAAATATGGACTTTTCCCTGTCATAATGAACAAACTCCTGTAAAGGACCATCAACTGTTTGTATAGTACAGTGAACTTACAGTTAACATGTGTACGGACACAACTTTTACAGCAATCCACCATGATTCACCTGTTGCATTCGTGTTCACTGAAGCGTAAATCATGAGCACAACATTTTTTTGTCGTTAAATAACCTCAAGCAACATATACGAAAGTACAAATACAGGATAAATTTCTCTTAAGTTTAAAATTGCATTCACATTTATGCGTTATTAGAAGTAAGCCCATTGAGAAACTTTCTGAATTTATTCGATTTGCATATCCCCTCGCATGGGTCTGCTGGCATTGTGATTTAGTCTTTATGAAAGAATGTTGCAGATAAAGCATAATGCTATTTGCTTATAACCACTGTCATGCAGCATTTATTTGCATTATTTAATTTTTTTTATCATCTTTTGCAGC
>CAJQUW010014794.1:0-18783 GCA_907163375.1 Prostheceraeus crozeri
TCTCGACATTTGCTTGAAATTTAATACAGCATGACCATATCTTATTCATGATAGCATAGAAAAACCTTCAAAAGCCTTGAAAAAATGCATATGGTTCAATGGTCCCTTGATGGGCATACTCAAAGATTGTCAGCTAAAAATTGTACATTACTTATGACTTCCAACCTCCTATAGAATGAGTGAACTTACATCAGCATCAAGAATCACCATGTCCTTCGGGGTTTGCTGCTATGCGCACAATTGAAGAAAATTCTCGTAATTATGCGCACCATTTAATCAATACACAAGACCGAAGTCGTGAAATCTATGCTGTTGCGAATTCGGTTATGGGAGCATAAACATACCACCAAGCGAGGTATCAGCATCAATTGCGACAGTGCGCAGAGGATTATAGTATGCGCTCAATTAAGATTGAATTCGTCGATGGACACTATCATAAGAATCAAACAGGCCTCCAACCCAAGCTTCTATTTCGCAAAATTATGAAGCAATTCTTTTATGTGCTTATAGCGATACAGATACACTAACAGACCTTTTCCGTTGAACCCCAGCTCCTCAAACTATGTATATGTGATATTTGGTCATCTAGGAATTTATGAAAATTACCGTGTAATATTTTTTCATATAATACACTGAGATCACTGGAAGACCAGAGATATCTGCACTAAACTATGCGTTATGGACAATTAATAATTGTTACCCACCTAGTGTGTAGATCTCTTTGCTATAATGATTGACAGACATATTACGGACCAGGAATTTTCTACCTTAGGAATGGATGGCTATGCATGTTGGATTCAAGATCCTCAAGTCTACGAGGACGCAAGCTAGCTATGATGCCATGCTTGGACTCTTGGTCCTGTCATGATGATTAAAAAAATCCATTATGAATCAGCTTCTTTTTACACCATGTGTGAGGCAACACATGATGACAGATGCCACTCAAATTGCATAATTAACAGACAAGAACAGTTCGATCAGGCAACTTGTTGAATTTAGTCCTCATTCAAAGTGAAATTCAATGATGTTCTCATTTCCTTTGAATACCACTCTAGCCTTCTTTTCTGCAGGTCCATGAATTGCTACGTTCTGACAAATTTCTACGGATGATGTGCGAATTTCATCATGACTTTCAAATGTTGAGCGTGATATCTGAATGAAACTGTTGCAGGAACGCCTCTGCTGACGATTGCAGGTCATTTTGGTGCAATGACTTGTATAAGCATTGGTTTAGTTTATACATCTCGTCATCACTGCATCTTTTTCTTATGTAGGAATCGATACTGCCTGCATTTTTGTGGCCAGTGACTTTGATTTTTGTTCCTTTGTAAATCCTTGATCATGGAGTTGGTTGATAACAGTTGCTCTCACGCAATGATTGGAATAGGTCCTTGATATCCAGATTGTGTGGATATATTGTTCATCATTTTCCCAAGGGCATTTTTGCCAAGAACCAGCTTGGGATGATACCAGGCTCCACTGCATCCGACCACTTAGTCAGATTTTGGCCTTGGCCAAAAGTTTCCTTGATCCGGCAGAAGTGACACATATAGTCGAAATGCTGAGACTGGGCAATGCTTCTCATTATCTTTTCTCTCGTACATTTTTGCCTTCTTTAGATCCTCGTACTCCTTACACGACAAGGATGCTTTCACATTTTTTGAACAGTTGTGTTTCATTTATTCGGATGTATGTTCTCCCACTTGAATCTTCCGCTGTTACAAATGTGTGTACATTGAGGTATCGCATGTTCTCTCGTCCTCTCATTCCGAAGTTGTACTCAATATTATACCAAATTTCTTGTTGCAAGCGTGTTGGTGTTGAGCGATCGAAATATGATGACAAAATACTCAAATCCTTGGGCTCAATTTCGATCGTCTGCTTCCGCGGCTCCGCTCCACTTCGCAGATACTGTCCCACCTTTGTCTTCAACATGGTATTAGCTGACATGAAAGCAGGACCGTCGATGATGTTGACACACCGATTGTTTGGAGCTTGTGTTAGGTATCGGTGAATTGCTGCTTGATGCACACTAATGTTGAAGGACAGTAGAAATCGCCACTTGCTTTTGTAGATTGTGATAAAAGAATCTCAAATAATCGGCTAAAATGGCTTCAGGCATTGTCTCTATATTATCAGGAAGGTTTTTTGATAAAAGAAGTTTTTGAACTTTTTAGAATATTGCATGGTTTGAGAGACTGATGACTTGGGCTTCTGCATCATTTCTGTTTGGTTCAGCTCATCTTTGATCTCTGAACTTAGTTGAGGATAGAGCTCACTTGTGACTTCTGAACTTAGTTGAGAAAATTCTTCAATTGGTATTTCAGGATATTGGCACGAGTTTTGCTCCAATGTCTTCATTGATGTATCTGCTGTTAATTGGTTCAATTCAGCAGTGCTCAAGCCAGATACCAATCCATTTGGAACAAAGTCAAAATTGATCATGTCAAGAATGAGATTCTCATCGTTAAATGAATATTCACTTGGTTGTGTCGACATAATTGGTAGTGACCGCTTTCAAACTTCAATGGTTAGTCAAAGTGATGGTTCACGAAGATAAGTTTGAATTGTTATCTATGTATACATAGCATTCGATGAGTCCACTGTGATCATCAATTTGCATTACAGAATTAGAAAATGCATGGACATTGGTCATGGACATAGATCCTTATATAATGATTTGAGGAGCTACACATTTCTATTGTCCCCGGTCCGTAATGAGATTACGGACCGCTGACATGTTTAACACATAGTGCCTTTTCATGAAGCCATGCCATTACGGACCGCTGATCATAGAGAAGTGATACTGTAAATGAGGTGGGTAACAATAGCAAAATGGACCTAGATGTCGGTCCGTAATAGACTATAATGCCTCGGGCGCTACGCGCCCTCGGAATTATAGTCTATTACGGACCTCCATCCCGGTCCATATTGCCACATTGATGTACATGTAATACATGGAGGTGCCAATGAAAAACTGGCAGATGACGACTAAAAATGTACGGCAGAAATTCAGCGACATAAAATAATTAATATTTTGCTATTGATTCTGAAGGCATGCGATTATTGGATCTGTATTTTTTACGCAAAAACTTTTTTGGTATCACAACAAGAATCAATCTTTCAAATAATCGATCACTTCAGTTACAAGGGTTGCGATGAACACTTATTTTATAAACTGAAATCAATAATTTTTTAATGAAAATAAATAATAAATTTGTCAATCTGTAAAAATTGAAGCTTAAGTTTGTTATTCGTCACAGATGGATGTAAGTAAAAAATGCTTTGAATGAGTACATTAAATGAATAATGGCACGAGACGGCTTGAGCAAAACTTGTACTAATCGCAGTATTCGAGCCGCAGTGATGTCCAAACTCATGTAGGAGGATTATACAGCTGCCGCCAAAAGTCTCTTGACCGAAGTAAAAATACATAAATTTTAATATAACATATCATAATTTCATTATTTGAATTAACCATAAATAATCTTTCATGTTATATCAATTAATCTCTCTAGAAGTCGGCTTTCTATGGCCTGATCATCTCATGCATTCTAGCGCAGCCTTGTTGAATATGAACACGTCTCACGGGCGTCCGTTATGTTTCAATGGCTGTCAATACGTTCACTTCTTGCACTGCCAGCGATTACGCAACAACCCAACTGAGGAATGGAGCTTGCCGAGACAAAGCGCGCACAAATAGTCGCTCTCTTTCAATCTGGCATGAGTCAGGTTGATGTGGCCAGACTAATGGGTATTTCCAACAAAGTGTGAATTACACAATAAAAGATTTCAAGAGACTGGTGAATTTCAATCTCGCACTCGAACTGGCCGCCCGCGAGTGACATCACCTGCTACTGACAGAAGCATACGACGTGCATGTGTGCGAATCCAACTATTTCTGCTGCTGAAATTCACGCCGGTTTGCCTGCAAACACATCCGCACCGTCAACACGAACAATTCAAAGGAGACTAAGCACAGAATTTCAATTTAAAAGGCCTATCGACCAGCAAAAAAACCGGCATTATCTCCAAAGAATATCCGCGATCGACTTGCTTTCTGCAATCGAGTGAAAGACTGGACTCCTGAAATGTGGGCAAAAGTGCTTTTCAGTGACGAAACGATTGTCCAACAGTTCTCAAATCGTGGATCAAATAAAATTCGTAGACCACCTAATAGCCGTTATAACAAACGCTACATTGACCGAACGGTCAAGCACTCTCCGCAAGTTATAATTTGGGAGAGTTTTTCCAGCAGTGGGCGAGGAAATCTGTATTTCTTGCCTCCTAGGACCACAATGAGAGCCAGAAACTACCTCGAACTGTTGAAAGATTGTCTCCGAACAATGATGCAAGTTCGACAGACAAACATCTTTATGCATGATGGTGCTCCATGCCATAAAGAGAGATGTGTCAGTGAATGGTTATCCAGCGAAGGCATTGAAGTTCTTGGGCCATGGCTTGGCAACAGCACAGATTTAAACCCAATTGAAGACTTATGGAACTTCATGAAGAACAAGATTTCCGAACACAAGTCAACCAGCTTGAATGATTTGAAGGAAACTATCAGGAGAGTTTGGTGCATGGAAATCACGCCTACACGATGCCAAGATTTGGTAGACAGCATGCCACGTCGGGTTGCCACTGTGCTTGAAAACGGTGGTGAACACTCAAAATACTGATTTTTCTTAACTTTTAACACGTTTTTGTTTAGTGGGTGTCCATTAGTTTGACTTTTTAAGATGCAAGATAAATATATCGTCATATATTGTGTTTTGACTTAATTTCTTGCCGGTCAAGAGACTTTTGGCGGCAGCTGTATATTACCTGAAATGCAAACTGTGAAAGGACAGTAACATCAATAACCGATCCAAAGGTGAGCAAAATAAACAGCCATGAACAAGGCTATCAAAAAAATCAAAACAACCTAATTTACAACTTTCTGAAACATCAAGTTTATATTATATTGTGGATATTGTAGATGGTCGTCGACACCAGAGCGAAGCAGACTGAGTTTCAAACTGAAAAAATTGAAACAAAGTAGTATTCCTCGAATTCAAGTCCATCAACTGTCTCAAATTCCTATTTTAAAGGTTGCACTTTAAAGAATTGCTGTTTTATCAAGTTAGTCAATTTGTATCTTCTAACATTTCGGTGTGTCCATTTAGGCCTTAGATATCAATTGAACTTAGATCTCTCAGAGTGCTATGAAGTTTGCTAGGTAACACACAAGGTATAATTACTGGGCTTTAATTCACTCTAACTCGTATAACTATGATTTAATCGGTATCTTCCTAGAAAGCTAATTGTCCCGTAGAACTGCAAATCAGTCCCATTATTCGTTTAATTGGACTGGAATTTGAAAAGCAGACCTGATTATACAACATTTTATCAATCGAAAACGCTATGGTAATGATAATTCTAAATCTCAATGAAAAGTAATTTTAACGAAGTTTCTTTCACCATCTGCTCGAATGCGCATCTTCTTCTCAGTCGGCCCATTAAATCTTAATGATTCTGAATTGTGCTCCACCTCACGTCTATCACCTTGACCACCACTGTGAATAGCTTGTGTTTTTCTGGAATGGTCATTGTAATCCAGCCGAATGTAATTTTCAATTGCACTTGAGCTGTGCCCTGTCACTTTTGCGATGTCTGCCCGTTCAACTCCAGCCTTGTGAAGTGCTGTCGCTGTTGTTTTACGTAGAGACTGATTGCTGTAGTTTCCCAATGTTTGAACAGTGTTGGTCAATGTTTTGACAATGCCATCAAGTGTATGTCTTCCCAACACTGCCTTTTGATACCATCTCCCCATTTGGATACTGTCATCGTTGCGATACCACGTCAGGAAAAAATTATTCGTATGGCAGTCTTCTGGTCATTTTGAAGCAACAGTTTGAAGATACAAACAAGACAGCGCTCATGATTATTTGTGTGCATGCATTGTAAATTCCTGATCGGTTTTGGTCTTGATCTAATACCGCCATTCCTTGCCTTCGTATTCGTATTTTCAACGAAATGCAGAATTTCTTCATTGTTTTCAAATTCCAAACTCAGCTGCTGGATTTGTAATCGATGCAGTTCAGTTCCTCCTCTGATTGCAAAATGTTTCCCTATATAGTAAATAAGTGTAAACAGCAATGTTTTTGTTTCATGAGTTCCTAACATGCCGTTGCTCCAAAGATCAAGCTCCATTTTGTGTGATATCGGCTCGCTTGCATGAAGTCCAGACACTTTGCCATTCTTGGTGGAATCCTTCATGCTTGCATCCAATGCTTCTCTTGCTTGCAAATGTCAACGTTAGTCCAAAAGTTGATATTGACTTTCAGTGTGTTTTGACAGTAATGTTGGAGCATCGAAAACAAATCTTTAAGGGATGATGCAGTGTATTTTTCTTTATTTTCTTTTCTTACTTCCAATAAAAATTCTTTTAACAAAAGATTCCAGTCACTAGCCGTCCATTCATGTATTTCCTTTAAAACCAAAAGTCCTTGTTTTTTATTATTCAATATCAGTTCTTGTCTCTCTTTATGCCACTGCAAAAATAGTTTCGATGCCAAATTTGCTTTACATTGTCGATTCTGGTATTCTTGCACTAATAAGTTGTTCCTGATTTTCTTTTGACAAATTTACAAAACGCGAAGCAATGTTATTTGGTGCTTGTTTTGGTGATTGTTCTTCATGCGATTGTTGAGATAACGTTGATCTTCGTGGTTGTGTCATTTGAAACATGTCCTCATCAAACTCGAACTCGTCAAAATTTATATTCAGTAAATCATCTAATCTTTCATTCAGTTCTTCTTCCATTCTGTGTAGGCTACCTGTTTACTACCTTCTCAGAGATGATATGAAAAATGTTAGCTATAGTCTATGCAAGCCTAGAAAATTTGAAATTTGATCCAAAGTCTATAGATATAAAGTTGCATACCATGGCATGATATGTAGTAAGTCTAGGTGCTGCATATCTAGGAGTCCATTCAATGACCATGGACATCTCTAGACCTATCATTTATATTAAGGTTCTATGTAAAGTTAAAGTGAATTAAGTAAAATAAACTATGTTTAATTTTGATTCTGCATAGAAAGTCCTCAGACAAAACATAATTGGACTCGGCTACACCTCGTCCAATTATATTTCATCCTCGGACTTTCTATTCCGCAGAATCAGAATTAAACATAGTTTATTAAACACTTAATGTCCTTTTTTGATAATATATGAAACATTTCTATGATAGATAGATGGAAACAGGTTAACAGTGTCAATGAAACAACAAGGTCACAAAAAGACAGTCAGTTCGTTTTTGTTTTCTGTCTTGTAATGCTGATGAAATTGCGCTTTCCGCAGCCAAAGCGCCATAGCTGTCGATTAAATCATGAGATGCATAATAATTCAATAATGCTTGATTTTCCAAGGCTTTCTATGCCCAAAGGTTAATAAGTTCCACGAAGCAGGTAATTATTTTCCTGATTGGAAATTATTAACCTGGTGCAGACTTCTATGAAAAAGTCATGCATTATAACAGACAATGCATAGATTTCTTCGGTCATTATTTGTCATAATGACCTCAAATCTATGCATTATCTATTACATAGGACAATTCATTGGGACAGTCAGCTATATTTCACTATTAGGCTCAAAGACTATTTTCTACAACAAAGTCCGTACGTGATGATTGTAAGTAGGATAAATATAATTCTGGCTCAGCTTTATTATTTACTGACGAATTATTTTGAAAACATTTGTAGGTCCCGAAAAATGCAAGCAAAATATTATGTTTTACTTTAAGTTTATAACAAGTTTCGTGTATACCCGCATGTTCTGAATCAACTCAAAAATATAAAACAAAATTATTTTTGATTCAAATAATTGCATTGGAAAAGGAAATCACCGATGCATTCAAGGGACGACTGGCTATGCCAACTGAACACTATGAAGAGCTGAGCGACAAGAATGTGTCTTGGGAACCGGTAGACCATTGGCTTTTTGAAGAAATTAAGTGTAAGTATCGCATAATGAAAATTCGTTACTTTTTCGTTGCTTCATCGATCAAGCAGATAAATACCGCATTTACGGCCGCATTAGCCGGACACGTCAAGTAGCTGGTGACGGAATTTCCTTGTGTTTCGACACACACTTAAGAAACACAGGCGATGTTAAGTTGTCCTGACATTTTGAGATCGTAGAGATCGTAGTACTTTGGAAGAATTCAATGCAATTTAATTCTCTTCAAGCGATGAAAGACTATTTTGCTATTCAACTAGCGCACTCAGCTTCTCTTTATGTCCACCTAGTGAGTCCTCAACATCTGAAGAATTTCTACTATACATGAAGTGCGGTTCCCGTGCCCTCGGACATGTCCGCAAGCTTGCCCACAATACCTACAGTTCAGCTATTATTGCTCCTGAGCTTAGTATGGCAAGTTTCTAGCTAGCCTTGTTTTTCGAGAAACGTGGAAGGTGGCAGTGCAGGATGTTCTTGCATCTGACAATGCGAAATAATACAAGCTACACTATCGCAATATTCATTGTCGGTATTGTCACGCAATGACAATGCGAAACTTACGTGTAAGTTGACGTCAAACGTTACACGCCACATACGCCTTTTGTATCAAACCCAATCAAACTAGAGAATGTCAAAATTCACAGAGGAAGTCAAAATCCCACTGTCGTAATGTTTACAAGCTGCACGAAGTTGCCACGTAAAGATGGGCTTATATGTAGAATACTAACATAGGCATAGGTGTAGCCTTCAGAAATAGTGACTATAGAATACGATATGACTATATTTCGATAGTGACTAGATTCAATTATATAGTAAGCTAGCCCACATTAGGCCTAC
Source organism: Prostheceraeus crozeri (assembly GCA_907163375.1). Lineage (NCBI taxonomy): Eukaryota > Metazoa > Platyhelminthes > Polycladida > Euryleptidae > Prostheceraeus > Prostheceraeus crozeri. The sequence goes on from CAJQUW010014794.1 coordinate 8,840, forward strand.
GTCATGAGGCCCTATGCCGCCATGAATTTCTGCCTGCATATCCACTGACCGGTTATGAATTCGCAGATTAAGCCATTATTGTACATGCTCGTGCCCGCAGGCAAATGTCAGCTGCCAGAAAAAATTGAGATGCCCGCAGAGGGCCTAATCCCAGGAGATAACCGAAGATGAAATTTGCGTTGGCAATATTTCGTGCCCATATGCTTGCAAATTAGGACATTTTCTGAACTTCTATTTTTCTGGAATTTTTCATTATTATGCTTAATTTTTGACCGAATATGCAAAATTAAACGGCAGTAGAAATGGAAATTACAAGATGAATTCAATGATATCAAGGGAAAACCAATGCTATGCAAATATTGAAATGAATCCCAACATAATAAACAATGCAATGTGAAATTGAAATTTCCTTTCGTGTTACTTTTATCTGCATTTTTCGACTCCTTGAAACACTGACTAGATTCATACAAAGTCCCCAGATGTTCGTGACAGTGCGAGATTCCCAAAATTCCCAAACTTCCTTTGATTGAACATACATCAAAAAAGATTTTCATATACTTTTGGTGCAGTTTTCAGGTTTAGGAGAAAAAGGAGAAAGTTCACTGAAATAATGGGATTCACATTGTCATCATTCTTTCTTTAATATGGGAATACGACGCGACTCATATACTGTTTTGCGGAGGAATGTTCCATTCATCCTTATTGTAATTAGAACTAAAGCACTCATTGATTCTGTTTAGATTCTTGGTTCAAAAAGGAAGATAGGATTTCATAAAGAATTTTGTGTTTCATTTTCTCAAGCATACTCTATCAAACCAATGTTGAGATGATTGTAAAGAATTATCAAGCATCTGTCTAGCTTTTGATGTTCTTCCTAGATCGTCAAGCAAGCGCTGTTGATTACTTTCAATTTGGCATGAAATTTTGGCTTCATAAAATGCTCGTACCAATTACAACGAAATTTGATTACCTAACTCGAAGCATCAGTGGTAAGGAAACCGACTATGTACTTGTAATCAAGTTCAAATTGATCTAAAAAAGACAAAAAGGAACTTTTATTATTACAAAAAGTGCATTCACTTTCATCATTAGATACTATGTAAGGTATAAGTGCAAGATTAAGTAGGATGGAAATCATTTGTGCACTGCATCTTGCAATACAGATAAGGTCAATTTTGTGAACTGAAGCGCACATTTGATGCTATAATGCTATGTAGCGCAATTTTTACCAATAGCAAGTTTGTGCTCTGGTCACTTAGTCCTTTCCCACAGCTGTGCGTGTACCTTATGGTCTGTTCGGAATTGTTTGTTCCTAAATTTGCAAAAAGAAACAAAAGGTTAATGAGCAACCATTTACCACTAAGTGACATGACACGATCAATTACGCGTAATTCACGCGTAAACTACCCGTAATTACACATCACCCTAAACATCCGTAGCTAAGCGTGACATTGCTGTAACATTTGTCGGCAGTCCTGTTATATAGACTTTGCGTCTCATGTGTCTGCATGTATCAGAGGCTAAACAATGTGATGACCTCAATTTCATGCTCAGTGAAGACCATAGAAATAAATTATTTTGTTTATCTGCGGTTTCTAGAAGGGCGCTAATGCAAAATTAGCGGTCACTCTCAGAACCAGATTGGTTGGCAAAAAGAGGTTCAGTGTACGAAAATCGTTAGAAATGCCCGTCTCTTGCGCAGCTTTTGGCTGTTCTTCACGCCATCACTCTAATTCAACGCGGGATGGTATTTCCTTTCACAGGTAAGTAAAAATTTACTTCATATGCTTCACAAATTGATTACAAATATATTCTAACTATAGGTAGTAGAAATTTCAATTATTTAGTAATGATGTCTCTCAGAGGTGTTGAATGCTGGTTCCAGTAGTTTTATCAATATACAAGGTTGGTAATAGACCTGTTTACATATTTGGCAGGTGCATTAGCCAATATTACAAAATTTTGATGTTCTACAGTCTCGAAAGATGAGCATATTTTAGGAATTTAAGGCTGAAAATTGTATGATGCGAATATCATCTTGGGAGTGATGTCTCTCAGAGGTGTTGAGTATTGGTTCCAGTAGTTTTATCAACATACAAGGTTGGTAATAGACCTGTTTACATATTTGGCAGGTGCATTAGCCAATATTACAAAATTTTGATGTTCTACAGTCTCGAAAGATGAGCATATTTTAGGAATTTAAGGCTGAAAATTGTATGATGCGAATATCATCTTGGGAGTGATGTCTCTCAGAGGTGTTGAGTATTGGTTCCAGTAGTTTTATCAACATACAAGGTTGTTACTTCTATCGTCCATTTTCCATCCTCCATGGACCGCAGTCACATTAGGGAAATCCACTTCCGATAGTGTCATCGCTATTTTTTCTGCTATCAACCATTTCTATGACTACTGTCTTGATCCTCGTCCTCGTCCGACATGGTGAACAAAGATCTGCTTTCTGATTGCTTCTCTTGGCAAATCACAGCTTCCTATATCTTCCCTCAGACGTCACTTCGCGTTGTTCTATTTTTAGAACAGTCTTGCGGCTGGTGCCTGATAGCAGATCGAAATGAACCTCATCATCCGCATAATTTCGTGCCTTATGTCTGATGGACGACGCCTTATGACTTTTTGTGTGACAGCGTGACGGACGATGGAAGATGACTTATGGCTGATGACTTTTCTGTGTGATAGGTTGTATTCCCTTCTAGATACAATTAAAGGGAAATCCCAAATGGCAGACTCATAGACTCATAGATCACAGACTCAAGATCTTGACTTAACCTCGTGTTTTAATTTATAGTAGCAATTTGATTTTTTAATCTGCTAGTAATTTTGAATCATATTCAAAGTCTGAATAAACGCATCTCTCTCTGTTAAGCCAAAAGTCATATTTCATTATCTAGGGTACGGTTGATTTTGCATTGACTTTATGCATCTCATGACACTTGCTTCTATTATGAATACTCGCATTACATGCAGGGCAAAAAGGATTTGTTTTTTCTGTCTACGGTATTATCACCCTGATATATAAACCACGCACTCTGACTGGTTTCACCTTCTTTTTAGTGTACTGAGGCAGCGACTGCGTCGCGAAACGTTTGCGGTGTAAATATTTTTAGCAACTAATTTTTATTAAAGCCATTACTAAAGGGAGTGCCGTATTTTTGCGTTGGTAGCATCAATAAATAACGTTGCTTTACTAGACACTTTGAGTATTTTTAGGGTAGCAATGTACAATGCAGGCATTTTGCTGGCATTGAATTGCATGTAGGAAAGTTGTAGTAGACTTTCCACCAAACCAGGTTGAACGTTGAGTTCAAAAACAATCTGTTGTGTAAAATGCCTTCACAAGTTACCGCATCGGTTAAGTGGTCCAGAGGCAACAGGCTCAGTACTAACGATGAAATTTCGAGCATGTTTCGTTTTCTGTCTGCGGTCTATATTTGTGCACAAATAAATCGTAGATCCATCGGATTTGCAGCAAGCTGCACAGCCTCAACAAAGCTTGCTGTTTGTTGTGATCATACCTTCAAGTCTTTGCATTGAACAAAACAGATCAGATTTGCTTCTGAGAACATGAAAGATATTGTTCGCTAGTACATCCATAAATTTATTGAATTTTTGATCATGAATGGTGGTGGGTAGATTGTTTTTGACGATATAAACGGCAGTTGATAGAAAGATCTATTGAATCGATTCAAAACCTCCGTTGACCGAATTAAATTCGGATTTCACGCTGCTGCAAATCAAATCCCTAGTGCTAATAATCTCTCTTACATACTGGTCATCGACATGCTTTTTCAGAACGTATTAACCAGGGATGCGGAGTCCTATCATTTTCATAGGATACGACTCCGAGGGTTGATAAGACTCGGCTTTTGATAGGACTCCGACTACGACTCCGGGTGGCCAATATATAAAGCCTAGTTTTTTGAAAAATTAACTGTTAACCTACATCATATATCATTATAGGCTTGCCTGAACGTATTTTTAGGGATCATTGCTGTATCAATTATATCAATCATTTTCGATGAAAGTTCATTAAATGTCGCTTTCAGTTGGATGTATACGACTAGGCTCCTCCCATCTTGTTGATGTGTGCTTCACACGGTTTTTCTCCAGTCTCTAGCAGGCAGGAAAATCCCTCATCCTTCTGAAAAAAAGAGTACACTTTCGATTTTAATATGCGCTTTACAGGAGCCATCACACACGATTAACGTGAGGGTAAGAGGATGTTGTTCTCAAACAAACTAGTATTTCATTTTTGTCTGTGATGTGACCTTTGGTGCGTAGGTGTGATCGAGGATAAGAGGGCTTTTCTTCTCTACTAAATCACCGAGTGAAAAGACAATTCTTTTCTCACTATCACGGTTCATTCCCTCAACTATTGCAAGCTTTGCATGCAACCGCTGTCTCTGTACTTTTGTTTGACGGAGAAGGTTGACATCAAGACAGTGACAGCTATATGCACGAGAATAAATAATTTGTACGTATTCTACTTCGGGTCTACTTATAGCCGGAGTCCGGAGTCCTATCAAATGATAGGACTCCGACTCCAACAAAAATGATAGGACTCCGGGACTCCGACTACGACTCCGCAGCCCTGGTATTAACCCTCAGAGACCTGAGCTTTTTCACACCTTTATACACATTATTGGTTTACCTGCTTAAATCGACATCAAATCATTAGGAAAGTTGATATTAAGTAAAAACAATTATGCCTGCGTGCAGCAAGTCAATATAACTAATTCCTTTAGTGTCTTTCTTCTAAGTAAACACATGCGAAAAATGTGGTGTTTTTATAATTCAACTACATTTAGCACATTATCAGCTGTACTAATAATTTCATGCTGTCGTCATTTAACTTCAGAAAGTTGATTTTAATGAAACTGATTTATTCCATGCATCATAGCCTTTGCATTTGGCAACTTTTTCAAATTTATCCATGCCAATAGGAAATAGGCCTAAACTAAGCCATTATTGCTGCATTTAAGACCCTCAAAACAGCTGCGGAGATCTCAAACTCATCTATTGCTGCTGTGAAAACTTTGCAACGGTCTGTTTTTAGAGTTGAACCATGAATGCAATGACAGCTCTCATTTTGAACATTGATTTATGCTGAATTTGTTCATGTAGTTCAACCAGTCATGTCCGATAATGAGCGAAAATAAAATATTCACATTTTGCGATATTCTAGCATAACGCACATGCACGAGCATGATGTAAACATTGAATAATGAATTTCACTCATCATGCACCATCGTGGACATGCACAAAATTAATTTTCATTTGATAGCAAAAAATTTTGTTATGGGAATTTCTACACCCGCAGAGACCTCTGAGACCTGAGGGGGTCCAATGGAACCCCTTGGCCCATCTACCATGCTTATACTGATTCAATTGAAATGAAATAATACATACAGATTAACTGTCAAAAATGATGATTTTACATGGGCATGAGCGATTGATATATCCTGAGCATAAAAGTATAATAGAAAATATGGCTCCGGGGTCCACTGGACCCCCTCAGGTTTCTGAGGGTTTATAACTGGTATAAGCAGTGTTTTGAGCAACTTGATAAACACGTTGCCTCCACTGACTGTATATCCATGCATTCTGTCTTGTAGGCATTGATTCCCAGTCATTCTGAATATAAGTTAATTAACTTCTGAGAGAAAAATACACGCACTATAAGTTTGTTAGTTTGATGTGACTATTTCTATTGGTCAGAATTGTCATAAATAGCAGCAGATGAGTTTCCATTGCGGGACCTCAACAAATGACCTCAACAAAAACACGCAAAAATAGTCCTGCAAGAAGATACTCATGTCCAGTGCTATGAATGAGCAACTGGAGTCATGGAGTTCTCAAATGCCCAAGAGAATAATCCCATTAAAACCTGATGAATAGAAAGCTCATGATTGCTCTGACAAACAGATTCTACAATGGAAATCCGATTTTCCCCCCTTTCAGGTCGTGTATCGGACAAGAAAGAAACAGCTTTGCTTGTTTAATAGTCATTTCATCAGCTCAGTTAGGGGACCGATCTATGTTACTGCTTTTGAGATCTTAGGAGAGGACAAATTTCTTTGAAACATACAGTAGAAATAGATTATTTTCTTAAAGTGGTTCTGACCATGTTGCGATATGCTGCACAGTCATGTGATGTACACGTGAATCTAATCAAATTCGTTAATATCGAAAGGGAAAGGGTTCATAACCGTTATCAAACATTGACCAAAATGACATTGACACTTTTCCAAGAATGATGATCAAAAGCATTGCAAGCCGCTGGAAGCTATTGTTCTTTTGGTAGATCTATTTTGCATTTTAACAGAAACATGTGACCTCTGCGTAGCACTGCTTTCAGTTTCGCTGTCCATTCTAATAGACATGATTGATTCTAATATGAGAATAAGATCAGCAATAGAGCCTAATATTCTTGTCATGCGTTGCACTCAGAAGTACCGAATATTGCAATAACTGCATTTTGGGCTCAAAAATTCGAGTCATGCTGGAAAGATCCAATTTCTCTAACATTTTCTCTTTTCTCAATAGAAAGCCTCTGCTTATTTTATGTCTATAACCATTTAGAATTTCATTGATAGTAAACTCTTGAATACTGTTTGCTTTTAAATAGAGTGCAGCAAGAAAACTTTCCTTATAGATAACAGAGTTAGAACCGGCCAAGAACTTTTCAAAATTACGATGATAAAGAAGTTTAAGTACCTAGAATAGCCGTTACATGAGGAAAACGTGTTTATTTTTGTTGTTTTTCCGTTCTGTAGGGAATGATGTTGAAAGACAAAGCTATTTGAAAGTACATTCATAAGTTTCAGAAATAAGTCCATTCATTGACGAATTCGGGGTTGATTTTGGTCGAGGATTCTGATTGTAGATCAAGTTTGATTCTTCGTAATGAGTAGGCCTTCTACTATAGTTGGTTTGACGGCAGTAAGGGCACGTCGATGATAATTTAGTGCTAATCCATAGATAGCTATTTACCTATAAAGCTTTAGTTCTAGTTTTAAGCCGATCTCAAATAGAGTTTTCAGAATCGCATGCATACTCAGCACAGGTGAATTTTGTAAGAATCATTTGTTCGCTAGACTATCTATCGCAGAATCATTCTATATCTTGAATGAGTTATTACGCGTATTGCTGCTCAATCGTTTTCATGCGCGTATGAAATATGTTACTTGATAGAGGATCAATTTGGATAGAAATTGAAGAAAATCAGCGTCTCTGCGCTTCATCGGCAACTCTTGCTTATTCCAATTACTGGTATATGCTACAGTGTATATAGAAAACAAGAAATCGAATGATGTCTAATGGTATAAAGAGAGCAACTGCCAGCCTTAATTAGTAGGTAGCAGAGACGCCGGCTATAGCTCCGGCCGTCAAAAAACCGGCCGGTTTCAACTCTGATAATTAGTGTGAAATACAGAGGCATAAAACAGTAACGGAATTTCATCATAAGAATGAGAGAATAAGTTTGTATTTGTCAAACATGAAAATCAAAAATACATAGATCATAAGGAAAATAACTAAAAATCAGGTTTCTTTACAAGGTCTGTGAGACCATTATATGCAAGAGTAGACATAACAGTGAAACAATTTTGTTGACGGTTTGTCTTACAGAATGGCACTGATACACGAAATTTATTTGGGTGTGAAACAATCGAAAATAAAGGGTGACTTTCGTTTTGACATTTATCAAATAGTTTTAGGAACATCTCACGGCGTGTGGAGTGGAACTTAGCTATGTTGTTATTACAAGGACAAGATTTGAAACATATAATTTTTCTTGCACGTCGGAGCAAAGAATACATGACATGTTAAACATCACTTGAAAAAATCCTGAATAATACAATATTGAAGCAGGCTACCGATAGTAGTGTAGAAAATGATCCAAAGCTCATCGTGGCTGAAGATCTCTCTCAGTACTCTGATAAGATACAGCCTCCGAGAACAGCAAGATAACACATATTTGAAATGGGCACTCAAATTTATATCAGAATCCCATACAATACCGAGCAGCTTGAATTTCTCCACAATGCAAAAAGGAAGGGGAAACATTATTTCACAATTTTTCTTAAAGACACACAATGCTTTTGTTTTTGAGGCATTTAATCTCAACGAATTACTTTCTGACCAACATTTAATGTTAAAAAAATCTTCCAGAATGACTTCCATAGACTCCTCGACATTGTTCTTAAAAATGGGGCAAAGTTCACAAATGTCGTCTGCAAACATCCATAGAAAAGTAGTATTGTGTTTGGGATGTATATCGCTGCAGTACAGAAATCATCTTGCCCTTTATAAAAGCAATAGGAATTCCTTCAAAGAGTAAGTAAATAAATGACTTAAAGATGCTACATATGCTGTCGTGCACCGAAGCAAGGGAAAAAATAATTCTTTAATTTATACATGCAGTGGTGAGAAAGCGGTATTAGACTGCACATTACCGTGCATTATCATTGTAGGCTTAGCAAGTTGGATTATGATGTGGGATGTTAGGATGTGGGATTATGATGCTTAGGGACATTCACATCAACAGAAGCGTAAGAAGTTCTTATAGTGAGGAAGCGGAGGCAGGAATATCGAAATAGGTTTGGGAATAAAAGCCGCGTAGCTCTTAGGTTCAATAAAGTACATAAACAAGCTTAAATAATTATATCAAATTATATCTATCATAATCAATTCTAATTTATATTATTAAATTTTATTTATTTTATCTAAGCTTATTATAATTATAATAGAGCTTAATATATTATTATAATAAATTTACTTATTAATCTCTTTAATTATTATATTATAATATTAAAAATTTTAAAATATATTATATTTTATATATATTTTAATTATTTATAATATAGAATTCACCCTATTTGAGACAAAATTTGAGTAAAAGAGGATTCCGTACCCATAATTCTTCTAATTTTGGCACTAATATTATGGAGAAGAGATATGTTTAACCTGCTAACTATACTTTCCTCTAATGAAAATTGCAAAGGATGGATTTTAATGATTCGATCACAAACACTATTTTATTTTGATGGAAGTGGTTCTAAAGTCCTCAATAATATTATCAGGCATTCCACAAATTATTAGCTGTTCTTAGCAAATATGCCTTCATACAAGTCTGTAGATGAATCGACTTGAAATGAAAGGAATTTAAGTCTTTCTTAATGCTATAGGCCAAATTGCATCCATAATTATTGATAGAAGAGTTGGCATTTTTTGATTCTAGGCGCAAAGCTGAATATGGGGGATATTAATTTGCAAAAGTCCTAGCTGAAACAATTTCACAAAATGAAAACATGATGTGCGGGTGAAATCGCATAAAAATCATATGTTGCCCCATTGTCGAACTAATTCACAGTAGTAACCAAAATTATTGACGCCACTGACCAATCCCCAAAATAGAATGTGGTATGTGTCATGAAATGCGACTAGTCGATTTCCAAATTGGAATCGACGAGGCTGTTTTATAGTCGACTAGTCGATAGTCGGTGTATAGCCCTAGTCGGGAAGAGCCCAGTTCTATTTGGTATGCACTTGGTCACATCTTGCGATGACGGGTATGTCTTATGGCATTACTTAAAAAGTTTTCTTTTTTCAAACTTTATATTGATGCTTATGAAATATGATGCATCTCAGTATTTGAGTTCCCCACTTAGATTCAAAATGACAGAGCGCTTCTGTTAATATCTCATCATTTTTCGACGGATCAGCAAAATTGTTGCCCAACATAAATTTTTAAGTGCATTCTGCAACAGAAAACTTGATTTTTACGTCTATTGCTTGTCGAAAGAATGACTGGACGGACATAAAAGGGGATCTTGGTCAGAATGAACACGATTAAAAACCTATCTGAATTCACATCTTGATCAATGTTGTGGTGACAACCTGTTTTATTCCCAATTTAGTTTTAGGAA
>CAJQUW010014796.1:0-294533 GCA_907163375.1 Prostheceraeus crozeri
CGGGGGATGGAGTATAAAACAAAGCGATCAATCGCATCGTAATGAAGCGATTGATAGAAAATTCCGCCACGATTAATCGTTAGAACCCGAAGGGTCGCAATTGAAGAGTATAAAACACCCCTTCTTTAGAACGATTCTGATCGAATCAATTGTGACGTCATGTATCTGACATCACATTGTATCATAACGGGTCATCCGTGTGTGTCTCCATTCATGATTTGTAGTATTTCAGTGTAGAAATAGATCTTTGCACTCATCGTACTTCTAACAATGCAAGTGAGACAAAGAAATCGCCTCGATGGACCCCTGCAGAAATCAATGCTTTATTTCTATGCATTTCGGATTGGAAGCATAAATTGTTTGGGACATCTAAAAAAGCCTCTGCTGCTGTCGAAAAGTTAAGCAGAAGCATTGGAAAAAAACTGCCGAAAGGATATCTTCCTGTGGTGTGTAATGCATACGTCACTGGAAAACTGTGCGCAAAAAGTGGCAAGACCTCTCATCAGATGCGAGGAAGTGGAGGCAGTCCTTTAACAAGACCGGTGGTGGCCCTAAACCTCCCGATAATCCCGTGTATGAAAAAGTGCTGGATTTAATTGCTCCGGAGATGAATGAAGGAATACTACCCGAAAATGCGGGTGAATCAGTTTCAGCGCCAACAACTCAAGATCATCCGCCCGAGACCGCCCGTGATTGTGCGAAGGGTTATCATTCGTCAATCAAGTGGCTAGATCTAACGATCATTCGTGAAATGTTTATACTCTCTCAAAATTTATCGATTTACCTTGCGAAGAGTTACTCTTCGTAAACAAAACTTCACGATTAATCGCAATCTTTATAATCACATCATCACGAGCGATATTTGATAGCGAGCGGTAACTCTTCGTAAATACCTGTTTGCGATTAATCGTTTTGTTTATACTCCATCCCCCTGGTCGAGTTCCTGCTGATGAACTCATTACTATCAAGCTTAATCATTCTACGCATGGCATTTTTCTTCATTCTTAGATACGTTTTGCTGAACTTTTGAATGATTCTTAACAACAGTAGAGAACGCACCATGCGTCCTTGTCAGGGTTTTATAATTTTATTTTCATTTTAATCTCAAGCACTTTTATCTTCTTGCTCAATCACAGCAGGAAGCCTTAGTCGACAGATGACAGGTCCGCGGTGTCAATTTTCAAATCACCAATCGACTGTCAGCGTTAGAACAAAGTTTACCAAATTGATAAAGTATTCCCCACACGTAGTAGTAAGTATAGCGGTAGAATTCGTGATCGAGGAACGCTCAATAAGCAATGTTTCATAATTCGTATAAGTGATTCCAATGAAGTTAAGTCCTTAATATATCGCATGCACTTGTATTAGTCCCTTTCCATTGAAGGCGTATAAGACTACAGATAGGATTTTGGTTACATTACTTTGTGCCTAATTAATTGACATGATAGAATTTGCGGATAATAAAACTTCATTTTGATTTAATTACTGGTACTTATCAATTTCATTTTAGCATATTGCCTTTACCTAATAGATATTGCTTAAAGACAACTATTTACTGCTTTCATCGCCGGTCTTGCAGTGATAAAATGAGTTTTTGATGGAGGAAATGCCCCTTAACCCTTAACTCTTCGAAATTTACATTATACTTTTGCTTGGTATAGGAGTGATAAAGTAAGAGATGTTTACAATAACGTATACATTGAATTTGCTAGCAATATAATCATGCATGATAAAACAATGTTACTATGCACAGCAAGGCCGGATGTCCGGACTCCGAATCTCTTATTTAGACATATGTTCGGAATGACTGCATTTTTCAGCATTTTTCTCGGTTTCTTCAAAAAAAACGTTAAACACAACGTCAATATTACCAATTATCTATCGTTGTTATTCTGTTATCCGTAACTTTGATGTTTATTAACCAACGAGTCAGACTTAAAAGAAGAATTTAAGGAAAACAAAGCTAAATATGTGTGAAGAATAGTGAGGAAAATTGATGCTCAGTCATTTCATCACTTACATATAACTTGGAGAGATGTAGATAGAATAAAGTGTGGAAATAAGTGAGTGCATGTTCTACGGATACATTTTATCACGTGATTTTGTGAGAATGAAGAATAAGTTCAATATTCTGTCCCTAATTATATATATACAAGGCGTGGCATCTCATCAACGTCAACTTAACTACACTTTGTTTACTACATGCATCCATGTTATTCTCACGTTAATATGTTGTATCGATTTTATCAATCAATGCTTTCATCTCAAGACGACGGTTTTCTACAGTTATTTCTGAGATTGCAGAAATTTGCAACTGAAATGACGTTATTCGTTTCATAGTAGGCTTGCAAACGTCGTTTATATTTTATTTCTTGCCAGATTATAGTATTATGAGTTCATGGAGAGTAACGCATTTTTTCTGTAGGAAAGCAGTCATTAAGACTTGAAATTAAAAATGTTATGCGAATACGGGGCTCCAAACACTGAGTGAATCCACACCCGCTGTACACTTTATCTCAAGGTCCCTTTTAGTCGCCTTTTACGACACGCAGGGTCGGATTGAATAGAATAGGACCGACGTCCCCTTGGTAAGAGGCGACTGAAAGGGGCCTTTTGCCGCTGCAGCTCTGGTACCGTGTTCCCAGTTTGGTCATTCAGTGGTGTTCAGTGGTGCTATACTGCCACTCAGTGACAGATCAAGTCTATTCTAAACCCAATGTGACTAACTTTGGCAAAATTTGATGATTTTAGAAAACTTGAAAAATGTGTGGGGAAAGAATAGAAGTACCCAAAGCTCTTTGAGCTTCCCCTCTGTGGCATATCTGGCTTGCCTTGTCCAAAGTTCCCTAAGCGATGGCCGCCGCCCCTCTTAGGTGTGGAGAGGGACCATGGAGTTGCTGCCTCCCTCGGTAAATGCTGGTCACCTTGTGTGAATAGTTTTCATTTGGGTATGGTAGCATCCTGCTGGTGGTATCTGAATGGCCATCTCCTCCCCGGGGCACTCCTCACCAGCAGTAGGCACTATTTGCGTACTGGGTGTGTCGCTTAGTGCTGTCTTGATACGAAGCCTCCTATCCGCCAGATGAGCCAGGTAAAACAACCTTATTTCAACGATGATATGGCAAAGTGAGACTGCATCACTATGGTAAAATTTTGAGATCGTACATTAGAATCTTTGAGCCCAGAAAATGGATTCCTTTGATCAACGATAGAATGTGCATTCTCATCGGTGACATAATGCATTCAAAAGGAATGAAATTTTATAAAAGCAATACTCAGCACACATTGATGTGATATTCGTGCGCAGCACATTTAACAACAGTAAGAGTGATAATCGCAGATTTTTTAATTGCTATTTGCTCTCTCTGTTTACGAATTTTGATTATGATTTACACCCAATATTTCGCTATTTTCTGAGATACAGACGCGCAATGGATTGTACATGTTTGTGCATAGAAAGCTGAGTTGCATCAAAATGGAATCAGAACCAATAATGCAGCCAAATACTTGTAATGCTCTGTGTAAACTTTAGACAAGCTGAAGCTTCCGTAATACCAACAATCGATAGTTGTTCAACAGTTGTTATTACACTTTCCAAATATTTGTCGTCATCCAGACCATAAAACCCAAACATTGACACGCTACTCACTATGGTCTTAGTGTATGGCGATAAATGTCTCGGTCATTCACAAAATAGGGAAGAAAATTACACCAGCTGATATTGCAAATGACTCAAACTACAAAATGACTAACACTTAGAATCTTGTCTGATGAACGCATACAACCTTTGCAGTGTAAATCACATTTTGAACCTTGTGAATGAAAAGATGTCGATCGACCAGCAAGCCGTCCACTGTGATCCAAGCAGCATGAATTCGAGATATAATGAGCAATTCAAAAATACTATGTAGATAACTTATTTGAATTTATTCTACAAGTGACTAGAAGTGAACACAAAATGAATGTTTCGATAGGATCAGTTCTACACATATGCTATGATTGTTCAGAGAAACAATTCCGTTGTGTCGCTGAGAGTTTGATCTTGCTTTTTATCGCACTTACCTGATGATCCTACGCAGGTCTGAGTAGACATTATAACTTGTGCGTCACGAACGATCCGATTAGAGTAGGACGCATATTCCAAGTTGTGAGAGAGATCATAATGCATTATAGAAAATATGATTTGAAGTTGATGTTGACCATGGGGTCGATTTCTCCACATATCCGGTTGATGGATGTAAAAGGAAGAGCAAACTTCTTTGGATATATACTCTAATAAAGTCTTGTGCTAATAAAGTCTATGATTTGAAGGTTTAAGCTAAAATATATATAAATGCATATACATGAATTTTTGCATTTATAGATGTAAGCATCGAGTAATTATGTTAGGTAGAGTGGCAACTCCGCATTTATTAAATCCCAAATGTGTATACACATTCGATTTTATTAAATGAACTCAAGGGAGATACAGTCGGAATTGTTTCAAGATGTGAGATATACACATTTATGCAGTTTTGAAGAAATTACAACGGAATTGACTGATCATGATAGCATTGCAGAAGGAAATGATATTATTTTACAGACTGTCCGTGTCATGACAGCCTTGGAGAGGCAATATTTGCTAAATTGGCAACTCGATGACGTGCTATTGCTTTCATGAATTAGGAATATTAAATTTCAGCGAAGAAAGCACAATAACATGTCGACTTTTTCATGAAGACTTCCATTATAAAACGGAACATGAAATTCCCTTGATAATCAGCTTCATTTCCGCTTAGTTAGGATGCTTATTAGCAAATATTCATTCCTTTTGATATCCACCTTGTTGCATACTACTTACAACGGGGAGTCATCTCGGTAGTATATAAATTGGCAAATTTTGACTTTTTTCAAACTGCTAAAATATAATTTTTTGGACCACGGGAACTTAATCTCCACAAAAAACTGAATCTTTTCATATAAAAATTTTCACTGCATACAGTTACTTTTTTGAGTCGACACTCTACCTATATATCCCTATTCTATGGATATAAGCCTACAAACAAGATCGGGTGAACTGTGCTGATCGCATTCGTCGTCTGTCCTTTGACGAGGGAGTGGAATCTTATTGTAAGAAACTTGTTTAGCAAGAGGACAGTTCACCCGATCTTGTTTGTTGGCTTCAACCAGATGTGAAAGACCCAACCAGAGCACACATTGCGCAACTTGACATCCTCGGTAAGGACTCGAGAGACGTCACTCTTGCTCAAGTCCGACATCGTCGACCATAGAATTAGATTCATCTGCGCGCGCTTTGGTTTCCTAGAAAGGAAGGGTTATATGTAGCCTTAATATCGAAATGGCACATCACAGAATTAGACAATTTGCTCCTTCTCGAATGGATAATTCGTGTATCGCTTTCTATTGGAAATAGCAAACAATAGGGTGTCAGCAGAGGACACCAGAGCCAGTGAGAGATGTGTGCGTGCTGTGATATCACTTCGCACACACCAAAACACACATCGCATGGCTAACATTCGATTCAGTGCATGCACTATACAGTGAGAAATGTCGAGGAGAGGATGTGAAAACATCAGGTGAACTAATTTTCTTACGCCTGCTACTTTCTTTAATAATGATCGGAAGGGCCAACATAATGGAGAAAACTTGTGCGCAATGATCTGAATTCTTCGAATCTGAAGGAATTTTGGCAATCGAAGCACTTTGCTGGAACTCACATTAATCCGCAACCGATGCACGACTTTTTTCCTATCTCTGTAAGGTATAAGGAATTCCTCTTTGCCCACTTAATAGGTTCCTCGATGTGCCGTCAATTTCGTATTAATCACACTTCTAGCAAACCGAAGCAGATAAACAAAATATTTAATTCTGTGTCGTCGACAATTCTCGAGCAGTGATCTGTAATCCTCACTATTCATCTGTTTAACACTACGAATCGTTTGAGAGTCTTTGAAGGACTGTGTGCAATATGGCAGCCATGACCGAAGTTTTTCAGGCTGTGGCAGCAAAAACTATCTAAATTATAAAAATTTTATAAATTTATATAAATTCTATCTAAATACAGGTGCGTTGCACTTATTCAAGTGAGATGCAATTGAAAATTAATATGTGCTTTCCATCAAATGATTCAGCTTTCAAATTTTTGCCACAGATACTTGACTACACTGTGGCTTACTTTATATATACAGGGTGTCCCACAATTCCGGCCAAATTTAAAATGAATTTTACGCTAACTGAAATTCGTCTATTCTACTCTCAATCATGTTTTTTATTGAGTACTATGAATGGGGTTTTGTAATCATCCATTTTTATTTAGCTACGGTCAGTATCTAAAACTCGGAGCAATCTTCAAAGACAACATAAAAAATGTACTATAATTTCTCCATATAAATACGTAACCCATGCTTTCCTCCATTTTATCACTAAACAATTAAAAGAATTATGATCGTAATCTATCATTTTATTATTCTCATTACATATATATATGCGAACTTTAAAGAAGATGTTCAAAATGTCCACCACCAGTTTCACGCAGCAACAGACATCTGTCCAAGACACCACACACAGCAGAAAGAAGTTCTTCCTGTGTGATGGACATGATGGTGTTTTCGATCCTTTCTTTCAATTCGTCTTTGTTGGATGGTGTCCCCCTGTGAGTAGACATCGTCACGCAATCGACCCCAAAGATAAAAGTCCAGGGGATTGAGGTCCGGAGAATTTGCAGGCCAGAAATTCTTGAAGCCGCGACTGATAACACGGCTCTCACCAAACGTGTTCCGAAGAAGATCCACCACCTCAGTCTTGATATGTGGTGGAGCACCGTCTTGCATGAAGATTGCGGAGGTTTTCTTGCGCTTTGCAACAATTTGAGGCCAAACGTGATCACGAAGCATGTCACGATATCGCAGACCTGTCACGGTATCGGCGAAGAAGAATGGTCTCAACCGCAAAATTCCTGAAAACCTCATCCAAACAGTCACTCTGGCAGAATGAAATGGTTCCTCGATGACTTGGTCAGGCCTCTGAGAACCCCAGATGATACAATTATGGCGATTGACACTACCATGCAACTCGAAGTGGGCCTCGTCACTCCAAATAATGTCCTCCAAATGTCCATCGTTATCTAAAAGCCACTCCGCAAACTGCACTCTCCTCTTGTTCTTGTGAAAGAGCTTGACCACAGTGCATTTTGTATGGATACAAATTCAGTTTTCTTCTGAGAACACGGTGAACCGTTGTTTTCGGAATGCCAACTTCATTGGAAATCCTTCGTGTCGATGAGTTTCCAAGAGCTGCAGAATTTTGAATCCTTTCCCTGGCCGTGTCCACAGCTTCAATCGCCTCTTCAGATGGACCAGGTCTTCCACTACGTGCACGGTCAGCCACCGAGCCGGTTTCCAGAAAGCGATTCACAATTCTTTGTATTGTCCTGGTATCAAACGGGTCATTACGAAGATTGTGCTCCTTTTTAAACAATCGTAACGCGGCTGTGGCACTGCATGATGCCGACAAGTAAAAACGAACAACGTCAATCTTGTCTTACAATTCCATCGCAAATGATAATGTTGTCATTAAGACTGATTTGAATTCGATCATGTGATTAAGCACAATTCACACAAAAGCATAGACATCTGACTTATCCTCTCATTAGAAATGACAACTAGAAATCACACGTTCGCATGTAACGAGAAAGAATAAAATGTGAATGATAATTCTTTTAATTGTTTAGTGATAAAATGGAGGAAAGCATGGGTTACGTATTTATATGGAGAAATTATAGTACATTTTTTATGTTGTCTTTGAAGATTGCTCCGAGTTTTAGATACTGACCGTAGCTAAATAAAAATGGATGATTACAAAACCCCATTCATAGTACTCAATAGAAAACATGATTGAGAGTAGAACAGACGAATTTCAGTTAGAGTAAAATTCATTTTAAATTTGGCCGGAATTGTGGGACACAGCTGTACTTTAGACAGCGCCTTTTTTATGAACGAAGACCTCTAGTAAGGGAGTCTCATGTACGCTGGGACAGACACAGCTACTAGGCTTGCATGTATATAATAAAATTTACAATTTGCAGCAAGCCTTTAAAGATTGAAAACTTCTTCAATAACCTATAACAGAATTACTAGCCTACACAGTACATATTCGTGAGTTTACTTTAATTACCAAACAGTTATCGCATACATGTGTTTGTCTCTTGATCATTTGAAGAGATCTGATGAAGTCGAAACGCATAGGAACAACCGAAGCATTCGTATGCCTAACATGCATATACACGTATGCGAAAATAATGATTAATTATTGCTGCAATGCAGCTTTTATATTCTATTCGGTCCACTGAAATGAAGCGAACAAATTTTCAGATGACACGCCATCACTTCAGCACCTAGCAAGAAATTATCTCTTAAACCCTGTGCGTCTCTCTGCTTGTGAAAATTCTTACTTAAAACCCTTATTTGGGCTAAACTTTCATTTAGATTACCTTATGACGTCCAAATGGCGATGTAAGCTTGGCATGATGCTCCCTTGTCTAATCTATCTTGTACCTTTGCATTTCAGGTTGTTTACATCGAATCGGACACCGATCACGACATGATCGTATTAAACCCGAACTGGTTGTGTCACGAAATTCTCGGCTATCTCCTCTCTTATGATTCCATCAGCCAGGCGCGCGTTACTGGCAGTTTCACTGAGGATGATATTCAGTTCATGATTGCTGATCAAGAAGCGAAAGACCTTCTTCGCATCCTTATAGCTCTAGACCTTTGTACAGCATGCCCAGTGGAGAATGAGATACAATATGAGTTTCCATGCCTAAACTTCTTGGAAATGATCAGAGGTCTTTGGGAGAGAGAAATTCGACACGAGAAATCGGCTTATGGAGGGATTCAAATCACGAGTCCGAACAGATCGCAGTTGGTCCATCTTTTCCCTCGCATTCAGACTCAATTAAGACGCAGTTTGACTTCCATGTCGGCTGGAGAGGAGGAGAACGAAGTAACATCCCAGGCGGACTTGTATCAATGGTTTCATGGCTCCAAGTTGACATGTGGCATGGTGGAATGTCTTCTTACTATGGAAGAAAATGACCAGTTGATAGAGATCAAAACTCGTGGTAGCCGAACTGCAATGCACATCCTCTTCGGCCTTTACCAAGATCTCCTAAATCTTATTGAGCAGGTGATTGAGGACATGTGTCCTAGTCTTCACTATCACATGTACGTTCTGAATCCCCATGACCTTCAGTCTCACCGGCCTCACGTCCACCGATACCATCAGATGGCTGTCTTTCGTCGCATGCATTCCCTTATGGCATCGGGAAAGTCTCCAAGTGACAACAATCCCATCGACGCCTCCTCCTCTTTAGACAACGTCAATCTTGAAGATCTTCTCACCTTCGGCAATGATTCTATCCTCGCCAATCTGAAATGGGGACCACGTCTTCACTTATCCAGCGTCCGAACGCCGGTCTTCCAGCGTCTCTGCTATCTCCTTGATCCACCCGATCCCATGGGCAAGGATTGGTGCCTGCTTGCCATTCGCTTGGGATTATCGAACAGTGTTCCGAAATTCGATTCTACGAATGAATGGCTTCGATCTCGAACCTCCAAGATTCTGGATGAATGGGGACGAGAGAAGGAATGCAGCGTTGGAGAGCTGGTGCGAGTTCTGGAGGAGTTGGGACGAGGTGACGTTGCGGAAATGTTGATAGAAACTGCTCCTATGTACCATTTCTCGCCCTATTGCATCACTTTCAATGAAGGCGCCACAGGCTAGGAAATGGCAGTACTGGAAGTGTTACCGGTACACCTACAAAAAGCCTTCAACACAGCCCTCGAATACCAAACGGACATTCTTCTGCCAACAGTGACATGATTGCTACATGAATCTAATTCTTCGCATCATATCTGAATGGTTCCCTGTCCCGTCATTGTGTTCATTCGAATACATGGACAAACATTTATGAG
The DNA here is from genome assembly GCA_907163375.1 of Prostheceraeus crozeri. NCBI lineage: Eukaryota > Metazoa > Platyhelminthes > Polycladida > Euryleptidae > Prostheceraeus > Prostheceraeus crozeri. Next base: position 9,975 of record CAJQUW010014796.1, read on the forward strand.
ATTTATATTTTACTTTTTTGATTAAAAAGCCCTTTGATATCATACTACTATAAAATAAATTCTTCAGTAACTGAAATGAACGATACATTTGGAAATAATTTGGAAATATTACCGATAATACTGTTGAGAAACGAAAGAGTATTGAAATGTTAATGTAGGCTTGCAAGTCGCGATGCCCTGCGAAAAAAGAATGTAAATTACAACTCACAGTCCCTATATTAACATTCCCGATTTGTTATTGTGAAAACCGTATACTGTTAGCAATCATAAACAGTTATCAGTAGTCATTACATTACATAGAACATGTTATATCAGTACTGTGTATTCTTTATGATTTTTCTATATTTCACTTTGTACTAACCACTGAATCGCTGTCAAACGGAAGATCTGTCGCACTTCAGATCTTCGGATATGGGGTATCTCTACTTATCTACTGTGTACTTTAATAAGCACAGATAACTTGACAAAATTCTTCGAAGGTTTTCATATCAAAAAGACGAAATAACAATAGGATCCCACCAATGATTATCCACTAAAAAATATAAGCAGTCTTTAGATAATACTGGAAGAATATGTATGCAATATCATTTTACAATTTTCTGCAGTTTATTTGATAGTAAGTCGCATATCAATGATTGAGCAAAAGCAACAAAATATGTCGCATACTCACATATGTTCAAAAAATCACTGTGTGTCATCTCTATGAACAGAAATAAATTCAATATCAATAAATAAATCCTACATGTATAATTGCTTTTCCCATATTTGGAGTTCAACAGCATTAATTGGTTGATCAATAACGCTTGACAAGTCAACACTTTGAAATATGACATACAAATGTACATTCAACTCACAAGTGGTAGGCATAATTTATTGATATCGAAACATTAAAATTTTGTTTTGACTTTTTGGTTTTGTCCATTTCCCTTTTTGACATTCTTGTCTCATCATTCTAAGATGCATTCGCAGTTAGCCATTTGTTGGATGAACTTTTGTTATCGTCTTATCTCTGTTTCCCGATTGTATGTGCCTAATTCCTACTCATGACACGAGAGATGCACCTGTATCAGAGGTTTGAGAAACTATTTCAATGTTGCCAAATTTTGTCGACGTTCTCGCTACGGATACACCAATGCATTATTTCTAGCCGGCAGATCATTCTGTGACGCATCTTGCATAATACTGATGAATTATGTTTTTGATTATTGCTCTTCAAAACCAATGAATGAATTCGCTTCTTGACTTCATACAGAACTTATATCTTATTGTAAATACAGTCCTGTAGAACAATCAGACATGTTTTCAATTCCTAAAATCGTTTGCTGATAGGCCTCCCTGTGGCCGATTGCTCGAAAGATTATCTGGTCAATTAGAGATCTATTGTGCCTATTTTTAATTTTTACTCATTCTCGTGATAAAACTATCGCAAGATGTTTAAGTCGCCTATATTTTCTTATAAACGCATCTAAAATCCAAAGCAGCAGGTGGCGAATAAATTGCTGTAACCAATTGATCGATATTTATTTACTCATCTGTGCTGATTTTTCGTCAACACACTAAGTAGTGGATGTTGTAGCTCCTAATTAGCAGTAAGTAGTAATGTTTGTATGCTAACTTCATATGAAAATACATTCCATGCTCAATCTGATCCGTTAGAAGGCCATTTTTTCAATTTCACAAGAGCTTAAACTAAAAAATATTTATTTTCCATGAAGTGTTGCAGTAAATTCTATGAAATGATTCAAATATTTGCTAATGTTGTGAATTCCTGAATGCTAGGAGATGTTATACAAATCTATAGAAATACGTAGATTCTCTACTGATTTATTATTATCAAAGACAGCCAGCAACTTCTATTTGTTAGATGCATCGGACATGTGTGGGAGTTGGTAAGGAAGCGCGGGAGAAAATAGAGCCTCGGCGATAGAGGGAGATATCAGGGCTAATTAGAGAATATATGAGACAAGATTGAAAGGAGACGTAGAGCTCTAAGTCGCGACGCGAACGAACATTGTATGAAATATTACTGAGCTTTAGCAGCACATCATGCACCTGATAATGTAAAGCTTTTCGCAAGATGCGTTCCCACCGGCCTATTACGCCAGAGATTGACTTTCTGCCGTTAGACGGGCTATGTGTTGACTTATCTGACAAAAGTCAATTTCACACACGTTATTGAACAACATAAGCCGAATGTAAGAATTTATGGCAAAACATTATTCACTAAAAATGTCAGTATATTCAAACACCATTTAATCACAATTTTCTGAAGTTAGCGAATGAAGATCAGCTTATCATTGTGCCAATTAGGTCTACTATTTGCGAACCCTTGCATGGAATCAGAGGCCTCAAAACCCACAGCCAGATTGCTTGTTTGGCAATTATAATTTTGGGTATTGTTTTAGCAATGAAAGTTGCATGAATAAGAACTTATTGCAAGACTGAGAAGTATGAACCTTATTGATTTTCGAGTTACGTCCTCGTTGTACATTAATATTGAGTCATCAGCAACTACCGTCCTATTGCCCAGACAAGTGCTGCCTGCCGGATTCTCGAACGATTGGTGCGATCAGGTATAATGAACTTCTTTCGCTCTAAGAACACATTTCGGCTATCTCAACATGATTTCCTCCCATCGCGTTGAAACTGCAGGAATATCTTTTTATGATAAAGCTATAAAGGATCTTGATTCTGGCAATAGCCGAGATGCTATCTTTCTTGATTCTAGAAAAGCGTTTGACGTTATTCCGCATCATACATTACTGAGAAAACGTAAATCATACTATGGCATATCCGGCAACATATTGAAATGGTTATCTGACTTCCTGATCAATCGCTCTCAGTCAGTTCGAATTAACGGTATTTTATCATCATTTCAGCCTATCTCTCGTGGTGTCATACAAGGGTATGTCACTGGACCCATTTTGTTGCTGACATAAATAAATGACTTAGATGACGTTATCAAATTCTCCGATGTACTGAAATACGCGGACAATGTCAAGTTGAGCATTGACTTCTCTAACAAATTCAATAAACAGAGTTTCAAAGTTTCATGCCTTCAAGAAGATTTCAATTCAGTCCATAAGTGGTCGAAAATCAGTTGCCGTTGAATTTGCAAAGCTGTTGTGCACTTTTCGAAGTCTCCTACAATGCATACATATTATGTCGATAATACAGACATATGCCACCTCCAAAATGAAAGATTTGGGCATAGCTGTCTTCACTGATTCTTTGAATATTTTTGCACCTCACAGGCCACAGCGGGACAGTCTCAAAGGCAAATCAAATTCTCGGAATCATCAAAAATCTTTTAAGACTCGGGACATTCCCACATTCACGATTTTGTACAAGACTTATGTGAGGAGTGTACTCGAATACGGTTTAACGCTTTTTCCCTCAGTTTCGCTCTCCGTCATATAGAATAAGACCCTGTGACCTTAATTTACATAGTTTGAAAGCGAGAAGGTTGCGTTACAGACTCATCCTTGTTTTAAAAATTATCGGTGGTTTATCTGACCTCACTAACTGACTGACTAACTTTACCGCAACCCGGGGACATTCATACTAACCAGCGGTGAGATTCATGAGGCACAAAAGATTCCAACATTTCTTTGCCAGCAAAGTAATCCAAAATCGGAACTCGTTATCTTAAGATGACGTCTCTGTAAGAAATGTTGAAGAATTCAAAAAGAAAATTACTGGTTATTTTATACGATCAGACATCCACCAGATTTCTGTAGATTACCTTCTACGTATTATGCAACTTTTGATGGAAGGATAATAAATTTGGCACAATATTTTTGGCGTGAGACCTGTTTTAAAATTTGAATGCAATACTTTGGCTGATTTCGGTACATATTCACTTTCAATGTATTTTGCGGCATTGAAATAAGTTAAGATTACATAAAGGATTCTTCCTTTTAGAGATATTCACAAATGCCAAATATTTGAAACTGACGTTATCTGCTTATTATGCATGCATGTTTGAAATATGATTTTTTATTGTTTTGTGCTGTTTAGTTCTGCATTAATCAGCAATTATTGGAATTTTTCAGAATCATATTGCTTTTAGCCTCATTGTCTCAATAGAAGTCACCGAATTGGGTTGTTTCTTCATCTACAGAAACTAAATACTAAAGATTTTAGTGATGTTTGAGCTGAACAAAAAGTTTGAACTATTTGACCTCATCTAATACAATGATGTAATCTCAGAACGATTAATAATCATCGTTTTATTAACCACCTTAAACAACTTTCAATTAGTGCATCTTTTATACGTTTTTGTGGCCATTTTCCATTTGAAATGGTGATCTAATGGAAAATTGTAAAATTTTGGCGGTTGTTAGCCTTTGACCTTTACCTCAGTCTAGGGGTGACTTAAGAAATGAAACTGATGCTAGTTTTATGAATCTATTTTCAATGCCTATTCGATTGATGCTTGCATTGGCAAAATTGGCGCAATAGCTTGGGAGATCAGGAGGACTGCGAAATTCACCAGTGGGGCGTGTTCGGAAAAACACCTCAGTTAAGCGAGGGTTATTAAGAATTGCATGCTATTGTTAGTACTCCGCAGTGGAAGTCTATTTCCAATTGCGTATTTCTTCTTGAGCTGCGATTTCATCTTTTCCATTTTTAGGCCTGTACCCAAAAACGTAGACTGTACCTGAAAACGTGACTTTGAGACTTACAAATTTTGAAAGAATCAAAATTCTTTATTAAGTGTCCATATAGGTCCGTGATTTGAAATGATGCAACATTCATCGCACAGCATCATCAACAAGACGTTTTATTATGACTCCAACGCTAACGCATGGTCCTATTACGTGTCCAGTTTCAAATACGTCTAAGAATTTTTCGACGAACACCTCCTCTTCGTGTTTTATAAGTTTCATGATTTTTCTTAGAGCAACTATAGAGCCAATATTTGTTTCCATTCTTAGGTCGCTATTATTGCCGTACATCGAGATGCTATGGTAGACACGAGTTTCTCGCACAAAGTGATGAGAGGAGAGACAGAGACACAATCAGGAGAAATTGTGATATTTTTCAAAATATGGAACGTAAAATCCAGCTTTGCTATCAGATCTTGCACATTGATAGTATGTTCCCTTCTCGCACTGATCATCCAACATTCTTTACACATGTTTCTGTGGCTATACATTTTCTTTGAAGTTGAAGGGATTTTCAAGAAAATGTACATCCTGTTGCAATGTTTCCAGGACCCCAAAAAGTCGAGCTTTTGGAAACTTTTCTTTCTGATAGAACTAAATATATCCTGGATATGTTCAAGAATGTCATTTGTGAACTTTTTTCCTTTTTTATACATCACTGTTCGAAAAAAGTCCTCGTACAAAAATTTTTACTCTTTTTCTAAAGCGATTTTTCATAGGTTCCAGCAATAGTTTGACGCTTCTCTTTGGTACAGTTGTAGCACATGCCCAAAACTTTCCCTCAATCACTCGATTTTTTTCAAAAATGGCTGGTTCCCTGCCTGGTGGGTCGTACTTAACTAAAACGGATACTCTTTTTCTAAGCTCGCTCCTGACTAGACATCGTACAGCATCAAAATTTAAAATATTGCTGCGATAGATAGCGATCTGCTTTATCCGATGGTGCAGATAAGGTATAGAAAGATGAAGAAATGAGGTCAGCAGAGTTAGTAGAAAATCACTTGATTTTTGGGATTTTCAAGTTTGCAAACTTCAAAATCGCAAATTTGAAAATGTGGCATTTTTAAGGTTATGTATCAACTTTGCAGATCTAAACCATCGATCGATGTCATTGTATATGCATGTAAGCATGGAAGCTACTGACAATGCCATAGAATTGTCATGGAATGCCATGGTATTGTTAATTTCTATGGACAATGCACTATGACACTGTAGTCTACCATTGATGTCAATAGATATACTAGCAATGTCACTATAAAGAAATCTATGGCTATTCTGAGCGGCATGAGATCCTAAATTGTCTCTTCGATTGACTCTGGAAATGAAACATGAATTCAGTGAATCATAATATCATACCGATGAAAATTGAATTAAAAACTTGAAATTTCAGCCAATAAAAGCACAATGAGATCTCAACTTTTCCTTGAAGACTTGCAGGGACTTGCATTATATTACAGTTCATAAATTTCCTTGATCAGCTGAGTTTCCGCTTAATTAAGATGCTTGTTAGCAAATATTCATTCCTTTAGGTATCCAACTTGTTTCATGTCACTTCTAAAGTGGTTTCATCTAGGTAGTACATAAACATGAAAAAATTTAGCCTTTTAAAAACTGCTCAAATAATTTTCTAGACATCAGGAAATCTCTGTATAACACTAAATCTTTTCATATAAAAAGTTTCAATGTATGCAAATAGATTTTTGAGTCGACACTCTACTTATTATATACTTACTTTATGGTGACCTCACACTTTGGCAGATTGCACCCCAAACATGAGCAGAGGCACCTTATGAATACCTAATGATGCTCTCTTTATCATAGCGACAGTGCGGTATCCTCGAGGCACGCACACGGCCGTCATTATGTTTCAGCAAGAATTCTGAATCATCAGAAAATGCGATTCTTGACCATTGGGGATCTTAAAAATGAATTCGATTCATTGACCAACTCAGTCGGCTTACGCGGTGACAAGGGGAGAGAGAGGCGGGCAGATCTTGGTCGGTAGGAGCAAATGCCAGCGGAATACAAACGATAGCGAAGTGTCTGAGACGTCACTGCTTGATTCGAATCTAAATGAAGCTGTCATGATGTAGAAAAAATCTACTTGACTTTAGAAAGACGTAAAAGAGGGTGATCACTCCTCTAAGACGTCTTTCGTGGGCGTTCAGACATTTTGTAAAATCGCTGCTTAAATATTTTGATCCAGGAGTTAACATGAAGTCTCTCGGCAAAAGTTGCCTGTTTCATTCAGGCTTCACACATATTGATGACATGGTAACTGAAACCTTCTCTCGACATGCTAGCCATACACAGTCAATCGAAGAGACAATTTAAGATCTAATGCCGCTCAGAATAGCCATAGATTTCTTTATAGTGACATTGTTAGTATATCTATTGACATCAATGGTAGACTACAATGTCATAGTGCATTGTCAGTAGCTTCCATGTTTACATGCAAATACAATGAAATCGATCGATGGTTTTAGATCTGCAAAGTTGATACATAACCTTAAAAATGCCACATTTTCAAATTTGCGATTTTGAAGTTTGCAAACTTGAAAATCCCAAAAATCAAGTGATTTTCTACTAACTCTGCTGACCTCATTTCTTCATCTTTCTATACCTTATCTGCACCATCGGATAAAGCAGATCGCTATCTATCGCAGCAATATTTTAAATTTTGATGCTGTACGATGTCTAGTCAGGAGCGAGCTTAGAAAAAGAGTATCCGTTTTAGTTAAGTACGACCCACCAGGCAGGGAACCAGCCATTTTTGAAAAAAATCGAGTGATTGAGAGAAAGTTTTGGGGATGTGCTACAACCATAGAAATAGATTGTTTATCTGAAGTTGACTAGAATGGAAATTGACTCAAGGTCGCGGCACATCCGGGGGAACTAAGTTGGGGCATGAATGACCAATGAAAAGCTTCGATTTACACATGTGACTGATTCTGACCCAATGATACAGTCGTTGACAAGAGTATCTAAGTAAACATGCGTGCGATTATGTGCCACTATTGTGTATTGCATGAAGCTTAACCTCCGTTCTAGAGGTTTTTTGCTGTCGATTTCTATGGCTACAACTGTACCAAAGAGAAACGTCAAACTATTGCTAGAACCTATGAAAAATCGCTTTAGAAAAAGAGTAAAACTTTTTGTACGAGGACGTATTTTGAACAATGTACAGTATATTTATAAGCATATAGCAATAGAAGTTGAATCATGTGCATTAATATTCCGTATTTCTTGAACCAAGTGTGACTACGTCGAGTCGCTGTGATATTAGAGAGGCAATGGTCTGCTATATTTACATATAGCATCCCGCTTGATTGTGGAAGGCTTTTCATAGCTCTCCAGGAAGACGTCCTTGCTTCTAAATAGCACCCGCTTTGTCGACAGTGCTGAGAAAGTAGACTTCTCTTGTGTCTGTGAATTTTATGACCAATACAACGCTTTCTCTCCGGTTCAATGTGAAAGAAGTAGTAGTAAGTAAAACTCCACCACTGGACCGCGCAAGATGGCCGCCGTCGCTGACGTGGTGAGCCGGCGTGTTGCTTCGAGTCTGACGTCCCCCCCTCCTGTCAGTCGAGTCGGTCGTGGTGAGCCGGCGTGTTGCTTCGAGTCTGACGTCCCCCCCTCTGGCCGGCCGACGTAGCGAGCGGTGGTTTGTGATGCGCTCTCCAGGTTGGCGTGGTGTGCCGGCCAGGTTGGGAGGGTGGAATGTCGTAGCTCACCTGAAAAAGTGTCAGAGTGGCTTTGTATGGTCAAAATTTTGAAAATTTTCCAAAGTGTGGCATTTCGACCTGGGACCCTGACCAAAGTTTGTTTCATCAAATTTCTCCGAACGAGGGAGAGAGGGGGGGTCAGTGAAATTTGATGAAAAATGTTTTGGTAAAGGTCCCAGGTCGAAATTCGGAAGTTTTAAATTTTTCAAAATTTTCACCACACTGGAGCTGCCACACTTAGGAATTTTTTCACTTGTGGCATGTTACATGGACATGTGCTGACCCACCAACTTCCCGTGGTCATATGAGAATGGTTCAGGTGTCACATGATAGACAATGATGAGACGAATCGTTTGCAACAAACCGCTTGTCGCTACAATGAATACTTTCGGAGATAGAGCCATTTTAAGTTTTGTTCCGAGCATATATAAACCCCCGACAACCTAAGTCTGATCACTTCATCGAAAGGCGAGGTAAGCGACGGTCGTCGCTCTGAGCTCCCGATATCGGGTGTTTCAAAGGACTCTATCTTTTGAAGTAGGCAAGCTATCTTCTTACTTCAAAGTTTGTGTGATAGAGTTTGATAGTGTCTTTACTACTGATAAAATTTTTTAAAAGTAGTATGAGTAGCAAAATGCGGAATTTTTTTAAAAATTCTTAATTTTCAGTTTTTTCAAAGTTTTAACATGTAGACTAAGGTTTTCAAGTATGCTGAGTTCAAATCTGCTATCAGATTTAAAATTTAACTAAGTCTAAGGCAGCTTTGAGGGGTTAGATCCCAGCTACTGATCACTACCTTTGACTCGGCGTTCCTGTTACCACTTCGGGGCAGTGACAATGATGTCTTCAGCTGTAAATAGCGGGTATCGGGGAAGATCTCTCACTTCCCTAGTGATCAGTACAAGGCCTTCGGGCTGTCGACGGGATCGAGTGCCACTCACTACACTCAAATCTATCATTCCTCACTAAGTGTAATGCTTTAGGAATATGACTGTACTACATGATTCCAAACTTATACAAATTTCATTATCTTACAGTTAACGAGAAGTCTCAGTAATGGCAAATGATAAGAACCGAAAATTCCACATCAAAATGTGTATGTGCGGTCGAATTAATCGCAGTGCGGACGCCAAGGCGCATGTTAAGAAGGCGGGCACTGACTACATGATTATCCTGAATAGGGTTGCGTGTGTAAAGTGTAGAGTGTTGAAGGAAGTTGAGGATGAGGCGCGGTTTTACACAGTGCATGCGGATTGTATTGGAGGTTTGGTGAATGACTTGAGATTCACGCAGTTGATTGTTGAAGAGAGGGAGCGAATGTTAGCGATAGAGCGAGACGGCAAGGTGGAGAATGTTGTTGAGAATGTTGTTGAGAATGATGAGTTGGCGAAAGCAGTTGCTTCGTTGGAGGCTGAGATTGAGCGAAAGAGAGTGCTTGAGAGTGATGATGAGGATGATGTGGATTTTGATAGGGAGCGTGTGAGGAAGCGTGCGAGGAATTTGAGCTCTTCTTCCTCGGAGGTATCCAACATAGTTGTTCAGGACCCCCCGCACAGCTCATCTTCCCCAAAAGTGAAGAGTGGTGGGATTCGTGTGCAGTCGGCGAGGTGGTTGAAGGATGAAGAGAAAAAGCATGTGTCGCAGCAGATGGCGCATGATTTGTTGATAAATAAGTATGAGAGTTTGAAGAAGGTGAAGGATGAAGTCGTGAATGAGTTAGATGAGTTGAAAAAGAAGGAACTGAAGTCGAAGGAGATAGCGGATGAGAATATTCGAATGAGGCGTAGTGTGACTGATTTGAAGAATAAGACGCGAGAGTTGGAAGAGAAGAATGATGACTGTGAGAAGAGGGCGAGTGCTGCAGAGAGAAGAATGAGAGATGCAGAAGCGAAGTTTGAGGAGATGATGAAGGAGATGAGTGTGTTGAGAGCGAGGAATGTTGAGTTGGACAGGAATGTGGCTCGGCGGGGTGATGAGAGACAGGCGTTTGAGAAGTTGGAGCGCATGAGGGATGAGTGGAATCGTTTGAATGAGGATAGGTTGTTTGAGTTTCACATCCCTATTCGGGATAATCATTTGGACGGTCAAGTCCTCGTCAACCAAAGTCTCGACGAGTCCATCATATGCTACAATGGCCATCCGACCAAGAAATGTTTGCATGCCACACTGACAATGCGCAGACATTTACATAAGTTTTCTGTTAGGAAGCGCGCGAGACTACCCAAGGATGGCTAACTTGGTAAGTGAAAAGCAAATAAGATAGTATATCCTATTCTAATACACATCATTTTCATTGCAGATCTTTTCCCCGCCTTCACCACCCCATCACGTCACTCCCGAGAACGAACCATCGGCTCTCTTAAGGGTCACCTAGGGCCAAGACATGATAGAACCTCCACGCGGTTTGCCCTGGGCAGTCTTCAGACTGGCGAATACTATCATTAAGTTGAATCTGCTATCAACTTGAACGTTGCGTCGCGTTAGAGGGGTATATAAACCACTACCTCTCATTTCATTTCATTTCAATCATGCAGACGCCGAACAGTCAAGTCAGCTCTCCTCGCGGACCGCAGTTAAGGCCGCGAAATTTATTTGATGAATTTGTTAGACTAGCTCAGCAAGACAGAGTCCACAACAATCTTGCTCGGATTGGCAATCCGATGACAGCAAGTGTTGTCAATCCAACGGAATGGCGCTACATTCCACTTTTCAGTCACATACCAATTAGCGTGGAAGTCGACACTGCTACCAAGGAGAGAGTCAAAGACTCTCTCAGCAGAATCGGTAGGCTGTAAGATGACGACCCCCGAGAACGAACCACCGGCTCTCTTAAGGGCCACCATGGGGCAAGACATGATAGAACCTCCACGCGGTTTGCCCTGGGCAGTCTTCAGACTGGCGAATACTATCATTAAGTTGAATCTGCTATCAACTTGAACGTTGCGTCGCGTTAGAGGGGTATATAAACCACTACCTCTCATTTCATTTCATTTCAATCATGCAGACGCCGAACAGTCAAGTCAGCTCTCCTCGCGGACCGCAGTTAAGGCCGCGAAATTTATTTGATGAATTTGTTAGACTAGCTCAGCAAGACAGAGTCCACAACAATCTTGCTCGGATTGGCAATCCGATGACAGCAAGTGTTGTCAATCCAACGGAATGGCGCTACATTCCACTTTTCAGTCACATACCAATTAGCGTGGAAGTCGACACTGCTACCAAGGAGAGAGTCAAAGACTCTCTCAGCAGAATCGGTAGGCTGTAAGATGACGACCCCCGAGAACGAATCACCGGCCCTGATAAGGGCCACCATGGGCCAAGACATGATAGAACCTCCACGCGGTTTGCCCTGGGCAGTCTTCAGACTGGCGAATACTATAATTAAGTTGAATCTGCTATCAGTCAACTTGAACGTTATGCAGTCGATTGCCATCCCTGAAGCATTCTGATTCGCTGTTGAGCAATTCATTGTTGAAAGCCCCATATAAGCCAGAAGATTGTAGCGCTTCTCATTCAATTTTAAGTCACGATGGAAGCAACGTCTCCTGCCAACAGCATTCCCGACTTCATCATCCTCGACGAGTGGGATGAAGACAACGCCATTCCCAACTTCATCATCCTCGAAGAGTGGGATGAAGAGGATGAGAAGAAGGGGAAGATCAAGAAGATCGTTTGGACGGATGAGGTGTGGACTCCTAAAACCACCCGCATCCGAAAGGTGCCAGATGCACCAGCACGACTTAGGCGGTATAGGGTATATGAGAACCTAACCGTCATACCTATTGACTATTCAAGCCAATAGTCAACTTGCTACTCCCGAGAACGAACCACCGGCTCTCTTAAGGGCCACCATGGGGCAAGACATGATAGAACCTCCACGCGGTTTGCCCTGGGCAGTCTTCGGACTGGCGAATGCTATCATTAAGTTGAATCTGCCATCAGTCAACTTGAACGTTGCAAATGAAGTTCGGTGTAATACTTCCTTTCGACGGGCGTTCCTGTAAAGGGCGGCGGTGAAACCCGTAGCTATGTATACCGCAAGGGACATTCGGCAATGGTCAATCTTGTTAAACCTCTCTGCGTCATGTTTGCAAGTGATTGCCTCTGTCTCAACGTAGTATGCATTCGCGCCAGGGCGACATTTGGCCAACTGTCGAAGGTTGCCTAAAACTTTCCATTGCATACGTTATGAGAACTATGACTTCTACCTGTCTCTATCAATGAGACGAATTGATGAATGGAATGAAATGGGAGGACACTCACGCGCCACACGCAACATAACACACTTCTCTCTTCCGTAGTCTAACAAGCTCTTTACACATGGATCGCAGTCGATTGCTATCCCAGAATCATGTAAGCTATCTAAATTTTATTTAACACTATTTCATCTACCATCATCGCCCATATGAAATGTTATAAGATTTACAAGTTAGACTAAGCGTGCTACTATTTCCAAATGAAAAAGTATACATGGTTAAATCATCCACTTAAGCCCAATTCAAGTAAGTCAGTATGAAAGCAAAGATAATACGAAATAAAAATTTATTATGACATGTATTTCAAAAGGTCTTCATCGTCAATATCGTCCCAGAGTCTGACTTCACATAGATCGCAAAAACAGTTCAGTTGCTTCAATCGTTCTTCTACCGCGAGCCTCACTTTGTCGATGTACTCCCACTCCGCCATAGTTCATGGCTGGGAGTTAGGGGTGTACCATTCCCATAATTGGTGGAGGAATTTGGTGCTGGTGGTCTCCATCACATCATCAGTATCGTACTGCAGATACTTCCACCTCACGCCCGTTAAGTCGGGACACTCCTTCTCACATACACTCTCCTCTTCGTCGTCCGCTGGTAATGACAACTTTCTGATATTGTCCAGTCGGTATATTTTCTCCACCTTCCCCTTCGTTGGAGCGTTTGGTGCAACGAGCGCCTTTGGTGTTGAGCATGGAGAAGAGAATTTTGTGTTCGGTGTTGTCGGAGGGCTTGTCATGTTGACTGTGAATAATAACTTTGAAATGTTTTCTAATTCTTAAGTATAAACAAGCAACCAATCAGAATGAATCGCCAATAAATGATGAATATGAAAGTATATATGTAAAGTGACATCCGTGTCATTTCACTCTGTCTTTGAGACGTGTAAGTAAACTGTTCTCTAGTGAAGTCTCTATCTTGTTGAAGAATCAACCTTAAACATAATTTCCTTGAAATGGTAAGTTGAAGATTTCCTCTCTCATCTCCCTCAAACGTGTGGCTAATAGCATCTTCCTCAATTTCAGGCATCAACTTCATCACCAAAGTCCTCCCTTCTCGTGGAAAGTTTAGAGTTGTTGAGTGAAGGTAGGTTGTAACAATACATTGAGACTTAAACAGAGATGATAGAATGATTTCTCTTTCAGGTGATGTTAGTTCCAGCTCAGGACTCTCGCGACAAGGCAACGAGTGGGAATGTGCTGACTGCGGACATATTTTTACAAGGAAGCACAGTCTCCTTCGACACATCAAACAACGTGTGTGTCAACGCAAAGCGGCATCAATCTCCGGAGGTGAAGTTGATTCTGACGATGACATCTCCTTTCCTTGCTATTTGTGCCCTCTTTCTTTTGATAGTCACTTTCAGCGATCTTCGCACAGACTTCAACACACGCATGCAAATGATCACTACACCAACGGTACCTCTACCATCTCCCTCATCAATGTTTCACATAATAATTTAGTACGCGACTACTGCATGGATTCCAATACTCAAATAGTAGATTTTCCTGAGTGGCTCCTTCAAAATTCTAACATTATCGAAGCGCTCTTCAACAATTTAGACAATTTTAGAATGAAGGCGCTCATCTACCTTAAACTAAAATATATTAAAATAGATTTTCAAGCGGGTCAAGTGACGGAGAGAATACAGTTTCATGTTCCTTCCTCTTCCGCAACCGAAGTTGTAGACTGCGAGTCTTGGCTAAATTTTCACATTCAATGTTTAAAATCAAATGTAGATAAATTCAATCAACGCGACAGCGCTCTCATTTTTGATGGTGTGGACTCAGCCATATTCAAAATTTTCCTATTAGAAAGTCATGCAGCTCGAGGCACATTTAAACTACTAAAAACGTTGTGTAATAAGAAAGCTGTCATCAATGTCGATTGTAAATCACAGTGTTTCAAATATGCAGTCCTATCCATCCTTCACTATAATGATATCAACGCGCATCGAGATCGCACCTATAGCTATAGACAGTGGGAGGATGAACTAGACATTGAAGGTTGTTATAGTAACAACATGAAAATCAAAGATGTAAAAACGTTCGAAAAACATGATCAGATTAAAATTGTCGTTCACGTGTGGGAGAAGGGGTTGAAGCGTGCCCGCTATAATTCACGTTCAACTTGTTATGAACGTATAGTCAACCTTTTATTAGTAAAACAAGATGATAGCGAGGAATGGCACTACCGTGGTATACCCAAAATCTCTCGCTTGTACACTCACTTGGGGCACTCTAAAGGAGGTGAACATTTTGTATGCGACCGCTGCATCCGCTCCTTTTGGAGTAAAGATAAATTTGAAACTCACTATGAATGGTGCAAGCGAGGTAAATTACAAATGGAACGCATGCCCAAAGATAAAATATTTTCACATAGGGATAATGGTGACGAATTAAATTAAGTCCCCTGCGTCATTTACGCAGACATAGAATTACATTGATGATATCATCCACAAGCAAGCAGCCATATCCTGCTATGAAGTATGGCATGATCACTTTAGGAATGGACAAAACAAAATGCATACTTGGCAAGGTGACGATTGCATTTCAAAATTTCTAGAATTTCTCGATAAAGCTGCCAAATTTCAACAATCATATGATTCCCAATAGCAGCGTAAGTCACTACATATGTCAGATGAAGACAAACAGAAATTTGAAAGTTGCACATCCTGTCCTAAATGTCATAAAACGTTTGATGACGATAAAATTAAGAAAGTGCGTGATCATGATCACATCACTGGTAAATTTAGAAACGCACTCTGCTCCAAATGTAACTTTTCACTTAGGTTGAGACGTCGTGTACTACCCGTCATTTTTCATAACTTTAAGGGCTATGACAGTCATATGCTAATAAAAGGAGGGTTGAGCCAGATGAAATCGTGGCAGTTTAATGTAATAGCGCAAACGAGAGAGAAATTCATGGCAATGACAGCAAAAGTACCAGTAGATAAAACTAAAGAAAATAAGACAGTCTTCTTCGAAATAAAATTTTTAGATTCATTCCAATTCATGTCAGCGTCACTAGCTTCTCTCGTTCGTAATCTCAAGTTTCTTCCCCATAGTCAAACTTTGAAGAAACACTATCCAAACTTAACGGATGAAATAATCACTCGCAAAGGAGTCTTTCCCTATGCGTATTCTAGCTCAATGTCTAAACTAAATGAAACAACCCTTCCTTCCATTGACAAATTCCAAAACGACTTGACGGGTCAAGATTGTCCAGTAGAGGACTATGAACATGCTCAAGAGGCATGGTTAAAATTTGATTGTAAAACGTTTGGCGATTATATGATCGCTTACTTAGAATTAGATGTCATTTTGCTGGCTGATGTCTTTCAGGAGTTTCGACGAGTGGCATTAGAAGAAGACAAATTAGATCCTGTCCACTTTGTCAGTCTACCAGCCATGTCCTTTAAATCAGACTTTAAAATGACTGGTGAGACCATCCATCTCTTACAAGACCCCGAGATGTATAATATATTTGAGCGCGGAATACGCGGTGGTCTCACATTTGTGAATAAACATCACATAAAATCTGAAACAGTAGATAATGATCATATCCACCTAAAGTACTATGACCAAAATAATTTATATGGTAGTTCACTGTCTAAACCACTACCTCACTCCGAGTTTAGTTCGTTAAATCAAGATGAGCTTGCGTATTACTCCAACCCTTCAAACATTCTGAAGATTCCAGATGAAGGTGATTGGGGATATTATTTTGAAGTGGATTTGATTTATCCAAATAGCATTAAAAATAAAACTGCTGATTTCCCACTCGCACCTGAATCTGGTGAAGTGACTGAAGATATGTTTTCACCATTCATGTCACAATTTCATAATAACTTAACAGAGTGTGGACAGCCAAGGTACAAACCATGCCGCAAACTTTTGCTCACCCAATATGATAAGAAAAATTATCTCGTGCACTTCTGCATACTAAAATTCTATTTAGAAATGGGCATGCTTCTAAAGTCAGTTCACCGCATTATCAAATTTAGACAGAAAGCCTTCCTCAAACCCTACATAGATAGTAACAGTCAAAAACGTGCACTCGCCCAAAATAATTTTGAAAACGATTTTCATAAATATAAGAATAAAAGTCTTTTCGGAAAGACAATGGAGGATGTTAGAAAACGTATGAACTGCAAACTAGTCGTTGATGAACAAAAATATCACAAATTGACCTCATCACCTCTTTTCATTGATAGAGACATCATCAATGAGGATCTTGTAGGTGTTAAAATGATAAAATCTGAAGTTGAGTTGTGCAAACCAATCTATATTGGGCAAGCCGTTTTAGATTATTCCAAGCTTGAAATGTATCAACTCTTCGACAAAATATTAAAACCATGCCCTCTCGTAAAAGAGGTTCGCTTGCTGGGTGGTGATACAGATTGTTTCCTTTTAGGAATTACCACTCAAAAAGATTTAAATTTTAATGAAGTAGGTAAGTCATTAGAAAAATATTTCGACACATCTAACTACAATCCCACTCATCCACTCTATTCCATACAGAATAAAGCCAAACTTGGTTGTTTTAAGGATGAAACAGCAGGAAAGGAAATAGATGAAATGATTCTCCTCCGTCCTAAAATGTATTCCATGAAATTAAAAGAATGTGCAGATAGTATTAAGCGTGCTAAAGGTATATCAAAATCCATTGTTCACAAAATGAAACATCGGTCCTATAAGAAGGCCTATAAAAATAAAACTATAACGTTTGTCAATATGACAATCTTAAAATCTCAAGTTCATACTGTGAAACGCACACATTCAAGAAACGAGCGCTTTCAGCATGGGAGGATAAGAGGTGTTGGATAGGACATAACACATCTCTTCCACATGGACATCCTGACACAAACATATCTCCACCCAAAAGAATAAAACTCACGCTACCACATTCGGGAGATGTATTGACATAATCAACTTTAACTCAGTATTTTGATGTTGCTTTTTGTAGATATACATGGTTGTTTAATGTATCGCATGAGATCGTTTCTTCCTTGTGAATATATGCCTACAGTCAGCCCATTCCCCCTTTATCTGTGAAAAGACTTTTTCATACATATATTTTTATTTCAATAAACATATCACAATGACTTCACTTTGTTTTCCGAAACACTGAAGTTACGAGGGATTTAGTATCTTTCACATGGATGCACTCTTGTAAACCATTGGTAATTTTGATAGCAATAGAGGGTATAGTTTGTTTGACGACGGGATGATAGAAAATAGATTCAAACATCTTCTCGACTATTCCATATGAAGCGTCTTTGTCATGAATGAAATCACGTAAAATGTATTCTTTTTCTCACCAACAGAAATAGGTAGAATCAAATCACTTTGAATGTAAAGGTGCTGTTCATGTTTATCAAGTGTCATTGGTGTTTCTATACCAATCGTATGCGCAGCAGTAAACACAGTTTGTAGCATTGAAAAACCAAAGAGTTTTTTCAAATTTTTACTCAATTGACATTGAATGTCATCACCCAGTTTCAGAACAACGCGTTGATTTTCAATTGAAAACGAAATGTGGTGTGTCTTTACATCATATTTACTTTTCATCACATGCTTCAACTTCTGTTATATATAAGGATTTACTACATGAATGAAGCTTTCAACTGTATGATATAGACGTGGCATTATATTGATAGCAACTTTAGATTCTTCATAAGAGTGGTAAATTTTCTTGATGCGATCACCATAGATGTCCACCCACCATTCATCATTAACTGAATCAGCTTTAGTGTGATATTCATGAGAACCATACACCACACCGCTTCCAATAATAGGTGTTGGATGTCTTACAAAATGACGCAAGGTTGGAGAGAAATAAACTGTAAGTTTGTCATTATATTTCTGAATAACCAACTTATTTTTGTCCGCCATAATTTTCTCTCCATACTTCTTACCCACAGTCTCATTCCATCGTTTTACTAACTCAATAAGTGATAAAGGTTGAACACCACGCTTTTTCAAAATGATGCGTTCTTCACATTCTACAACATCTTCATCAAATATTTTAAATTCATAATGAAATTTGTTGATTCGATTTGAATAAACTTTTTAACATTTGCAGTATCAATTGACGTTAGATGTAGTCCATGGCCAAAACCGAGATGTGGATAGAATTCATTATCCAACCTCAGTGTAAGACCTTTAGTAAAAGAATGAAAGGGAAGGAACTGTCTCCCACTCGAATGATAGATAGTAAACTCATAAACTTTCTGATCCTCATTCTTCATGATGGAAGTATTACCACTGTTGAATGCCTTAATAATTTTCTCATTCCCAAATGGACCATAATAATCTGATTTTATCTGAATCCATTCATAGTTCCACTTTCCATCTGACGTTAAATTGTATGGGAACTGGAATGCATTATTCATCGTTATTCCATCATGGGTGCGAGGAGTAAATATAATTTCTTCCAAATCATTCACATTCTGAATATTGCTATCATAGCAAATACTAGAAACGCCAACCTCCCATTCACCTTCTAAATGTAGTGGGCGATTTAATTCTACTCGATAGTCTGATGGTTTATTTTTGGGAAATTTATTCATAGAAGCATTACTGGGCAAGTAGATTAGAAACGAGTCCTTATTTTCACTTTCCATATTATTCACATTGGAAAAATATATTAGCATACTTTTGCATTAACTCTTCATTCGGAAATGGAGTGTGATACTTGTCACAGCATCTTTATGAAAAGGAATCAACGCACCAGCATCGTCATAAATTGCAATATCAATTTGTGGGATGTAGTTTGATTTCAGCTTTGTATAATGCACTTTCTTGAAAGTATGCTCAGATAAAATACTGCAGCTTTTTGGCTGGTATGGTATCATTGCTAGCAATGGAGCTTCAACATCTCCCACACGTACATCTTCACCAATATTGGAATATATCTGAAAATAGTTAATACGACGCGATAGTGACATGTCTGCGCTAGCTTTGGTTACAGTACCACTTTTAAAGATATTTTGATCAAAACCCAAAATGTCCATTAGAGTTTTATCCATAATTAGTTCAATACCTTTTCCACTTATAGTGAGAGACAAAGTACCTTCTTTTTCAGAAAATGAAATTTGTTGCTCATTAATCACTTCATTTAAATAATCTACAACCAATTTAACTGAAGTAATAATGCGAGGCATCAACACTCTTGTTTCATGTAAGATACCACCTAAAGGCTCTACACACTTTCTGTATAAAGATACGGTCCATTCTGTATCAAATTGATTTGACCTTTCACATGGTAAATGTTGCATATCAAATTTTCCGTGAACAGCTGCAGAACGATGTCGTAAGAACTGATGAAAATCTTTTGAACAAACTAATACTAGATCATCATCATTTAATTTACTTACTGCAATATGATTAGATGATTTGATATAAGTCAATGTTGCCACTTGTTTACCATCAACTCGAAGGAGATAATTAAATTTCTTCAATAATGTTTCAGGAGTCATGTTTGTCTTTCTTGGCTTAATCACAATCTTCTTCACCAACGTCTTCTCATTTTTTGGAATAAGATCTACATAATAAGCTTCCTCTCGATATATCAACTGTTTATGACCACTTGGGTGGTAATTAACGTTATAATTATCATAGCTTGTTAAGGCGCTAGCGAGGTAACCTAAATCATTTCTTAAACTTGGACTTAAACCAACAATACAATCTTTCTCAACTACATGATGTACATAATTATGATCATCATTGTGTGGAGTAAATTGGACAATATGTTTACACGCTTTATTCAAGAAATCATATATAAACTTTTTACATGATAAGAGATCTTTCTTTGGCCACTGTGGAATGGATACTCGGCAGCCCTTTTCACATTGGTAAGCAGCTGTGCGTCTCATATTAATAGTCATCACCTCATGATCAAAAGTATAGACACAGTTGCTATAAACAAGTTGAGTGACACCCACTTCCCACTTTCCATTAAGCTGTTGTGCATGATCAATGGGAGTAGAAAAGAGTGCGGCTCGATTACTAGCAAATCTATTTGCGGCCGCATTGCTAAGCAAAATATGATAAAACGACATTTTGATATTGCTGATCTGCGGCTTTGCATAACATCATGAAGACTTGGATTTTGGACTCTCTACAATATATCAGAGTTGATTGTGATGGAAACGTACATTTCAAAAATTCTCATGGTCATACATCAAGAGGTATTACATTATACATGGCGACAATTTGTCAACCTCAATGATATCATGAGGGATTTGGAATATTTTGAAACATTAAGATTCATCTCCTTGGGTGATCAAGTTTGGCTTCAACATTGCAGAAATGAAATTCAAATCTGCCATTCTCATTCCGCAAACTGTTTCTCATTTCGCAAATACAATTGGGAAAAGTATAGAAGATACATACATCGCTCCATCATGACATTTATTCGTCGTGAGTTCATCGCCCTACTATGCAAATCTTAATCAGACATGACTACCACGCACCATGAGTTGGAAATTAGATTCCCTACAACGTATTGAAACGGATCATGATCGAAACGTCTATTTCAAAGATTCAACTGGAAATGTGAGAAGAGAGTTTGCTTTATCTTATCGTCATTTTCAATCTCTACATCATATCATAAAGGATTTGAAATACTTCTATATGAAAAGACATTCACGTATTGGAAATTGCATCTGGTTGCGCGTCAACAAACGGCGAATTCAACTCTATCATTCCCAACTCCATACTAACTTCACATTTCATCAAGGTAGTTGGGAAAAGTATAAAAGGAAGGTACATCGCTCAATTTACTCATTTTTTCATCATGAAGCGCCATCGCTACACCATCGTCAACATTCTCCGTCGCTTCAGACTCTACACCAAAATCGATCTCACAACATTACACCAACACCTTCCAAACAGCAAGTATTACCCGGGCCGTCCTCAAATGTTAGTGGTGAAGATGAACAATTCACGGAATGTTCAACTCTTCCCAAATGGGACTGTACAGATTCTCGGCGCCCTTTCTCATTCATCGGCGCAGTCAATGCACTTAGAGCTACAGAGACTACTACGTCGGATATGGAAGAGGGAGAGGTGTGTGATGTCGAATCTGACTGTGGACAATATGGTGATCTCTACTCAATTGAGTGAAAGTGTATCATTTTTGAAGATTCGTACCAGCAGTTACAATTTATGTTATGAACCCGAACTTTTTCCTGCAGCTCTCATTAGTTGTTGGTTACCTGTGCATGTGGTAATCTTTCATAATAGTAAAGTGATCATTACTGGACTAAAATCTCATGTACAAGCAAATGTGATCCTAGACTATCTCATCGAGTATGTACGTACCCAGCGGATTGTAAAATAAAAAACAATTTTTCCAACATGATGTTTTTATTTCAAATCATGATAGAACTTACAAATAATTTTTTCATTAGAGGATGGATTACATGAAAAGTTTTGAATAACAGATACAAATCGAGATACATGTAAACGTTTTAAGATGAAGTACAGTACAAAAGCACCACACGTTGATGAAAGTGGATGTTGTAGTATGCGTTCATTTCGCTGATATTGACGCGTATGTTTTCTCAACCACTGCTGTGTTGGTATATTTGGAGGTTGAGCAACAGAGTCAAATAGTTCACCACGTCGGTCTTCTTCAATAAAGATCGCTTTCCAATGCTCACCGCCTAAATTCTGCGAATGAGTGTTTAGCACAATAAAGATGGGATAGTGATTTACTGCAGGTGGTAAGGTATCGAGCGAATAGACATTATCGAAAGCTTTCAACGTCGCTTCGTCTGCATTACGCTGCATTTTAGTCTTAATATCGTCAGCAGTCAACCAACTCATTAACGATTATACTGAAGAATCACGTCACGATACTTTGTAATTTCAATATTTGAATCGCAGACTGCATAATATAATACATTGATCGTCTCAGGTAGTGTTCTTTTGAACGTCAAATCCAAACGAATATTATGAGGCACGTTCGCTTGACGATAGGGTGCACTAATATCGCTGTCAGCAGTCAAATCAAATGCATAAATAGTATATCCACTCTTAAACTCTTTCATAGTGAGTCCGTTGGTGTCATCCGTATTGTAAAAGCCAAAGACATCCATAAAATCAACATAACTGTGCACCAATTGATCCGCAGCAAAATCTGGTTTGTAGGGTGGACCAGGATGACTCACACCATTTACACGTAAAGCAATTTCACTTAACTGATTGTGTTTAAAATTGAAAGGATTCTTCTTTATATTACCATTAAATGCATCATTTTCAACCATTGCCACCATGAGGAGCTTCGGTGCTTCCGATGGAAAGAGGCCATCTTTCATGAAACTCTTTTGATCTTTCGGAATTGTAAAGGTGAGAAGCTTTGTATGCTGAACGGGGTAAATGGCATTTTGGCGGTTAAGACCTTCAGCATGTCCTCTAATGACACTTGGATTCGGTACTACTCGACGAATGTAAAGTGCAATATCTTCCACATGAATTCTAAAATTGTCAACTTTAGCAAATGCATTCAGCGCAAATTCAGGCTTATTCAATGTCAGCTTGAGCCTCATGCTGGTATTACACAGTAAAAACTTTGACTGTCTAAAGAAGTCTAAATTCAGCGGACCATATAGCTGACATACTTTACTATCTTTAATCATGGCAGATCGCTTTACAAAGCCACTGTTTGTTTCAGCATCAAATTTTCCTGCTTCATCTCTGTACCATCCTATGGCTTCCATATGACTTTTTTGTGCTGCTGGATGAAACTGTGATACATGATTGAAATATGATTTATAGGGATAATCGCTTTGGTCACCTTCCACCTGCTGCTCTCCAATCGTTAGAGAAACATCGCGAAGTAATGTAGTCAATGGTAAATTGTTCAGTCCAACTTTATGTGTATCGTCAATAGCAGTTCCATCTGCTTGCTGAATTCTAAACCTCAAATCAACCATCGCATAACTCAAATCTATGTAATCATCACTACCACCAGGAATAACAAATTCAATGGGACCAGCATTCTCAGCTGTTCGAGGATGATAATCTACAATACTTGAACTAAGAATATCTGTCTGTATGGCTTGTTGATCAAACAAACAAAACCCACACTCCATTACGAAATTGGAAGTTTTACACTCCATGATTAGAAGTTATGGCAGCGTCGTCGTTTAGCGCCTGATGAATGATTAGAGCCTCTGCGACGTTTGCGTGAATGCCTTTTGACTGAAGATCGCACCTTACCAGCTCCGCGATGTTTCTTTCTTCCTTTATTTATTCGTTTAGGCGATTTCTTTCCTTGAGTAACACCAGCAAAGGTCTGCTTCAATGTTTTTAAACCGCGTTCCTTCCCACGATTCAACAAACTGCTCTTAAAACTTCTACCTCTGGAAAGATCACTAGCAACATCACCAGCAAAGCCAACGGCATTACTTAAAACATTTCGTTTTAAAGATCTTCCGACATTGGATATGAGAGGTGCTACAACAGATTTCAGTGCACCAAGTATGCTACCTCCACGTTGGCGGCGAGCGCCGCTGTAAGTTTGTCCTCCACTACTTACATAGGAGGGTCGTGAATAAAATGAGGCAGTTGGATTCATAGCTCAAACCCTAAACATTGTTAGTTACAACTTTGTATGAATCACTGTCGATCACTTACATGAAAGATGTCGGCACGACGCATCCAAGAGTTCATACTTGAAGGATAACCAGTCCATTTAACAAGACACCATTCTTCACCTTGTCGTTTTTTACATCGAATGATTTTCTCTACCGAATATGTTTCACTTTCAGTGACTACCTCAATTTCATCGCGGTAAAAGCTACCCTCAATTTCTTCATTATCGTAATCTTTCAACTTGTAGGTGGTGGGAGAGTCTTTTTGATCAATCCTTGATACTGTAAATACCTCCTCTGTCCAATTCGGAAGGTACCCTTTAGCAAAAACACTCTTCACTTTTGAGATACGAACTTTATCACCAATTTTCACATCACTTTTCACATGAGTGCGTTTACGTTGGAATGATTCGCGCACTTTATCTACATTGTCAGCATTTACATCTACTGGTCTGAGTCCAATAGAACGATGGATAGAGTGATTGTAGGCATGGAGTGTATCTTGTAGAACCTTTGTCCATTTTTGTGTCAAGTTGGCAGTAAAATGTCGCCACAAGCGATTTTTTAATGTGCGATTAAAACGTTCAACGAGAGCAGCTTTATAAGCACTCTTTACACTAAACAACTCAATGTCATGCCTCTCAAATAATCTTCTCACATGCTAATTTCAAACTCTTTTCCTTGATCACTCTGAATTCTTTTTGGAATGCGACCTTGTCGAAAAATTGTTTGGAATGCTTTTGCTACTCCTTTCCCTTCTTTAGTTTTTAAAGGTTGAGCCCAAGCATAACGCGAGAAAATATCAATGACGGTTAAAATAGAATTATTGCCCGAGTTATGTTTTGAAATGGAGGCAACATCACACAAATCTGCTTGCCACTGTTCATCGATGTCATGAACAAAAAAATGGCGGGTGCGGTACTTCTTTTTCGCTTGTTTGTGGAGTGTATAGGTAGCCTGACCCTTTAACCATCGTTTCACTTGTGATTGTGGAAGACCACTCGCTTTTGATAATTTCTTGATAGGTGCAAATCCTGCCGGATGTTTTACATCATAATAGATTGACTTCAAACGCTCAGTCGATGACGACTGACTCTTTTTCCTCCTTCACATCTTTTTGCTTTCTTGCCTTTCTACATTTACAACAACTGCAGCATTTAGCTTTAGCGGTTTTGCGATCGTGTTCACATTGCTTAGGAGTTTCATTGTGAGAGCTGGCGCAGCAAGTGCAAGTGACAACGACACTCACCTCTGGCGGCTCATTACATGGCAAGCAACACATCTGCTCCATATTAATAGTCTGAGAACATGTATTTCTTGGGAGGAGCTGTTCTACGTTTTCCTTTTACTAGTTTTAGTGGTGATGTAGATCTACGTCGAGTTCTTCCTCTTGTTTGCTTAGTGAGTGTGGGAGGGGATGTAGCAAATGACGTCTTAAACCAATTTGTTGGCATTTTCATCGTCTGAAGCATTGGAGCAGTAGCCACTGTTGAATCAAGATCTTTCAATGTCTCATTATTCAAAGCAAATTTTGGTACATTATGCTTTTTCAATAGTTTAAGAAAGTATGTCCAACCAGGTGGAACATAGCCCTGACGGCGCTTTCTACATGTCGCATACTGAATCAAGTCTTCATAACGTGAAGCATCAATCACTTTATTTTCATCTGTAATGATTTCTCCTCTATCATTTACATTGAGATGGAGTTCAATACTATTGAAAAGAGATATGGCATGTGCGCGAGATGCTAAAGGTGTAGCAGTCGATACAGAGTCACGCATCTTATTCTTCAAGTTTTTCAATTGCTCAACAGTTTCCGATTGTAATGATACAGCACGATGTGGATCTTTGATGTGAACATTTTGCTCTCATCTCTTTCCTATACATTTGATTTGCAAGAGGTTGCTTTACTTGCTGCATGGCAGTCAATAGTACATATTCATCCTGAGGAATAACAATCATGCGAGAATAAGAACTCATAGTTTGTAGATGTTGGGGTTCACAATCACAGTTGGGGCTGAGACTGTTGCAGAGGTCGATCGCTTCAAATATCTTGGCTCTATCAAGAAAAATGATGGAAGTTGCACAGAAGACGTCCGTGTGAGAATAGCTATGGCTAAGGCGAAGATGATCAGACTGAACAAGCTATGGGCAGATAGGCACTACCAACAAAGCTCAAGATGAAATTAGTGAAGACACTTGTGTGGCCAATTCTATCATATAGAGCGGAAGGATGGACGCTGAAAACTGCAGACGAGAAACATATCGAAGCTGCCGAAATGTGGTTCTGGAGGAGAATGTTGCGCGTAAATTTCAGAGAGCACCGAACGAATGCCAGCATCTTCGAGCAACTGGCCACTACCCCTATGTTACTTCGACACATTCGGAAAAGGAAACTCTCCTTCTACGGTCATCAGTGCAGGGAGGGAGGATGCCTTTTAACGAGAACTGTCCTGCAAGGCAACATGGAGGGCAACCGGCGCAGAGGAAGGCCCAGGACGCAGTATGTCAACAACATCATGAAATGGACCGGACTCAACATGTACGAATTGAACTGCGCAACGCGTGAGCGAAAACTATGGCGCGCCATCTCCAATGGGTCGGCCGAAGTTCAGCAATGAATATGCCGCTTAAAGTAAAGTAAAAAACTTGTAGATAATCATGGGAGTTTTCAAAATATCACTTCGAAATCTTAACTCCTCCGGACACTCTTGCGTAAAGTCAATGAATAAGTAACCGTATGGTTTTTCAGTAGCTGCTTGAAAAATTTCAATTAAGGCTTTTGATCCTCTTGGTGCAACTTGTCGCGCTAAAATTTCAAATTGACTTTTATCTCACGGATTCTTGAAAATAGCATAATAGTGTGTATTCAGGTTTCGTGTACGAGCTTCTTTTCCATCAGGAAACAAATTTTGTGTGATATAGATGATAAAGCACCTTTTATGATGTGCTGCGCGAGTGAACATATCTGTAACATCTTTTGAATTCTTACTTTCTTTTAATAAATCATCCAATACAACAACATCATTAGACTGAAGTTTATCCACTGGAATGATTCCTTCATGTCGAATAAAGTTGCGACTTTGCAATTCCTGAAACAGCGACGGTTGATAAATACCATAACACCAAATCACTCGATTGATAGGTTCCTTAAACAACTCCCTTCTTTTATCCAATAAATTCAGCGTGAAAACGGTTTTACCTGCATGAGATGGACCTGATACAGTCAGAACTTTATCACATTGAAGTCTGAAATCCATTATAATACTTTGAGATTCAACATTTGCATAATTAACGTCTAGAGCCAAAGATATTACCCAATACGTTGCCCACGATAGGAGCTAGCATCGGTAGTAACGCTGGAAGGAGACCACCCTTTTGTGTTTGAGTTTCCCTCTTTCTTTGAAGGGTGACTTTAGGATTGGAGATGAAACGCAATTTCGTAGCATATCGCTTGAGTAACTTTCGTTGTTTTGGTGCTAATTTCTTCGTCCTCAACTTTCTCACATGAGAAATAATTTCACGAATGAATTTATCGTTGGCATGTCGTATAGCATTGTATCGCTGATTTGCTTTCATTCGTCGGAGAGCTTGAATGGCTGAAGAAAACTTTGAAGACTTTTGACTTTTACGTTTCGTCATTTTACGTTTCGCCATTTTCCGTGTTAGTCTTTGCTAAAAACCTGTCTTTACCACATTTGCATAGGTACTAACTATTGCGACATAAGTGACACTCGAAATGAGCAATATCACAGTGGTTACATTTGCAAAGTTGACTGCAATTACGTATGAAACAGCGTTGACAAAAAGCATGCTTACATCTCTTGAAGATGCGCTTTTCATTTCCATCCTTTCGCTTACATACATCACAACACATAGTTTCACCGTTACTGATGTCTATAGCAAGTCTTTTTGAAGATATGAATTTGCTAGCCTTTTCTAAATAATAGACGCATGTACAGAAGGAATATACTTCGAGAGTGAGCAGACATAGCTCGAAAACCAGTTGTGCTACAATCAAGTACCACTGCATTTTCAATTTTCAAGCTGCGCACTCCGCCAAATTGCCCTGTCCTTATCAACAATAAACCAATCGAGCATGTGAATTATATTAAGATTCTTGGTGTGTTTTTTTCTGATGATGCGAAATGGGACTTACAATTCTCTTCCCTGTACAGCAGATGTTGTCGCTCTATGTCAGTTGTAAAACGCTTGCGAAACAACCATAACTCAGGAAATGTATTGTGGCAGGCTTACATAAGTTTCGTTTATTGTCATATTGCTTTTTGCTGGCCTGTTATCTGCGATATCAACAGCAACTCCTTCCGTAAACTTGAACAACTTCATCGCATGGCCATGAAATGGTCTGGTTTTTCTTGTAAGTCGAGTCTCATCGATATGCTCGACAAGTGTTGTGCAAAGCTAATCAAGAAAATTGCAAGTCAAAAGGACATTCATCCCCTTGCTGATTTCTTCGTCACTCGTTCCCATGCTGCTAACGTGCGGAACCCCCGTGTGTTACTCCCTTTCCGAAGACGTTCGGCCATGTATAACAAATCTTTTGTTAAGTACTATGTTCACTCATGATTTGTCTTTCTGTACATATTGTCATTACCGCCATTTGTTTTTGACAAATAAAGAATTATTATTATTATTATTATTATTATTTTTCTTTATGGAAAGTTGAATGTGAATATCTGAAATCGCTTCAATCACTAGACTGCTACCATGATGGTTAAATGCGTTAAGACGTTCAGCAATTTTTATCATATGTCTTTTAAAAAATTCTTGGGGGTGATCTACCACTTCCATTGAATAAGAAGCAAAATGGAAAGAGCGACTTTCCACCTCTTCCTTTCCAAAATGACTAAACTTAATTTTCGCAACTAATCGCGCCATGACAATGCTATCAGAGAATGTATTCATTAACTCTAGAAATAGAGTGCTAGCATCATCGACCACTGCTTCGATGTCGGTCTCATCTTTATGAAAATTTATCACATAATCTTGAACAGCTCCTTTTAAACTTTGCCTATGAAAATGTAATGTTCCGCAGTCGTTTGAGAAAGACATGATCGCCCTTTATCTAACCCATCCATTGCATGAAAACAACAACTCTTCTCATAGTAACATTTATTGAATAACGGTAACAAACATGCATTATAAATCAATGGTTTGAAAGAGATAAAATAGATACAGCTGGTAACTATCATACAGCGAGCAATGATAACCATACAGGACTTTGGCAGTGTTGAGGTAAGGAGGAAAGAAGCATTGGTTATGAACGTAGCTACTACAACGAACAGACAAAATAGGAACACACAAATCCTTAAAACATTTCGTGACTTCATGGTAGTGTTGATTCACTCTACTATCCCAAGGTGGGAGCAAAATGTCATCAATGATTAGTTTGGGAAATACTTTCCTCTCCTTACCAGGATTATTACAAAAGATGCGTATAACATTGAAAGCAGCTAACCATCGTTTAAAGTCAATAAGAAGAGCACTGTCACAAGAAAAGCCATAGTCTTGCAAATATTTCAGATTAAGTCCATGAATGTGTTTTCTCGCCCATTGATCAACATTGGGATCGCAGTTGGCATGTTGATGATAGACACTAACAATCTGATATGTCCAATTGTTCATAGCAATAGCACTGAGCTCCTGTACAGGTTCACCCTCACAATCCATAAAAATGATGATAGAAGCCTAAAACGGAAATTTACACATCTAAGGAAACGTTCTATAACATATTACAAAATGAAGAATTACATCGATGCTTTTCACGACAAAATACACAAATGATATGATGGCAACGAAGAAGTAAAATGTATCTAATAAGACCACGTCTACGACACTCAAAGCACATAAGCAAATTGTCATAGGGTAGAGTTAGGAAAGGACTAGTAATTCTCCTTCTTTGATTTGCGTTTTGAGGCAGCATTCTTCTCCGACTTGCGCTTCGTACCACTGCTGTTAAGGATTTGATCAATTATGTCATCCACGTTGGGTGGTTTTGGAATATATAGGATGGATTCCATATGCATGGAGAGCGAGGCTATTTTATTATTCTTGTGCCGACCATAATATAGCCCATTCACTTTGAAAAGGATATCCCAAGTACCTTCTCCGAGCTCGTCGCATGTGATGGGTGTTGAATGATCTCCCTCCTTCTTATAGTAAGTGCACCAATGTGATACCGGTAGGCAAATTTGATTACCATCCCAAATCTTTCTATAGGGAGTATCCTTGTCATCTCTCGCCTTCCACTCTTGAGCAAGAAGAGTAGGAATGTCCATATTTAATGTCGCGTACTCCTCAATAATATCAAGTTGGTGGCGAATGTACGGACTCACGGGGATCAGTATGTAGTCCCCTTACTGATTGTGCATTATCTTGACATCCGTGGAAGGGAGCATTCCCGTTTGGAGTACTACGCTATGATCGTCATAACGCAAGACTAGTTTAAATTTACGCTGTAGCGGTGTAGGATTATGTACCTTGGTTGTTTCTTCCGCTGGCCTCAGTTGTAGATGATCTGATCGTAGCGAACCTTGTAACGTTTGACCGCCATTTTGTCCTACTAGTGCAGCAGATGGAGTAGATGCCTGAAAATGAAAAAGATTGTATTAAGTTTACGTTCAAGGGAGGAGAGGGAGAGAAGTAGCGACTTACCATTTTAGTTGGATAATAGAATAGAGAGAGAGAGAGAGAGAGAGAGAAAATGTGCGTCCGTCACTCGTGCGATTCAACGATGGAATGATTCTCACTGTGGAAGGCTCGCTATTTATATAGAAATGCTTGATTCTCATTGTATGATGATCCTCATTGGACAATAACATCAAGCTGATTCCAAATCTGGCCTCCGTTTACCAATCCGAGCCTTCGTTCGCCCGCTGGAGCTGTTTCTTGGGAAATTCTAACTCTGTCGTTTTTTCGCCAATCTCCCAAATCTTGAATGGCGTCTCACATCTAAACGAAGACAGATATGAACAAGCCGTTTCTTTCAGTGAATTTGTCTCACTCTTAGCTTTCAAACGAGCTATTGCACGACTTTCTACGATCAGTAGAAGCAAAATTGGAAGTTTGGTGCCGGGGGGTCAGTGAAATTTGATGAAACAAACTTTGGTCAGGGTCCCAGGTCGAAATGCCACACTTTGGAAAATTTTCAAAATTTTGTCCATACAAAGTCACTCTGACACTTAGGATTTTTTCAGGTGAGCTCCGACCTAAAATCTTGTAACAGCTCTAACTTTTGAACGGCTGATCCGATTGACTCGCAACAAAAAATGTCACGGAGCAGTTTTTTCTCCTCTTTCAAACGAGTAGCTGTAAGACGAAATCCGTCCACTAGAACCAAAGTTAGAAGATCGCTGTCGGGGGGGGGGGGTCAGTGAAATTTGATGAAACAAACTTTGGTCAGGGTCCCAGGTCGAAATGCCACACTTTGGAAAATTTTCAAAATTTTGTCCATACAAAGTCACTCTGACGCTTAGGATTTTTTCAGGTGAGCTACGACATTCCACCCTCCCAACCTGGCCGGCACACCACGCCAACCTGGAGAGCGCATCACAAACCACCGCTCGCTACGTCGGCCGGCCAGAGGGGGGGACGTCAGACTCGAAGCAACACGCTGGCTCACCACGACCGACTCGACTGACAGGAGGGGGGGGAACGTCAGACTCGAACCAACACGCCGGCTCACCACGACCGACTCGGCTGACAGGAGGGGGGGGGACGTCAGACTCGAAGCAACACGCCGGCTCACCACGACCGACTCGGCTGACAGGAGGGGGGACGTCAGCGACGGCGGCCATCTTGCGCGGTCCAGTGGTGGAGTTTTACTTACTACTGAAAGAGAATGGTACTTGTCCTTTCTCTTGCAATTCCTCTGGTATTCCTCTGTTCATGCGAGCCACACCGCGAACTCGAGATATTCATGAGATATTCACAAAGCTGAGCGCTTTTATGCCAGTTATCAATGTGCGCTGTATCCGCGATCAAGCAAAGAAGCTTTTGAAGGGAAGATAAACGACAGTTTTTTTCTCTTTTTGAGAGGTCAGAAGGTAGGCCGACATGTTCTTCTAAATTCAAATTCTCTTTACGCAGTGTAGGGAGCTGTACAACATGCTTCCATTATTATCGGTCACATTTAATGTTTTCAGTCCGAATCTCACTCGTTTAGTTGCGTATTTAAAAGCCTGCATTAAAAGTCGACCTTTGCATTGTATGTATGAGATTCATCGATGCAGATGTTCTGATTAGGCTTGTATTTAGCGCAAAGTAAGCTTGTGAATAGACATGAAGAGAGATGTCTTATGCTTGCATATTCGCAGGTGTGCGCTGCGTGTGTCTCTCTGTGAAAGATTTTTTCTTTACTTTATAACTTTCCAAAAATTAATGCTTTTCCAAACTTAATAATAAACCTCAGCACACTGAACAAACAATGAAATTCGACAATAAGAGAAAGCAATCACTCATGACGGATAGGTCCGTCATGGCGCTGTTCATGGTGAGATACGTCATCGGCGCTAAGGAGTCAATAGCTACCGGTCTCTATATATATCACGTGAGTATAGTGATTGAGAGGCTTTAAGCCTTTCAGAAATGTTTGAAAGTAAATTATAAGGCAGAAATTTCAAAATTACTATTAAAAGATATTTGTCACTAAGATTTCGAGGGAGTTCACATAAAAATCTAGGATTTTTCACGTTAAATTGTATTGCATTAATCGAAAATTGGCTGTATGTTTGCCTCAGATCCCAATAGCTTCAAAATGAATGTCGGTCAAGATTCAGAAAAAGATCCCAGAATCCGTTGATTGACGGACATCCCTTCATCTTAACCGGTCGAGAAGCCCCTGATCCCCACCTACACAGATTTCATCAAACTTCTAAAATCTTCATAAAAATCGAGCATTTTTGTCAATTACTTAAAAGCAATTCAAAATACTTGACCATTGACAAAGTGCATATGAAGTTACAATGAATATATTCATTCATCCAAATATGAATCTGTGAAATTATTACATGAATAATATCAGTAACCTTTAAACACTAGCCTACTCATGATAACTCTTTATGTAAAAAACATAAATAAATAACGCTGTCCGATTAATGATAAAAAATATTCCCTCTGCAGCAAAGCTCAAAATTCCCATGAGCGCTTACGAGGTCATTAGGACGTCATAATCAAGCACGTAAAGATCTATACGTTAATCATTCTACCGCTATTCTCAGAACTAGCTCCCATCAAAGTCACTACATGCCATCGACGTTGCAGGTACTGTATGCAGCCTAATGCACATGTACATGCTGAAATACACTTGTATATGCTTGTAGCGAAATATGTGTCGACAAGAACTGGTTCTCAGTCTAGACAGAATTCATTTAAGAGCCATCATAGGAAATAGTAAATAATACATGAAGGATAGGCCTACAATTTGAGTAAAAATACCAGTACGAATTCAAGATACCAGTACGAACAAACTAAGGAACATTCGAATACAAGTGCAGCGTTTTTAAGATCGGTTGTGGTTTAGCATATAATCGACTGTGAATGGTTATTCCTCGTTGCCAGATAAAGAATTGAGGAGCAGGTTGAAGACATTTAGGTTCTAGTTTAGCACACCGAGCTATGTGTTTGCTCATATTGAGAATGTTATATTCTTCAATCTGCTGCCGATCCACAGTCACACGGTTACGAAAGATATCTCCCGTTTGACCTAAGCCGAAATCCTCATAAGCATTGCACCTTATTGCATAAATAACATTTCTAGATGTGCAGGTGAGATTTCTATTTATACAACCGCGGGTGCGATCATTATTTCCCACCTTAAACTTATTATTTTCCCCAACATCAAAGTCGGACAACATTTACACCTCGGTTCCCCCACAAGGAGAAGTACTTTCAGTGATCTTTCTGTAATTATTGCTAAGGATTCTAAGCAGAGAAGGCGGTTGTTTGTGAGATATGAAAAATCGCATACTCTGGAATGGATCAATTAAGCACAGACTTTGAGTGACTGGTTTGCAGACTTGTAAATGGCTTGCAAAAATGATGCGCAATTTAGAGCTGGATTACTCATTCGCCTGGTTTTCAGAAAAGTCGAACATCAACAAGCCTGAGATTGACAGGGAGATATTCGCTTCCCTTTGCCTCAGACGACTGGACAAGGTCAAGGAAGCGTAATTCACCAGAATTAGAGAACACACGTGAACTTCAACTGTCTACTTTATTATGTGGCATCAAAGACATTCAATAAATTGAAATATTTTTTAAAATTGGTCTCACGAACTCAATTGATTACAAGAATTTTCGATTTCTCAATTCGCTCCTCAATTTACTTTCACGATCTCAATTTTAATAAGCGTGCACTCTTGAAGGGATGTAAATCTCCTGATTCGTCAGATTTCAGACTTGATTTTACTCTCTCAATGAAAAAATACTTTTCTGACTCCTCGTGACTAGTTCTGGCTATGGCCATCAGCATTGAGAAAGGCAGCCACTATATAATGGATCGTTACAAGTTGGCCAAATGGAAGTGATGAACTTTCTGGCCCGGCCCGATCGAACCCGTGCTAGTTGCAAAATGTCAAGCCCAAACCCGGCCCACCTGTAAGTCTGCCGTTTTAATCACCTGTGAATAGACGCTTGGGTTGTTGCGATTATACTTGTAGGCACAAATATAAGGTACAGCTTTATTGGCAAATTCATGCTTGTTTAAATTGTATTCCAATTGACACCACAATCGTAGCTAGCCCTGTTAAACGAGTTTTAACTAGTCAATGAGGATATTCTAATATTAAAAGAATATACTTTAGTTGGCTTAATTACAGCAACATGTTTTCTCATCATTTAGTGAAAAGATTAATAAAATGGTGTTTCAGTCAAATGTATTTATTGTGAACAAAAATCTCTCGATGCAGATGTGCGAATCGAAATTACTCGTACAATGAAACTAAAAATCACTCATAAATCGTATAAGAAGCAACAAGATGTACAGAAAACAGTGCCCATGAAGACGGTGGCATTTATGTGGACGCTGGCAACGCGGTCTTAAAAAGAGCCACATGGTATAGCGAATTTCGTCCCTTCACGTCGAAGCTATGTCTCCGTCATAGATCCAGTGCACTCAAAGGACAGGGCACAAATTGGAATCCGTACCGATTCAATACACTTCCTCTTCTTTGATCCTTTTCAGCGACAAGTCTATGGGATCAATCGCACAATTGTTGACACAGCTAACCGAAACTATATCGTTGCAGATGTCCCACGTAAGAGGGCCTTCCTCGAAATGACATCTCAATATTGACATGCAAGGGAACAGTCGGAGAAATTTAACAAATTGGCAGTAAAAATTCAGAAAGATACCCAGCTCTTCAACGACAACGAGACATCCTGCATTGGAAAACGCCCGTCTTCGATCCTCGACCAAACGGAAAGTTGAAGTCTTCAACCGCTATTTGAAACATGGTATACAGACGTTCGCTTCAGGGAAGAAGGAATTCGTCCGTCAAAGAAATTACCAATATTTCCTTTACTAAACTGCATAGGAACGATACTCTTGCTTATCACGTCCTTTCGTTTGTCCAGTTTTCTCCGCGAAATCGTAATGAAATTGATGATAAATGCACCCAAATCATTTGTCTTTTGCTTTCTGATGGAATTTGTCTGATTCCAGTCTACTCTCAGGTGATTAAATAAAAAATGACGATTTTTTCATTCCGTCATCATGCACGTGACATTTCAATTTTCTGAAAATGCTGCCAAATGTCATTCGTTCAAACCAGGGATGCGGAGTCGGAGTCCCGGAGTCCTATCATTTTTGCTCGAGTCGGAGTCCTATCAAATGATAGGACTCCGGACTCCGGCCTATAGCTAGACCCGAAATATAATACATACAGATTATTTATCCTCGTACATAGCTGTCACTGTCTTGATGTCAACTTTCTCCGTCAAACAAAAGTACAGAGACAGCAGTGCATGCAAAGCTTGTAATAGTTGAGGGAATAAACCGTGATAGTAAAAAAAGGATTGTCTTTTCACTCGGTGATTTAGTAGAGAAAACAAGCCTTCCTAGCCTCGATCACACCTATATGCACCAAAGGTCACATCAGAGACAAAAATGAAATACTAGTTTGTTTGAGAACATCACCTCTTACCCTCACGCTAATCGTGTGTGATGGCTCCTCCAAAGCGCATATTAAAGTCGAAAGTGTGCTCATATTTTTTGAAGAAGGATGGGAGATTTTCATGCCTCGTAGAGACTGGAGAAACACCGTGTGAAGCACACATCAACAAGATGAGAGGAGCCGAGTCTCATGCATCCAACTTAAAGCGACATTTGATAAAATGACTGATAATTGATACAGCAATGATCACTAAAGATAATGATCTATGATGTAGGTTACCAGTATTTTTAAAAAAACTAGGCTATATATACTTGCTACCCGGAGACGGAGCCTTATCAACCCCCGTAGTCGAAGTCGGGGTCCCATCAAAATGATAGGACTCCTCATCCCTGGTTCAAACATAACCGGTTTAACCCCGGAGTTTACACCGACGCTGGAGTAACACTCACACTTACACCAGACATGAACTCAACTAATGTTGTAAATTTCCTTGGCAAGGGAATAGCATGCTTTTCAAAGCATGCTTAGGATGACCTCAGTCAACAAATCGACGAAACTTTGACTGTCAATTTTCTTTGCGATGGATATTTGTTTCCAATCCATTACAGTTCTTGTTTGCGTATATGCGAACATCAAGGAAATTGATTTCTTCAACATATTCATGTATATGTATGAATAACTTTAATGGGTTACCTTTTATGAGGATACCGAAGATTCCAAAACCAACGGTCACTTCCTCAAATTTGTGAATTATGAAATTCTGTGTTTTGAAAAAGGAGAGAATGTTAGCAGCAATTTTCCGTGATTGCGAGCATTTGGTGCACATGTATTTTTGGTGAGTCAATAGCAAAACGTGGAAGCTTCCGTCAGCATGATACCGCCGAAATAGTGAGATGGATCGAAAGCTTCCTGGAAATGAGCTCATAATATGCCTGCCTAACTTTCCGATCTCTTCTTAATACACAAATGAATTCAATCTAAAAAGATTATTTCTTAACTTTGGCTTGATTCTTGAGTTTTTTCAACTTTATGTAGAGAAGATATGATTTTTTCAGCTTCAAATTGAATTTTGTGGTATTTTTTGTGGTTGATGGGCAATAATTTTACAAGCGATTCCATTTTGGTTATCATTTTCAAATTTAAATAGATTTATTTCTATCAAGTTTCAATTAGATTTTTATTAACAGCCAGTTTACTAAAATCAAAAATGCATACTGAGAAGATTTACATATTGCGCATAGAATCTTGCTTGTACTACATGTAGTTCTCAGTTCATTTTTCACAATTTTGACTTGACAAGCTCTTTAATTGGCTAACTGACAATGTCCGTTCTGTGCATGTTTAGCTGAAACACAGATATTCAAGAATATTTCCCGGAAATGTAGTTACGATTGTTTCTTTCCCACAATGTATTGTTATTGCGTGTATTACATGTAAAGTAGCAACTCAGCATTAATTTAATCCCCAATGCGTATACAGTTTTGATTTTTTAAAATGAACTCGAGTTGAGAAACAGTACCACATGTGGGATACGCAAATATTTACACTTTTGGAGAAATTTACATGGAATTCACTGATCATGATAGCAATACAGAAGAAATAATAGTGTTTTACAATCCTCCGTGGATCATGTTTGTTAAATTAACATTGCTGTTTTTCAGTGTTATACATGTAAGGAGGAAAATTAAAATTTCAGATGACAAGATATTGTTATTGGAATATTGAAGATTGCAGGAATGCAATTAATGTAGTTATGATAAAAAATTACTTGAATTATATTAAATCAAATATTTATGTAAACAATATTAATAGTTACATAATCAAGTCATTCTTAATCATCATCGCTAGTCAGATAGTCACCATCGTAAACGTTTTGGTTAATTTATCTTTTCGAGAGAGCCTATTGTCACCGTAATACTGAATTTGATGTAACTATTATCCCATGACTAGTTCAAAAAAGCAAAGAAAAATCGCTAAAAGGAACATTGGAAAGAATTCTTGCTCGATAGTGAATTTAAAAAGAAACCGAGTTTCCGTGAAGCAAATAGGGTTAGCTGTCGAACCTCGTCAAACACTTAAGCGTCAGCTATTAAAGCAATAATCTGCTTTTGCTTTATCCTCAGGTGGAGATCAATCCTAACTTCTAGAAAAATTACTGAACATCTCCCTCTCATCTCAATTAATATAATTTCTGTATTTAATAAATTTAATTGCAGTTATTAAATGATAGTTTCTTGATAAAATAATTAAAATTGCTAAATGCTACAGATGGAATTGAATGTAGAACTCACTCAAGTTGATATAAGTTCGATGGTTTCCATTCAACCTACATTGTATTAATGAGCAACATCATCAGGGCAATTAAACGAGAGAGAGAACAAAATTAGAAAAATAGTCGCTGTATGTGCTGAATCATGCCCATACCTAACCCACTCTAATAATACTTCGTTCCGAGAGAAAGTAAGAGCTGTAGAAAAGGGACATTAGATTTTATTGAAATCAAATAGAGACTAAATTCAGCAGCATGTTATGATAATTACCACGAGTTTTCATGGAGACCGATTCCAAATTCGGAGCATGACATTATTCACTCCTACCTTATACATGAAGAAAAATCACACGACTCATATCAACATGCCGTTATTAAAGTTCATCTTCCCTTTAGAACGGCATTTATCTTTGCAGTCAACGTATTCTCGCATAGCTTTTGAAATGTGCGAATTCTGAACGACAATGATCTTCGAATTCGCGATCAGTCATATGTATAGGAGGACATGGTTGTCTGTTGCAGATGGGGTTATTTCCTCTTGAAGTTACACAGCGACAGCGGTTGCAATCCCGGTAGAAAACAGCATTGCGCTTTAGTGGACAGATTCTCTCACCGGTTAAGCAAGGTGGACGTGGAACAATCTTTTGTCTGACAATCCTTCGAATATGGTCACATACTGCGAAATCATCTTCCTTTTCATGAGAGCAGTAGTTTTCGTAGCGACAGTTTGGAGCAGAAACTCTTCTTTTTCCAAAACAAAAGCAACGGTTACATCCATTTGTGAAAAATATTCTGTATGTAGTAATAGGACAAATCGGATCGTTAAACCCATCACACGTCCGATAGTCGAGACGCCTTTCTACATGTAAAGATACATGACGAAATGGTATCAAAATTCCAGATAACATTAATAGAATAGTCAACATTGAGTTCACCATTTGGAGTGGATGTTGTTATTTTACTCCTTGGGAAACAAGATAAAAAGTGTAGAATGAAGTCATCCCACTTTGACCATATCGTCAAGATAATTGATTACATACCATTTTTACGTAATTACGGTGCTCTTCGAAATGAGGCGTAAGTAAGAAAAGTAATCTTTAGTCTGAAACGCTTTCGAATACAGTCACATACTGCGAAATCATCTTCCTTTTCATGAGAGCAGTAGTTTTCGTAGCGACAGTTTGGAGCAGAAACTCTTCTTTTTCCAAAACAAAAGCAACGGTTACATCCATTTGTAAAAAATATTCTGTATGTAGTAATAGGACAAATCGGATCGTTAAACCCATCACACGTCCGATAGTCGAGACGCCTTTCTACATGTAAAGATACATGACGAAATGGTATCAAAATTCCAGATAACATTAATAGAATAGTCAACATTGAGTTCGCCATTTGGAGTGGATGTTGTTATTTTACTCCTTGGGAAACAAGATGAAAAGTGTAGAATGAAGTCATCCCACTTTGACCATATCGTCAAGATAATTGATTACATACCATTTTTGCGTAATTACGTTGGTCTTCGAAATATGCCGTAACTAAGAAAACGAATCTTTAGTACGAAACGCTTTCGAATACGGTCACATACTGCGAAGTCATCTTCCTTTTCATGAGAGCAGTAATTTTCGTGGCGACAGTTTGGAAATCTTCTTCCTGAACAATGGCAGGGGTTACATCCATTTGTAAAAGAAATTGGGTATGAAAAATCTTCCTGTATAGGACAAATCGGAACGTTAAACCCTTTACACGTCCGATAGTCGAGAAGCATTTCTAAAGAAACGTGACGAAATGGTATCAAAATTCCAGATAAAATCAATAGAATAGTCAACATTGAGTTCGCCATTTGGAGTGGATGTTGTTATTTTACTCCTTGGGATACAAGATGAAAAGTGTAGAATGAAGTCATCCCACTCTGACTATATCGTCAAGATAATTGATTACATACCATTTTTGCGTAATTACGATGCGTATGGAAATAAGTAGATGTAATTAGGAAGAGACCGAATGGCGCAGCGGTTGCGATATGAGACTCATTTGAAGGTAATAATTACAAGTAATTCAAGTAAAGAGATCGCTTATCGAAAATTGATTTTAAGAAAAATTGATTTGATGCAAGTCCTTTCTGCAAGACTGTTTATTGAGTTGGAATGCTTTTGCACAGCTGCAATCAATGAGTAAGCATAATAAGTTCATACGTTGATAATGACAACAACGATTTAAAATTCAAGGAAAACTATAGCTATGATCAAAAGCAATTATCTGAATACGTTTGAGAAAAGAGATTTAGCATTGAGATGTAGGGTTTGATCATAGAAGTAGATAATAGTACATGTTCTATGGTTCTATGGTATTGTTAATTTCTATGGGTTTGATCTAATCTAGGAGTTCTATCATTTATCAACAAAGCTTCTGCTATACGAGTTTCAAATTCGCCACGTCATGGATATTTAACGGAAATAGCTATTTTCTTGAGAGAAGAAACATCAACTTTTCCTCCTGCAGCTATGTTGTACAGCCCAAGCGCAGCGAGGGATGGACAGATAGCTAAGGAAGGAAACATTTATTACTTCTCGAAAGAATGTAGCTTTTCATTTTGTGATTTATAGATGTCTATTGTTCATTATAAAATTGATGGTTGTATCGCGAAATCTGTGAATGAGCTAATCCAGGGACTATATCGATTTCTTGGTAGTCTCTGGCTATTCCATAGACTTCTAAATTTCTCTGGACAGATAGGTTGAAATTGGCTTATACATGATCAGGCCAGCAATCCTACTAGGGATTGCAATCTCGACCCCGACTTTCCAAATCCCGGGATACCGGGATTCAACAAATTAGTCACGAAAGCCACACTAAGTACATGTAGACTACATATATATGCTACATTATATGGCGGTTTGTTACTGATGATTATAGTTCTAGTTTAATTTAGAGTAATCTTACTAAAGGCACTCAATCTAAGACCTGCAAGAGCGTTTTTTCGATCATCACAGAATTTCACAGGAGCTGGATGGTAGATTGCATATATGGGTTAACACATTGACAATTTTGATTTTGTCACTTTATTCTTCCATGCTAAGTAATCTGGGGCTTACATGTAGCTAGGTCTATTTGCGATCTTCGTGCAGATAGATTTAGGCTACAAGACATGATAAATTGCATAGTTATTACCATCAAGAACGATGCACTGTAAACCGTAGACCGACAATTATCCTACAAAATTACTGACAAAATCAACCGACGATTGTCACCTCCAATATCCTGCGATATCCGACGAATTTGTAGGTTCTCCACCAACATCGAAACAGATGCTTTGTATGCAAATTAACTAAACAAAAACTGTTGAATTGATTGATTTATTCGATTAGTGATTGCTTGACTTTTGGGCAATCTGTATTATTGTGTGGCAAAACCATGATATATTTGACATAATTTGATTAATTGCCTTCATTTTTGATAAAATTTAAGATATAATTCATTGCTATTCATTTTGTCGGTTTTTGTCAGATATTGCAGGTGTTCAGTGGCAATTATTCTACAAGAACTACCAATAGATTTTGTAGGATAAATGTCTGTCAGTTGTCAGTCAACGGTTTACAGTGTGTATGATTACGAATAGTATACATGCATTTATGAATATGTTTATAACAATCAGCAAAATAACCATTACAGTGCAATAGCATATTAAATTGAGAACCGCTATGAGAATTCTAACAAATTAATTCAGATTTTTAGAAATTTTTCTTATGATTCTATCAAATCCAATTCAATACCCAAATATAGTCTCACAGATCAAACTGAAATGCACTATAAAAACCTAGCAAAACAGATAAAATTTTAACAAAATAATCATCTAGTTTTTAATACAAAACATGTAACGGTATACAAAACAGATAACATAATCTAGAAAAATTTGTGTGGAAGCAAAATGAGAATGCCATTGCAATTCTTGTGAAAATGTACATGTACATCGCTTGTTCGATAACAAGCTGATCACAGTCTTTATCAAGAAATCAGATCTGAAGAATTCTGAAATTAGGCCAATAAAATCATAATTTCAATTCCCGCGATCACGCACCCTCTAATCCTGGGATTTCAATCCTGTAAAATGTATGAAAATCTCTAAATCCTAAATTAGACTACCTTACAAATAGACTATCAATAAGCAAAATCAACATTTTGGCGAACAGGTTGCCTGTCAGCACAACGCACGTTATATTGCCAGCACATCATGCATGTATATTTATGTACATTAGAAGTTAGGACGCACGAGCCTACACATGCTTATGCGCTAAACTCATGTGCTACACCTCCGCGTTATTTGCTAATTTTGCAATTTTTCTTCTAACAACTTTCTCTGAACTGAGGCATTTGAGATTACATGAACCAATTTCCTACACATGCTGTTGAAAAATGTCACTGAAATTTCGGAAATCTGATTCATGTGCGTGCGAACAGCGAGATTTTACGAAGAAGTAATCGGAAAAGTGATGGTGATATTCATCATAGTCTGGGCACCATCCTGTCATTTTTTAAAGAAAGATTCTATTTTCTTAGAGAATAATTCATTTTCAGTTATATCTTGTATAACCTGGAAAAATGGTTTTTCTTCACTATTCTCATATGTAAAGTTTCTATATAAAAATTGAAAAACTATTCAGTTTGATCTCATACAATATACTCCAGCAAAGAATGTATAGTTGAAGCACAGATACCTTTGAGTAGTAATCCCATCCCAAATTCAAGCGCAGAGCGGTGCATTGATGAGTCATCGATGAGTCATCGGGCTGACTCAGCCCCCCCCTCTGGAAGGATGTCGCCCAGGATGGGCTTGGAGGAATGGGTCCGAGAGGAGGAAACTGTTCCCTCTCTGGAAGGAAGGAAGGAGGAGTTCTCCTGAGAGGCAAGGGGTGGAATCTCTGAAAACGTCAGAGTGAGAAAAGGCAGGTGTTGGATGTTTTGGGATGAGAGAAGTCGTTTTTTCGACATGAAGGAGTGC
This sequence comes from Prostheceraeus crozeri, assembly GCA_907163375.1. NCBI lineage: Eukaryota > Metazoa > Platyhelminthes > Polycladida > Euryleptidae > Prostheceraeus > Prostheceraeus crozeri. The sequence goes on from CAJQUW010014796.1 coordinate 53,630, forward strand.
TCGGATGGGAAAACAGAGGCCAGATTCGGAATTTTTGGTCAATTTTGGGTTAGGAAGGATGTTTCCAGCTCAATCGGAGAGAAAAAGTTTTGAGGACGTCCCCCCCTCCTGTCAGACTTCTAACTTTGGTGTTAGAGATCGTACAAAGTCGTGTGATAGCTCATTTGAAAGCTAAGAGTGAGAAAAATGCAGTGGAAAGCTCAGTTTGGTCCTATTTTCCTGGGTTTAGGGAGGAAAATGGCAGGAAAACGTCAGAGTTGGAAAAGTCAGGTTTTGGATGTTTTGGGATGAGAAAAGTCGTTTTTCGACATGAAGTAGGCCTCGGATGGAAACATGGAGTGCAAATACAGAATCTACGTGAAATTTTGGGTCTAGCAACTTCTTTCTGGCTCAATCGGAGAGAAAAAGTTCTGACCCCCCTTCGGCAGCGATCTTCCAACTTTGGTTGTAGAGATCGCACAAAGTTGTGCAATAGCTCGTTTGAAAGCTGAGAGTGAGACAAATTCAGTGGAAGACACGGCTTGTTCCCATCTGCCTTCGTTTAGATGTGAGACGTCATTGAAAATTTTGGACATTGGCGAAAAGACGACAGAGTTAGAATGTTTACGAAAATCGCTCTAGCGGGTCAACGACGCCTCGGACGGGAAAACAGAGACCAGATTTGGAATCAGCGTACCAAAATGCATCTAGAGGGTGAGTTTCAAGTCAATCGGAGAGAAAAAGTTCAAAAGTTGGGTCTCCACATGAGATTTTTTCCTGAAAATGTTAAATTGTGGCCACCTTTGGCGGTCAATAGCGGAGGATTAAAAGTGAATGAAGAGCTCGGATTTTTTTAGGGGCAAGACCGCACTTTGTTCTCTAGGATCCTATCTTTTCAGATGCGTGGAAGGTTTCGTTTCCAAATGAGAGCCTGTTGAAAATCGAGTTTTTGTACATTTTCCAAATTTTGGAACTTTTCGAAGAAACGAGTTTTTTCAGCTCGGCTACTGGTCATCGTAGAGGGTCGAGGGATGTCTTAAATGAAAGGGGAGAGCTAGAAAACATGGCTCTCAAAATTTGAAGTCAATCAGAGCAGCAGAACAGGAGATAGACGGGTTTAAAGTTTTTGGATGATGGATATTACGTCATCAGCTGATCGCCACAAACTATATAAGTGGAAACTCTGCTTGTGGAAATCAGTTCTCCTCCCGACTGGGTTGGGGTAGGTGAACTCCGGAGCTCCGATGATAGCATTGGAAATCTGAAAAACCGGGTTTCTAAAAGAAACCGACTTAGAAAATTTCATTGCTGAAGTCAGCTAAGGCGTCAGACTTAGAGGTTCGCCAGGAGATGGCCTTCGTCTCAAGGCCATGAAAGACTCCAAAACTTTAAAGGCTTGTAACTTTGCTTCTACAAGTCCGTTTGACTTGATTCAAAAAAGGTTCGGTCGCTATTGACCTGCCCTACGTGATAGACTACTTATAAAATTTCATAAGTAGTGCTAAAAAGTTGAAAAATTTAAATTCACTGGTTTTGAAGGTTTTCTGGGGTTTTCGACCCTGCTGAAGTCAATGAAGGCATGGATGAGTGTGTGCGAGCCAGTCTTCTCATGTCTTACCATTATACAAGCAGCTTTTCATTGAAAGCGAGCATGACACGGAGAGTTTTGCTATAATATTCCACTGACAGGATTATCCTTCGGGACGGCGGACGATGGCGTAGTGATAAGTGTGGCAAGTGTGTCATATTTTAGACCGAAACCGCTGGGGCGACTCATGTTGGGTATTTGACACAGTTCTCAACGTAGCACTTTGAACGCCAATCGGTTGAGTCTTAGCTATCTTGTCATGGGTGGCATCTAAACATCTCCATTGCAAAACGCTGGTGAATCACGGCTTGCTATCCCTTTCTACGACTTGATATCAAGCTGATCAAAGCAACGACTTGGGATGTTTCCTCTTACTAACTCTACCAGTTTTCATGTCTGGCGATCAAGTCATGGACGGTGCAAGTCACGGAGAGTTTCGGTGTCATACTTCCTGTGGGTGGGCGTTCTTTTGAGACAGCGGTGAAGTCCGTAGCGATGAGTACTGCACGGGACGTGGGCAATGGTAATCCTTGTGAAACCTCTCTGCGTCATGTTTTCAAGTGGTTGCCTTTCGTCTCAACGTTGTACTCTGACCGCCAGGGCGACATTTAGCTATCTGCCACAGGTTACCTCAAAAAATCTCCATTGTACTTGTCTCCAGACAGTTGGCCAAACATGCGAGAATGAACCATAAGTTCTTTTAAGAACTGTCTCTATCACGGACACGAAATGATGAAGGGATGAAACGGGAGGACATTCATGCGCCACACGCAACCTCATTTCTCTCTTCGCTAGTGAACAAGCTCTTGTCAGTGTCGTCAGAAACTTTATCATGTTGTACAAAAGTTTTACTGCAACACAGGTTGATGTATAGTCAGAAAGTTTGATCATGGCGTTTTATAAAACACACATGTCATAAAATGCAAGCGCTAGTGTAGTCAAATAGTTTTACCGCGACGCACGTTTGTGAAAGTAAAGTTTGATCATTGAAGTTTTATTCGTAAGTCTAGTCAGAAAGAGCATCATGGTTTGCAAAATCAACCATAAAGTTTTGTCAACTAGTTTTACCGCGACGCACGTTTGTGAAAGTAAAGTTTGATCATTGACGTTTTATTCGTGAGTGTCGTCAGAAAGTGTATCATGGTTTGCAAAATCAACCATAAAGTTTTGTCAACTAGTTTTACTGTGACACACGTTTGTGAAAATAAAGTTTGATCATCGAAGTTTTACGAAACACAAGTGTCATTAAATGCAAGCGTTAGTATATTCAAATAGTTTTTACCGCGACACACGTTTGTGAAAGTAAAGTTTGATCATGGCGTTTTATGAAACACAAATGTCATAAAATGTTAGCGTTGGTGTAGTCAACTAGTTTTTACCGCGACACACGTTTGCAAAAGTAAAGTTTGATCATTGAAGTTTTGTGTCTGACCGAACTCACAGCAGCACTAAAACGTTTAGCACAACACAAGTGTCATGAAAATATACTTTATTTGGTCTTTGATTTAACATTATTGAAACCCACTTTACTAATAGCAATGACAATATGGTTTATTTTATTCAGAAGCAAATGATCGCCGTAACCATGAAAGTTGTCCATCCGAGAAATAATCTTCCGCAGATGTCGTGTACAAAACTCAGAAGCATCAGTAACATATTCTTGTCCATAGGAACGAAATTGAAAGTCAACACTTTCCGCTACTTCACCTTGTGGAAAATGAATGTAATTGACATGTGCAATTAAGTGAGCCTTGATGAGACTGTCTTTGAAATAAGATATCAACTCCGTTAATATTTCTCGTGTGTAGTCTAAACATGCTTCCAATTCTGTCTCCTCCCTTTGAAACTCAAGGATGTAATCTTGTATTAAGCCTCCGAAGCTCTCTTGATGAAAACGAATCGTGTAATCATCATGTTTCAATGTATTGACTTCAGGTGCCATGGTTGAGTCTATTGCTAAACATCATGTTTGCCTAGGACGATTTCAATAACGCGTTACAATTGTGCGTGCGCACATCGGGAACTCTAGCTCGTCTGTGATTGCACGAGAGGTCTCATCCATTCACCGCTTAGGAAAATCTTATAAAAGGCAGTGCACCACCTCTGCTCTTCACATTTATCTTTCACAAGGTGAGTGTCGGTGAGCTCCTGCTATTAGGTTGTTTTGACTTGCTATCAAGTTGAATAGTCTCTTGCTATCAAGAAATTCACTTCTGCTCATAAAACATATCATCGCTGTAATACCTCCTTTGCTCGAGCGTTCCTTCGGGACGGCAGGTACTGCCGTAGAGGGATTGCGTTTCACGGGTTGTTCGTCGTTTGTTAGACCGAAACCTCTGAGCCGTTGCTCATGTTGGGCGTTCGACTTCATACTCAACGTGACGCTTCCTCTCGCCAGGTCAGAGTACTTCAGCCGTTCGACAAAGGTTAGTCTTTATGATACGGAGTAGAGATGTAATTCATTAGATGTCACTTCAATGATTGTTCCCAAACGTTGACTAGGCAAATGAAACGATTCTCATCTTTCCGTTTCAGTGATTGAAATCTGCTAACGTAATCTGCAATCTTTCAAAAATGGAATTCAACAAAGTTGAAAATTATCGCATTGCTGTCGAAATGGAGAAGGCCACCATCGAGCTATGTAAGTATTTGTATCAAGGTTGACTCTATTACTAACATCATTAGGGTAGACATCCTCATTAAAATCAAGAGCCCCTCCCTTATTTTGTTCATGTTTAAACTGAATCCAAATTTTACCTCTGCTTATCTTTGCTGTCATTCTTTTTCAGTACATGAATGTATTCGCAATGGGGAACCCGTCCCCCAAGGAGCAATCGGGGAAGCCTATGAGCGGCTTGGCAAGTGTAAGTATCCTCACCTATGAGAACTGAGAGTTGGAATGTCATGTTTTAGCACTTCTGTATCCGTATAGCTTACTCTCTATCATTATTATCTCCGCAACCTCTAATCTAATCTCTCTTTCCTCTCTACAGACTTGGCCAAGATGAAGAAGTGGGAGGAAGCCGTGAGGCGGAAATACCACGATGAATTTCCGGCCCTACCTTCCCACCCATCTACCTCCGCTCACGGTGCGACTCCTCTCTCAAGCTCGGGCATCGTCATCGCCCCACCTCCAGCGCCTGCTCCGCTCCCTGCACCCGTCCCTGCTCCAGTCCCTGCTCCTCGTCAGCACGTCCCTCCAACAACGAAGCCCAGGACACTTCCACCCTCGGCTTGCGTCCCTCCTCTGCCTCCTCCGCGTCCATCCTTGCTGCCGGAGATCAATTCATTAGATGGTAAGTATCCGTGATTGAGAAATAGGGGGAATAAGACTTCAAACTTGAAATTATGATCATGTTACTAATCTCTTTTCTCTTTTTCTCAAAAGATCTGGCGGTCTACCTCCTCGACGGCGACGTTCCCTCCCGTCCCATCGTCATCCCTGCATCGGCACCACCACCTGCAGCGCCCAAACTCCCTCTCCTCTCCGTTCAGTCGGTGGAGAGATTGCTGGAGGAACAGGAGTTAGAGATAGTGGGAGAGGAGATCGCAATCGAGGAAGGTGTCAGGGAAAGTGAAGGACCTCCGCCTCGACAGTTCAGCTGTAGAGACTGTGGGCAGGTCTTCGCGAGGCCATTCTGCCTTCGACGACACCGGCATTCTCGCTGTCCAAAAGCGAAAAGAGATCTGGAGAAGGCGCGCCGACCGATCCCTCAACGACCCAAGTGTGAAGGTTGTGGACGCACGTTCTACAACAGCACCAACTTGCGAGTCCACATCGAAGGCGGTTCCTGTGGCAGTGTGAGGCAACCACCAACGTCATCAGGTAGGAAGCATCCTTCATCGCACGTCGGCCTTTCCTGTTCTTCGTGTCGGAAGACCTTTCCTACAGAGTTTGTTCTTTCTTCGCACACACTCTGTCACGCTCATCCCACTGAGCTTTACACTGACAACAACGTCACTCTAAGGCTGAGCAAGTTTTCCCTTGAGAGACTCGTTCGCGACTATGAGTTAGAAAGCTCTGAAGCTGTACAAGACATTCATCCTTTCTTGATGAATAATATAGATTTGATTCATCAAATGTTGACGAGCTTAGATAGATTTTTGCTCAAAGGCATGTTCTATCTCACTGCTCGCTTCAATAAGGTAGACAGTAGCACGGGAGAAAAAGAGTCCACTGTGACCATTAGGATAGCCTCCTGTGCTGCTGATCTCATAGGTGATGTAAACGAGTAGATAGAGAGACATGCGACCTATCTCGTCAGCAACTTAAATAAATTTAATGAAAGAGACAGCGGTCTGGTCTTTGATGGGATAGACAAAGTAGACATCAAAATCAATCTTTTAGAAAATTTGCAAGGGAGCGGCTGTTTCACCCTCCCCAAAGCACTGGCTGACAAAAAGGCTGTCATCAATGTAGAGTGTCAGTCCCAGTGTTTCAAGTATGCCGTCCTCTCCATTCTTCACTATAATGATATAGATAGGGATCGTCAAAGAGTCACTAAATGTCGTGAATGGGAGGATGAGCTTAAGTTTTACGGGTTAGATGTCAACACATTAGAATTTAAAGGCATCGCCCAATTTGAAAAACTTAATAACATTAAGATCGTCGTCCATCTCTGGGAAAAATGTCTGAAGGGCGCTAGGTATAACAACCGCCAAAGTAACTTCGACCGGGTTGTCAATCTTCTCCTAGTGTATAGCGACAACCACCCAGAATGGCATTATTGCGGCATTCCTAAAATTTCTAGATTGTATCACCACCAACAAAGTTATGATGACAAACATTATTACTGTGATCGCTGCACACGGCGCTTTAAGTTAAAACCATTTTTTGAAGAGCATTACGAGTGGTGCTCTCGGGGTAAACTTCAAATGGAAGTCATGCCCAAAGATAAATTTTATAGGTATGAGGAAAACGGCAATGAGCTCAGTCCCATATGTACCATCTATGCGGACATTGAATGTTACATTGAACAAGAAGATCTAAGTCATGAGCCAGCAGCCATTGCCTGTTATGAAGTTTGGCATCCATATTATAGGAACCAAAATAAAATGCATGTGTGGCAAGGCGAGGAGTGCGTTGAAAACTTCCTCAACTTTTTAGATAGGAAAGCCCGTTTTCATCAATGGTATGAAACGGAGCTGACTAGGAAACCCATGTGCTTCACAGAAGCCGATAATATCAAATTTGATAGGACCACGGAATGTCCCCGCTGCTGTTCATCTTTTGATGATCAGCAACATAAGAAAGTGAGGCACCATTGCCATCTCAGTGGTAAATTTAGGTCTGCCTTATGCAGTAAATGTAATATGAAACTTAGGCTCCAACGGCGAACGCTCCCCGTCATCTTTCATAACTTTAAATGTTATGATGCTCACATCATCATTCGCCATGGATTTGGTAAAATGAAATGCTGGTCATCCAAAGTGATTGCACAAAGTAAGGAAAAATGTATGTGTATCACTGCTAAAGTCCAAGTCGATAAGACGAAGGAGGGGAAGCCTGTCTTCTATGACATAAAGTTTCTAGACAGTTTCCAGTTTTTGTCTTCTTCCTTAGCCGCGTTGGCTAATAATTTAGAAACACTTCCCCTCACTCAAAATTTAAAGAAAGACTATCCCAACATAAGTGACAGTCTCATGCGACGGAAACGGGTGTTTCCTTATAATTATTTTAGTTCAATGGACACATTGAAGGAGACATCCCTTCCGTCCATCGATAAATTTAAAAATGATTTGACGGGTGAGGACTGTTCGCTGGATGATTATAGGCATGCAGAGCAAGCATGGTTAGAATTTAGGTGTCGCACTTTTGGTGACTACATGCTTGCCTACTTAAAATTAGACGTCTATCTGTTGGCTGACGTGTTTGAGACTTTTAGGAAAGTCACATTACAACAGGACGCCTTAGACCCCGTCCATTTTGTTAGTCTGCCGGGTCTGTCCTATCAGTCAGCCTTCAAGATGACCAAAGAGAGCATACATTTACTGCAAGATGCAGAAATGTACACGTTATTTGAACGTGGTATTAGGGGTGGCTTAACATTTGTCAACAAACATGTTGTCAACAGCACCCAAGACATAGGATCGACCACGCATTTAATGTACGTAGACCAAAATAATTAATATGGGAGTGCATTATCCAAGCCTTTGCCACAGTCTGACTTCCAATGGGTAGAGCCCCATGACATTGAACACTTCTCCAATCCAGCACACATCATGGCACTGGGAGATGAGGCCGACATAGGTTATTTATTTGAAGTCGACCTCATCTATCCAGACTGTATTAAGAATAGGACCGTTGATTTTCCTCTCGCACCAGAATCTGGCATAGTCAGTCCAGATATGTTCTCTCCCGTTATGGAAGAACATAATAAGCAATATGAGGCGGAAAATGACTTAAACTATAAACCCACTAGGAAGTTGTTGCTCACCCAATTAAACAAGCAGCATTACATCGTGCACTATTCCATCCTCAAATTCTATCTAGGTATGGGGATGCAACTTGACAAAGTCCATCGCGCTATCCAGTTTAGGCAGAAGCCCTTTCTAAAACCGCATATAGAATTTAATAGCAAGAAACGGGCTGAATCCAAGAATGCTTTCGAAAAGGACTTCTTTAAATTTGAGAATAATGCTCTCTTTGGTAAAACCATGGAGGATGTAAGAAAGCGCATGGACTATCGTATCGTGACTGATCCGGAAACGAGTATCAAGTTATGCCGCTCACCACTGTTTTGTCACCATGATGTCATTTCCGAAGACATTACTGGTTTTAAAATGCTAAAATCCAAAGTAGAACTTTGCAAGCCCATTTCTGTCGGTCAAGCTGTCTTGGATCACTCCAAGTTAGAAATGTTCAAGTTATTTTACCACACCTTTAAAACGTGTCCATTGATCCAACATGTGGAATTGGTAGGAGGCGATACAGACAGCTTCTTCCTAGCTTTGACAACCACGAGCCAAGTCAAGCAGGAAGGCATTTTAAAATATTTAGCACCAAGTTTGATAGTTCCAACTATCCCACTGACCATCCGCCTTACTCTACCTCAAATAAAGCGAAGCTTGGCTGTTTCAAGGATGAGTGTGCCGGCAAACAGATAGAGGAGATGATCTTGCTTCGCCCCAAGATGTACTCCATGAAGCTAAAATCCTCAGAGCTTTCTATAAAACGGGCGAAGGCATCTCGAAGTCAATCGTTAGAAAAATGACACATAGGGACTATCAAGATGCCTTAGATTCTCTTAAAATTAAAAAAGTAGAAATGACCATTTTAAAATCACAGTCGCATCAAGTCAGAACAACGACGTTTAGGAAACGAGGTCTCTCAGCTTGGGAAGACAAGCGATGCTGGATGAGTCCTAACCACTCATTACCGTACGGCCATCCAGACACTCATCTACCTCCACCCAAGAGACAGAAACTTTCTCTTCCTCCGTCCGGCGATGTATGATGATGAATGCTTCCTCTCTGTTGTGGTTGATGTTTTGCTTTTTCGCTCCATAGCGTTTTCTATGGGGTGTTGTGAGTGAGTGCCTTGTAACATGCGTCCAACTCCTGATCAGTTCACATCATGACTTGCATATCAACTGGTTTTCCTGACTTTGTTTTGTCCCTGCACATCAGTGCCTTTGTTTTCTCCCTGTACATGACTGACTTTGTTTTCTCCGGTGATGTGAGCCATAAAAACTTTGTTTTCTGCTGCCATCAGTATGACCTATGTGCGGTGCTATGAAAATCGACTGTGATGATGAATAACATATCATGTACAGACTGTGTTCTTTTCCTTTTGACATAAAGATGGGATTCTCACTCAATAGACAGAAGTAAAAGTTTTGATCATTTTGTAAGATGGGTAGGGTTAGAAATAAAGTTGATGATTGTAAAGTTAGAAATAAAGTTATAACCATGTCGCTGTTTGTAAGATAGGTGAGGTATAAATGAAGTCCGAATCACTTCACTGTTTATAAAGTTAGAAATAAAGTTGATGATGGTAAAAATTGAATTAATGTTAGAATCATTTCAGAGTTTGCAAGATAGGTAAGGTATTAAATAAAGTGACAAGCATTTCACTGTTTGCAAGATAGGTAAAGTATAAAATAAAGTCAAAGCCATGTTGGAGTTTGTAAGTTATCATCCTCACCAACGAATGTAACATCATGAAAATTTCTTCGGCTTAGGAAACATCAACCACTTTGCTGACTCATGTCTATAAATAGCTCTGACTCATGAAGTGGAAAACCGCTAGTCAGTTAGATAAGAATCTAATCAGTCTTGTTCAACCTTCTCACCGACACGTGTGTGTATAGGCGTGTCATTCAACATCGATGGCGCTTCACGTCAGACAGCGTGACCTTTTCACCGACATGTGTGTGGGCGTTATTTATCAGACAAAGCGATGGCGCCTCACGTCAGACAGCGTGACCTTTTCACCGACATGTGTGTGGGTGTTATTTATCAGACAAAGCGATGGCGCCTCACGTCAGACAGCGTGACCTTTTCACCGACAAGTGTATGGATATCATTTCATGTCTATAAATAGCGCTGACTCATTCAAAACACATCATGTGATTAACACGATTCTATTAACTGTGACTCATACAGATAACGCATTAAGATTTAACAATGTCAGCTACTTTACTGATATCACGTAAACCAGTCATGATACAATGTCCATTGTGAAACACTGCAATATGTACAGGATGCCACTTCCGAATCAAAGCAGCAGGAAAGAGTTCAGTTTCATAAAATATACAATGATTACTGGTTTTAATGTTGGCTAGATTCACTAACATCTTCAATTGAACAGACACTACTATATTCTTCAATGTCAGGGGACTGAGGCGTAGATGAGGCATGAGTGTTTGCATTTTCTTGACGACTTCGTAACACATGGACTGCATCACGAAATGAGAAAGGTTTCCTAGGACTTGGATTTTGCCGCAGCGAAAGATTTGAAGATTTCGACCGTTGCTCATGCGAATGACCAACATTTGTGGACGACCGCGATGATAGACTGAATCGGGAAGATGGGTATGCAACTGTTCTGAATCGATGTCTCTTCTGAGATTCATTTCGCGCATAGCGTTGATGATGCGGATGGGGAGCATGACTCACAAATGACATGAGGGTTGAGTGAACTTCCCTTTTATACTTTTCCCATGAGGTTTTTGGAATCACAATGTAGCAGTGATCATTATGTAGAATAAATGCAAATAAATACAATGCCGTCTCCTACGTTAATGACACGACAAGAGTTGGATAGGATAGCGCGATGTAACCTTCGTAGTTGAAAGCGCTCTAGAGTTATCTGAAGTTGACGTTCCGTATCATGAAATGTAACACACCTACTTTTCCATGATACATAGAGGCATGCTGATAATTTCCACATGATTCAAACCTGAGTGAAGATGGGTATGCCTAGGGAAGAAAGAGAGAGTCATGTTCATGTGTGGCATGGTGAGTGCACATTTTCTTTCTTGATACGGTGGCCGTTAGGCCTTGGTCTCATAAGGACCGATGGTGCTTTCTCAGTGTGTGGAGAGTGTTACTGTAGTTGATCATCATCATCAACATGGACATCATTTTTAAAAGTTATGGAGACAAGATAGGGATTCAACGTAAACAACCTTCCGTCCCTGCGCGGACCCATGTAGATGGTTTCAATTTTAATTTCGAAGGAGTAGAATCCTTTTCCCAAAATGGGGAGAGGCTTGCAATTGAGTAAGTCGAATTCGCTGCCCTCCTTTTCATGGATGATGAGACAGTGTCTATCCATATGAACATACATGTATCGTCTTTCCATGATGGCAACTTGTGACCGCTTCTCATTGTGTCGAACAATTTCTTTGGGAATGGTGAGATTTTCTTTCTGGAATGTTTCAAGAGTATTGAATTGTAACCGTGTCCAATAGTCTAACGGCACACACACGGCTAGTCCATACTTTGTTGACATAACCTTTAGATAATCTATCCGATGACTTGGAGTTTTTATGGTCACGGCTTCTCCATGATGAGTTATCTTTTGATTGAAAGCATTTTTACCCGATGCTAAAGTAAGGGAGTTCAGTGTACCCAGTGCGAGAGCAGAGGAGTTGATGGCTTCGAGCAACTGCATGGTTAGCGCAAGGACGGAAATGATTGCCATGAGCTCAGTCGTCCGTTTTATAACCAGACCTAGCTCCAATCACATGCGTTTCCCTTTTCACGTTTTCCATGTCTTTGTTACGTGACAAAGTGTTATCACACGTGAACGTTTGACTGCGTGGATGGAAACCTTTCCTATTTATACACAAAGTCGTTCTAGTCCTCACAAAGACTTTAGTGACACACCCCTTCTAGCGGACAAGGACGCATGCATTTATCTAACAAAGAGCCTGATAGTAATACACAAAGCGCAATTACTCATGTTGTGACACGTCCCTTTTCTCGAACAAAGACGCATTCATTTATCTAACAAAGCGCAATGACTCATGTTGCTCTATACACCATTACAAAATACTCAGTGAAAAGAAATCTTTATTGCATCTACACAATGTGTTGAACATCAAACAAAGTCGTGGATGCAAACACACTCAGTTGAATCATGATATGTTTAACAACGTACGCATTTCCTTCCATCGTCTTCTATTCTCTCCATAATTTTCTCCATATGACGACCATAAAATTGATCACTAAGAGTAATTCATTCTGTGCAATAAGATCCAAAACGAAGTGGTTTTTGCAAATCTTTCAACTCCATATAAGCAACGAGTCTACCCTTTACATCTTGAGGTTGTAAACTCTCCATCAATCTTTTGAAGAGAGGAAGGCTTTCAGTTAGCACTACTTTCATATCATTCATCTTCATTTTAAATGTAAGTTTCCAATCTTGTAAAAATCCATCGAATCCTTGTTGATCAAGTGTCAAATGACACATGTGGTTACTTAAGGTACGATGCGTCATCATAAACGTTTGACTATAGATTTCACATTGCTTCAATGACGTCCACTATGAATAAAACAGAAATAACAATCATGTTCCACTGTAAGTTTATTCAACACCAGACAAAATTTACAAGTACAGAATACACTTCATAAAATGATCATCATTCATTCACAAGTAGTAAAAACATGTTTTACATAGACCCATGCTGTTGACAATAATATAGATACAGTTTATAAACGTCATAGAGACTACAATGCCAGCGTGAAGAGAGTTTTGCAATGTAGATAGCTTTATTTCTAGTATTACAATGGGATGGTGGTCTGTAAAGGTGATGTCTCTCACCGAAACATACAGCCATATCAAAAATCATTTCATCTCTAAACTTCTTTTGATCACAATGCATATGATAGTCTTGTCTTACACGATCTACCCAAAATGGTAAATATAAATTATCAATGTGCGACTGAAGTTTTGCTGCTTCTCGTTCAGAATCATTTCCTAATATTTTAACAATATGAAAACCTGACAGCCACCGTTTGAAATCACTTATCAAATACGTTTCATTTACCAATCCAATATGAATCAAAATAGAAGGATCAAGTCCATGCACATGACGTCGTGACCATTCGTCTTTGTGTGGAGGACAGTAGGCAAATCTATGATATACACTAGCAACAGTTTGATCGCTTTCCCTCATTGCAATAGCACTCAATTCCTGCATGGGTGTTCCCTCACTGTCTATGAAGATGACAACCTACAATATCAAAAAGACTTCATTACAAGATAACACATTGAGCAGGAACTCTACAAGGATGTCTGTCCTTTACATAACAAAAGATACATACAACATGATTACAATGTTTTATTTGAACATAACGCGCAAGACCGCGTTTTCCACATTCACTACATACTAACTGATTACAATACTTAAGATTTCTCTTTGGTGGTAACACCATCTTTCTTTGATGTGCGACGACGTTTAGGTTTGGTGACAGGTTCTTGACACTCTTTGACACAAGAATCAATGACTTTCTCAATGTGATCAAGATCTGTTAACTCAGGTTGATGATGAATTTGAGCAATGCGCAAATTGAGAGAAATCAAATTCCCGTCAGATTGATAAGGCCCCACATAGACAGCAGGCACCTCAATATGAAAGGAATCTACATGACAGTCACTTGTAAATTTGCAAACAGGATTGATTCAGACTAAATTGAGACGGAGAATGGCTTGAGCAAGTTACACACGCTTTCCAAGTCAAGAGAATGAAATGAAGGGAAAATGGGGAGACGTCTGCTTTTATAGCCTCCTGCGAATCCACATTTCACACTATGAGAGCCAATCAGAGACCTCCGTTTCTCCCGACTTCGTTGCGGCAGGGAAAAGGAGGCACGCGGACGACTGACTCATGAATGTTTTTCCCAAATCTTGTAGTCAAATCTAGTTTAGCACATTGAGTTGAATATGAATGTGTTTTATGCGACATAAGAGCAAGTTGGATCCATGCTCATGAAATGAATCTAGTCGAGATGCAATTTTCACCATGTGTCGCTGATAGAAATCTCTGGGATCATGTATCGTCTCTGCAGAATAGGATGCAAAATGAAACACTACACGCTCACCTGCATGTTCATCAGTCACTTTCTCAAATTCAATCTCTGCAACTAACCGACCTTTCACATCTTTATTTATCAAACTGTCCATGAGCAGTTGGAAAACGAAGTAAACTTCAGCGACAGCAAATTCTAAGTCTGCCTTTTCATGATGAAATGAGATGATGTAGTCCCTAATCACACCACGAAGACTTTGTCGATGAAAACGTAGTGAACAAAACTCATTCGTAAACCCTACTGCTTCTGTCATCTTTCTTCCTTTCACTTTGGAGACATAGCATGAATGACATTCAGGTGTAACATGGCACGCTGATTCCAAATCTGGTCTCTGTTTTCCCGTCCGAGGCGTCGTTCACCCGCTAGAGCGATTTTCGTAAAAATTCTAACTCTGTCGTTTTTTCGCCAATGTCCAAAATTTTCAATGACGTCTCACATCTAAACGAAGCAGATGGGAACAAGCCGTGTCTTCCACTGAATTTGTCTCACTCTCAGCTTTCAAACGAGCTATTGCACAACTTTGTGCGATCTCTAACACCAAAGTTAGAAGTCTGACAGGAGGAGGGGGACGTCCTCAAAACTTTTTCTCTCCGATTGAGCTGGAAACATCCTTCCTAACCCAAAATTGGCGAAAAATTCCGAATCTGGCCTCTTTTTTCCCATCCGAGATCTCCTTCATGCAGAATTCCGACTTTTCTCATCCCAAACACCACCAACACCCACCCTTTTCTCACTCTGACGTTTTCAGAGATTCCACCCCTTGCCTCTCAGGAGAACTCCTCCTTCCTTCCTTCCAGAGGGGAACAGTTTCCTCCTCTCGGACCCATTCCTCCAGCCCATCCTTGGCGACTTCCTTCCAGAGGGGGGGCTGAGTCAGCCTGATGCCTCATCGATGACTCATCACTGTACCGCACTGCGCTTGAATTTGAGATGGGATTACTACTCCTTTGGTGGAATAGACATCTCATGATAAATTTTACTCAAAAACTTTGCAGCTTCAGGGATGTCGAACATTGCCAACTCACTGCTTGTGACAATACACAAGGTTGGGTCCGCACCCCAAGCCCAAGATTCAATCTTGGGGTACCACCCTAGACCCAAGAGTGGCTATTTCTCTAATATAGTGGAACAACAATTTCCAGAACCTGTTTGAAATTTTGATTGAGATTTAAAATTACATGAAGACATTTTGAATCATACCACACTGTAAATCGCTCAATACCAATCACATACGAAGGACGCATGCCAAAGTATTTTTTGGCATATTTCTGCATTCTCTTGGTACATAGTTGTATGCTTTTCGTATGTTATTTCAAATGTGGTATGCTTTACATGCTAAAGCCATACCAGCACAATGTTAAAAGAAATCAGCAATCATTTTCAAAGTATGCTGATTTAAGGCCTTTTGTCAATAAAGATCACACTAATGCTACTACTGTTTTGCAAGTAGTGAGATAATGACATTCAACAGTAAAACTTCCAATACTGAATTCGATTTTAATACACGTAAATCTAAGGCATTTAATGAATAATCAATAAGTATTCAGCCATCAACAATTATGCATTGTGTAATTTTGAAATTAAACATATTATCAATCCGAAATAAAAACACATTATAATTCATGAACGCAAAAGTAGGTATGTTTGAGATATATAAGTCAACATGATTGCACAAAAGATATCGTTGGAACGAATTGATGTCTATCTGCTGGGTTCATAAAGTTGAGCTAACTAAACGTCCTGTTGACGTTGCTAGACAAGCAGCAACGACGTCAATCTCGAGGAGCATAAATTACACAATAAATCTAATCTACTTCAATAACACACTATCAAAAAAATATATTTACAAATGGTATTACTGAAAAATATTATTTGACAGTAGTAAGTAATATATACATATTTTTGCTATGTCACTTAAAGCTGCTCATACGAAAGACATACCAATTTGCATCGGGTCTCGTATGTAAAACATACCAACAACTCGTATTTCAGTGTAAAACAGCCAATCACAGATAGAATAGTTCGTATCGCTGCATACCAATCACATACGAAAGTAACTGAGGTGTGGTATGAAAAAGATGCCAGATATCTGTAAGCATACCAGAATCTCGTATCAGATGTTAGTTTCAAATTGTATGTAATTTTGGTATATGTTTGTATGTAATTTTCGTATCCAGCGATTTACAGTGCATATTGTACATATTGCTATCCAAGTATCTAATGTTCATATTAATTACTATTTACTACATGAATTTGCTATTGCGGAATTGAGGCCATATTAATATTCAGGTAAAAATTTTAATTAACGGCATAGGTTATCTCTGGGCTTGATGTCATCAACACTGTTTACGTCTACAGCCTAATAATTTCCTAATTAGAACAACATGCATGACTAAACTACATTCCTTGCAACATGTCTGATCGAGAAACGAAATAAACATAACATATAGCCTCGTATAAGATGAAAATAGCACAAATGTAGATATAACGATATTTTTACTAATCGCAAGAAGCTATCATCAAAGAACGTCACTGTATTAAATGATGCCGATATCTTTCTATTTCTAATACATGTAGTCTAATAGTAGAATAAGCAATATAGGCCGAAGTTTTTAGCTTTCAAGGCAAGAGGCTATATGAAACAAGTTATCTACGAATCATTGTAGGCTACCAATTTAACAGCATTAGCGTTTTACAGGTATTGATTTAATGAGTTGCATTTTTTCATCTATTATTTGTTATATTTCAAGCAAAATGATTTATACAAAATTCTGTCTAACAGAATATGCACTACATCTAGCTTAATGGATTAAATTCACAAGGAGGCCATAGGTAATCAAAGCATAGTTTAAAAACCTAATTAAGCAAACTATCAGATAGACATTTACGGTAGGTCTATATCAAAGTTGATGATAGCACAGTTTTATCATAGAAAGACCAATCGTGTGGTTGAAGAAGGTTACAAATTTACATGTATACTACATGTAAGTTTGCATGTATATGACTTGCTATGACATGATGTGGTCATATACTTAGGCAGAATTTTTCCAACAAAACCGCAAATGATCATTCATGGTCAATTTCTTTACTCTTGGGTTCTCACTCTTGGTGGGGTACCCAAGCTCTTGAGTACGCACCCCAAGATTCTTGGGTACCCCCCAAGACTACCCGAAACCCAAGAGTGAACCCAAGACCCAAGACCCAAACTTGCAGTACATTCACGACAAAAATCACATTTCTTACATTTCAGGAGTGAAGGGCAGCAAGGACCATTTATTTCATCTCGATTTTTAGGATTCATATTGAAATCAGTCTTTGCATGCAAACATTCTCCTGCATACACTTCATCTTCTATGTTTGCTTACATGATATTTTATCATCAACATTTCTCAGACTAAATCCGGAAAACTTCAATAAAGTTATTGTTTTCATTTTCTTGTCATTCTCTGTAAAGTAACGAAAGGAGATAAAATCATTTTTGCATCAGTCATTTGACGTATCCAGCTAAAACCCTTCTCAATGTGATCTGGCTGTGCTTTTCCGAGCATTGGTCATTGGTCTCAGAAGAATCTCCATCACAGGTCGGATCGCTTGATAACTGCTCAGGTTGTAAATGCCTATTGTGCCCATCATGATTGTTTTCATGAAATTGAATGCAAAGAAGGATTTCCGTATAGTTCACTTTACTCCTCCCCCACATTTCAGGACATTCATAGCGTGGAAATCGGTGGCAATTCTCTCTTCCTCTCGAAGGTGTCCCTTACATAACGATGGTCAATGCTTTGGTTGGATCTTCGTTCGTTTGGCTTAGGCTTCACGGAACTTTGTCAGTCTTTCCCAAATATTACATAATTGAATCCGATTTCGAATTACTATTATTGACTGGTCATCCAGAGATTATCTGGAAGTCATCAGATTGACAACTTTGGAAAACTTGTGATAGATGATAGCTACATTATGTGTTACTTGGAATGGATTTCTCTCTGCGATAGATGCAAATATTCGCAGATTATTTGACAGTCAATGATGCGACGATGCGGAGGGGAGATTTCAAATTATGATCGTCATTTGTAGTCCATCATCGTTTTGAGATGTCAAAAAACCCAGATGGAATGGTGGGTTATTATCGAATTTTTTTGACAATTTAGACAAAATTGTCACAGCAAAAAATCTTCCGAATGTGTTTCCATTCCCAGGACATATACTTAAAAACGTAGCCATACCGGATCGCGGCTTTGTAAAGTCGCTGAAGTTAGCACCAACTTTTTTCAAACATTTTGCTCAAAGACGAAAACCAGCTCACTTATATAAAACAATGCGAAAAATTTGCCTCTGACACCAAAAACGTCGTTTGACAACCACAACATGACAAAAAGTATATTCTATGTCAAAAAATCCAAAAAAAAGTTGGGGCTAACGTTGGTGCAAGTCTCCTGATAGCACAAAATAATTTGCTCAATGCCGATTCTACTCAAATCGACATCCACTCATATCAATTGAATTTGCTCAAAGCAATCCAGCATCCAACTCCAGAGATCTTGCTCTTTACACATCGAAAAAGATCGGAAAAATGAGAAAAATGCAAAAAATTTATAGTATATGCAACATCGATTGTTTTACCATCTAGTGGCATAAGTTTCATCTCAAAATCTTTCTCTCGTTGCCAGTTAAAATTCGATTTGAAGCAAAGAAAAGTGCCATATCATAGAGTAAATATATTAGACAGAGTGGCAACTCCGCATTTATTAAATCTCCAATGTGTATACACTGTTGATCAAAGAGTAAGTATCATAGAGTAGGGATATGTAGGTAGATCTAGTCTCGATTGTATCTGTATACAGTGAAAATTTTTATATCAAAAGATTCATTTTTTGCGGAGATTACGTTCCCGTGGTCCAAAAAATTATTTGAGCACTTTTGAAAAAAGTCAAAATTTGCCAATTTATATACTACCGAGATGACTCTCCGATATAAGTAGTATGAAGCAAGTTGGATACCAAAAGGAATGAATATTTGCTAATAGGCATCATAACTAAGCGGAAATTAAGCTAGTTTGCAAGGGAATTTCACGAGCGGCATTATAATGAAAGTCTTCATGAAAAAGTCGCGATATTATTCGTGCTTTCTTGGCTGAAATTTCAAGTTTTTTTATTCAATTTTCACCGGCATGTTTCATGATTCACTAAATTCATGTTTAATTTCTTCAATCTGAATAGTGATGTGGAACCATTTACATCTTTCAAAGTTAAATGAAGTCATTGCCTTTGATTATGTGATTTTGTTTTGGCAGTGGCAGGTTGCCTGTGATATGATCATACTTTATGAAAGCACACTCTTGAGGTTGAACATGAATGTAATCGGAACCTCGAATTGCTAAAGCAAACATTAAATCTCAAAGGCTGTCACGACACTGAGAATCTGTGAAATACCGTCATTCCTTCTGCATTACAATCATGATTCCGTTGTAATTTCTGAAAAAAACTGCAAATATTTGCATATCTCACATTTGGTGACAATACCACCTGTATCTCCCTTGAGTTCATCTAATAAAATCGAAAGTGTATACACATAGGGGATTTAATAAATGCGGTATTTCACAGATTCTCATGACAACTTTGGAGATTTAATGTTTGCTAAATTAGCAATTCGATAGGTTCCTACATAGAGTAGGTATATTAGGTAGAGTGGTAACTCCGCATTTAATGAATCCCCAATGTGTATACAGTTTCGATTTTATTAAATGAACTCAAGGGAGATACAGGTGGTATTGTCACCAAATGTGAGATATGCGCATTTATGCAGTTTGGAAGAAATTACAACGAAATTGACTGATCATGATAGCATACAGCAGAATTAAATGATATTATTTTACAGACAGTTCGTGTCTGACAACCTTGGTGAGGTAATGCTTGTTAAATTGGCAACTCGATGACCTGTTAAATTGGTAACATGAATTTAGTGAATCATGAAACATGCCGGTGAAAATTGAATAAAAAACTTGAAATTTAAGCCAAGAAAGCACGAATAATATCGCGACTTTTTCATGAAGACTTCCATTATAATACAACTCATGAAATTCCCTTGATAATCAGCTTGATTTCCACTTAGTTATGATGCCTATTAGCAAATATTCATTCCTTTTGGTATCCAACTTGCTTCATACTACTTATATAGGAGAGTCATCTCGGTAGTATATAAATTGGCAAATTTTGACTTTTTTCAAAAGTGCTCAAATAATTTTTTGGACCACGGGAACGTAATCTCCGTAAAAAAATGAATCCTTTCCTATGAAAATCTTCACTGTATACACATACTTTTTTGAGTCGACATAGAATAGACGATAGAAATAGACGTGTTTTTACCTTGTGTGCAACGAAGCCACTGAAAATCAGCTGATATTGCATGAATTTGAAAATATTTGTAAGCGAGCAACAGATATTCCTCTCCATTGCCTCTTTTTAGAAAATACAGAACTAAAACGCATTTCAATAATAAAACAAGAAATTTTTATATATGTCTAAATACAACGTCCAAATTGCAACAAATGATAGTCTATTCTACTTTATCAGATGTTTTACAAAACGCAGTTGCAAATAAGAGCATCCTGTTGATACAATTCTTTCAATTAGACTTCATTGCATTATTTTATGTCAGTTGATTATTAAATCTGAAGAGCGCATGTTATAGGAATAGCACAAAGGAAAACCAATTGTTTCATTCTTAGATGAAAGCAGAGTGAAGTTCTCTTACAATTTATCAGATACATGACTAAATGACTTTTCTGAAAAAAAAATGAACCGCGTCTTTACTTTTGATCATGCAGATTGTTTCTTTGTAATAAGCACGAAGCCTGGCTATGGTTGTATATGTATATCGTTGCTGTCCCCACCGTTGCCCAGCCACACCAAACGCGATTGCCAAGCTTGACAATAATCTAACGTGTAAATGTAATTCTGCGGTAAGAAATGACATGATACAACAGAAAAAATACATATGAATTATCAGAAAATTTGATATAAAATTGGCTTAAACAAATAAAAACAAACAACATACATTACGTACGTTATACAATGCACATTGACAACAACTTTGACATCAGGGGCGCAGCGTATGTTTCCGAATAGGGTAATCAGGTAAAAGTCAAATTACAAATTGTACACCGTATTGTAGAATGAATGCGTATAATGATATTTACATCTAAAACAGAAAATTGCATTTATTATGTACGTGTACAATATACATGCTATTATACGAGTATACTATTACATCACAACTTGAGCTGTAGTTTCATGTTCCGTTCTTTTATACTGGCAAATGTATCGATTATGCTGTCCACAAATGCAACATCATTCGAAAGGCTTTTCAAAAGGTTTCTTTCCACGTTAAGAAGCAGAAGATACTTCAGTCTATCCTGAAGCATTGTCGATCGCAAATAATTTTTAAGACGACGAAGAACACTGAATTGTCTTTCACAAGTAACTGATGCGAGAGAACATTCTTGCAGACAGGTTTTTGTGGGAATGTCAAGTGAATATTTCCGGAAAACGTCTGTCTGATAAATATAAATCTATTAACTCGAGCCTTCGGTGGCTTACAGCTCACCTTCTTCAGGAGTGAACGAATGAAGCGATGTACACATGAAAGTCAGATTAGCCTTCAAGAAATCAATGTCTATGAAATCAATATCAAACAATAATCCGTCGTTTACACTAAAAACAAAAATCCTCGAGACAAAATAAGGTACAAAAGCTATTACTGTTTAAATAATATAAGTACAAATATGATAAAAGCATAATTTACAGAGATTCAAAAACGAAATCACGGAACATAAAATTGTTGTCTGTTCTTTCTTAGTAATGGCATCCAAATACTACTCAATTCCAATCCATCGTCTCTATTGTACGCCAAATCTTGATTCATTTCTATGAATATCGCTTCTTTGACCCGCCTTGAATAAAGATTGGTGTCCACAGCCAGAATATTTGGAGGAAAATTCGGTCTGTGGAGGTGAGTATGCGTGTGCTGGGATACCGCAGATCTTTCCCTTACACTTTTGATGTCATATCTGTGCTCCTTCATTCGGGTACTACATCTTCTCCCGCTTTCCCCTATGTAGAAACGATCACAGTCTTGGCATTTCACTTGGTAAATGCATCCATGGGGGTCGTCATTTGGCTTTTTTTGACGTTTTTTCCTTTGTTTTGGAGACTTATTATAGTTGTTTGAAAAGACAATGTAATATTCAAAGACCGAAAATTTCTCTATCATCCCTGCATCTTAACTTTTGGAACCAACTGCACCCTTTCCATGTCTATTTCAGATCTTTCCAAATGAATTTCAGACATTAAATGGATTTCAGATTACTCTAATTGAATTTCAGATATCTGTCAGAAACTCAACTTTGAAAGGATCTCAAATTCAATTAGAGAATCTCCAAATCATCTGGATATGTTTGAGATTTATTTAAGTAGATCTGAATTCGATTTGGAACTAATTGAACCATCTGAGCTAGAAATAGAAGATGTGCAGTTTGTCCTCAACGAAGATATCGGACAATGCGCCAGAAGTTAGAAGCTATCATAGATATTCTTCTACTCATCACAGATATCTTTAGTTTCCTAGTATCTCACGAGTTTGCAGTCATCATATATCTTCCAATATATGGTCGCTCATGTATAAGCTGTGGTGGACAGTGTGCTTGTGCTTCACATGTTCATCAACACATGGAGAATTTGTATCATTACAATTAAGGCTGCATAATAAAGCTGAACTTTCAAGCTATAAACAAACTCCCAAATAAAGTAGGCCTACAATATTTTTGTTCCAGATCTTTCACATTGCATGAAATTATACCCCTATTGTAAAGGAAAAAAATCAAGTTATTCCAAAAGGTGTCTGTGTTATTAAAAATGCCAACAAATTACCACAAGCCACTGGTGGCAAAGGAATGCTCAAAAATCCTCGGACGGGACTCTTATTGCTACGATCGTTTTAATCGAAATGATATGATGAAATCAAGAGTTTTAGAACAATTCTATTGATGTGTCTATGCCTCGGCTGTGGTAGAAAACGCAAAAATTGTATCACAAAAATTCAAAATTTTTCACTTTTCAAGATCGTTTTATTCGAAATAATGATCAAAATCAGAAGTTTTAGACCCATTATATTGGTGTGCAGCTGCCTCGGCTGTGGAAGCGGTCAAAGTATAGCGCCTATCACAAAAAATCAGAACTTTCAAAATTTCCAAAAGTTTCCGATTTTTTCCAATATTTCCAAAATTTTCCATGGAAAATTTTGATTTAAAATTTTCCGGAAAATTTTCATCACTAATTATAATACGGATCATGAAACTCCCTTGATAATCAGCTTAATTTCCGCTTAGTTAGGATGCTTCTCAGCAAATATTCATTCCTATTGATATCCAACTTGTTTCATACTACTTACAACGGGGAGTCATCTCGGTAGTATTTAAATTGGTAAGATTTTGACTTTTTTCAAAGTGCTCAAATAATTTTTTGGACCACTGGAACGTAATCTCCGCAAAAGACTGAATCTTTTGATATAAAAATGTTCACTGTATACAGATACTTTTTTGGTCGACACTCTACCTATATATCCCTACTCTATGCTGTCGATCATGGTTGGAGCTCATGAGTTGGAATAATGTGGATGCTTTTTCAATTCATCTTCCTGCAGTCAATATGATATTTTATCATGTGTGTAACGGTATGTCAAGCATAGGTTGATGCAATTGTATTACTAATGAACTTTCCCTCTGCACATTTCCTGGCGTCACGCCGATGTCATCAATTCGACTTACAGTAGCACGACTTCATGCAAAATTTGAGTCTCATCGGAGAAGCTACAATGAAAAACCTCTAATTAACTCTCTATTTACTGATCAAGTCGACAAAATAGAAGTCACACATGTTCTATGTGGAACACAGACATCGGATATCGCTGTTCAAGGTCACAGAAATAAAGCTACACTCTGTCTACGAACCTGTTTGTTTTACTGAGTACATTGTTTTGAAATTTCCATATGCTCTCATAAAAGCACGTGGTTTTATTTCTTTTAAGATTAAGTTGTACTCAGCTTTTGCACTCTAATAGTCAGAGAAATGTCGAAGAGACAGGACATATACAGTGCGTTCATTGCCAGTTGCTATAGATCAAATCTGCTATTGATCAGGATCGATTCACAGCATGATTCACGGCAGTGGACATGTACACTCAGCCTGTCTATTATTATTCCATATCCACCGCGCCTCATATTTCTCAGCTATGAGAGATTGCAAATTACTCATTGCAACAAGAGATGTATATCAGAATGCGTTTTGATATATGCATATTTATATATCAGTGATTCCACTAGTCAATCGCAAGTGTGCCGTCAAAATATGATGTAGCTTGATTTGATGGTAGTCACGGCTTATCAGCACTACGCGAGAAATACGTCTTTGTTCTTCACTTTTCTAATTAATTCTCCTTTCGATAGAAGAGATTGTTTTATACCAGGAATTTATTTGCGACAAGTGCGAAAAATTCTCATTCGGGAATTGTCTATTCGATTTTTTAAAATGTATATGTGTTTTGTGGTCAATTTGTAGGGGCGCAGCAGCTTCCCGTTGTAGTAGCCTCTCCACATCAGCCGGAGAATGAAAAATATGCAGTACTCTGCTTCTTTAAAATTCCAAATATTTGTTTCGTTACTAAACGGTCCTTGTGGTATTTAGTATCATTAAAGTTTGCTTGAGAAGTGAGATCATCTGAGATCAATAGTCCTATTGTATATTTTACATTTATGTCAATTATTGTTCAAAACGCTACCACACCGATACAGAAAAATAAGTTGCTGATCAAGCGCATTTAGTATTTGCGCATATTGACTGTAAAATTGATAATACATAGAGGGACATCCATTTTATTGTGTTGTCGTCACTCATATCGGTACGATGCACATATCTAAAGGTTTGAATTTTCGAAATGTAGGCAAGTTTCCTATTAGCTGCTCAACACATTATCAAATATCTACCCAATGCAACAGTCAGATTATTTACTGGCAGTCCTAGCAAGATGAAATAGGACATGGTGGAGTGGAATGGGTAGGTAGGTCTACCCATACGGAATGAAATGGGTATAAGTCACCTAAAATTATCTGGAAACCAAACGGATTGATATTTCGTTATGTCGCTTTGGTTATGATGATATTGTGACTATAGCATGAAGCTCCAAGAGAGTTGCTTCCATATACAAATTTCATTGTTTCCATGGAAGCCAAGCTTCGATTTCATTTCTGTTTCTGAAAAAATGAAAGATTATGAACTTTCGAATCGCAGCAAGGGCAAGAGAACCGTGACTTAACTTAAGCATGCCTGTAAGAGTTAATACAGTCCTATTAATGATGTGATAGGTGGTAAAACTATAGCCGTCATTATTATCTGCTATTTTTGAAAATTTGAACACGGGGGTGAAATGGGTATACTACTGAAGAAGTGTGGGATGAAACGGGTGTAGGCCTACATATATTATTACAATAAGTGTCGTTCTTTAACTTTTGGCTATTTGAACTCCACGTGAGATATAAGACATTCTTATAAACAAAGGTGTATTTCAGTTGTGATGTGCATGTGCGGTTCATTGAATTTGAAAAACATTTCGAATACCAGGAACTAGCGAAGTTTGCCGTCTGACACTTCACATACTCTTCACCCTTAGGCAGTTTTTATCTCTGAAACACGCATGGAAGGAAGCATGATGGTGATGGTCCCGATAAACTCTGCGGAATTCAGTCACGAACTCTGGTTTCCGACACATCTTCATACATATAGCTTGTCTTTGAGCAATTGAAACCATAGTCGGCTATCAGCAGATTCCGTGGCAGTGCTTTGCTACAACGAACACAAACTACAACGCAGCTTCTCGAACATTTGTGGTAAAATGCGCTAGCCTCCGACTGAAAAGCTAAAGACAAAGGAAGTTGTCAATATTCTAAAAGCGTCGGCATCATTTCTTGTCAGTGCTTGTCTCCAGGATACCAAAACGCGTGATCCTCTTTGAACATCAGAAATTATACGCGCAACAAAAGTTGTTAAGTGCTGACATCGTCATCAGCTTTGAAATGGGTCGAAGATGAAGAAAGAAGTATTAGTCGCATGAAGAAAATGAAATCCACTGCTTTTGAAGAGTAGCAATTCAAGTCAATGTTAATGGGCATTTTACTTGCGGGGAAAGTACATGGCACCACTGGAAAATCGAACTCATCAACTTTATGGCAGACTTCCGTGGTGTAAAGGCCACTCCCTTGGATCTTGAAATTATTCTATATGGGAAGAGTGAGAGATTTCCCTTGACCACTGGGTGGCCAACTTCTTTTCCTCACTCCTACGTTTTAGGTGTGAAGTTCTTCAGAATGAGATTGCCGCTCTTATAAATATTGTTCTGACGTTATTTCTTGATCGTTAAATACTCACCGTTTTATTTTTCCCGCTTCTTTTTCACAGCATGAATCTTCAGAAGGCAGAATGAGATACTTGGCTTGACAGAACCATCAGAAAAATATAAATGTTACAAAAACTTTTCGCCTGTCTGACCCAAATGTTAACTCAAAATGAAGTGCCTCCTTCGATAAACATCAAGTCAGCCAATATACATGTACAAAGAAATCGCTCTAAATATTTCAATGCATTTTTTGCGATAAAAATTCAATTATAGCTCTTCCATATCTTTACAAAATAGTTTTTTATTATTTTCCGGTTGGCCTCTGCTTCAGGTAGAACTGAATAACTTAAGAACATTACAAGGCATACACGTTTATGAAGGTAAATTATATTATAAAACATTCAGTTCTTTGTAACGCTTTGAAAAAATGGGCCCTATAGATTTAGTCCCACTGTCAAATTTGATGGAAAAAAGACGCATATCGTTCGATTTAGACTTTAAACTTTACTAGACTCAAAGACAGTTGATTACTTATAGTCTTTGGGTAAATGTAAATATTAGCCTATATACACTGTAACCGACAAGCGAACAACCAAATATATGCCCGAGCCATAGTGATGATTTGAAATATTGATAATTCGTGTGCAGAATCTGTACACTGCTTCAGACAAACTTTTGCTAAATCATGTCATTTGACTTGTTCCACATGTTTCTCCGATGATAAATCTGGATGTATTTACATTAACAAAGATGAGAAAAGTCGCACCTCTAATTCAGTTCGCAGTACTTCAAATAAAATACATGTTGATGTGCAACGAGAATTGTTGAGAATATATTTTAAAATTCAGATTTTATATTTACATATACTTTTCAGAACCACTTAAACGTTTGGGGGGCATGGCCCTGGTGGCCCCCCCTTGGCTACGCACCTGATACAAGTGGGTTATTATCAAGATATTTTGATCAACTACATATTTCGAAAATAATTACTGTAGGCTCTGATCAATCTTTACCCGAGATTTACCATTCTAATCTCTACCAAGGGATATTTTCTACGGAGGACCAACAAAATCAAACGAAAAAAAGAGCAAAGCGAAGGTCGGCTGGCATTGCAAGAAAATTTTCAAGATGAATAAAACCTCTGAATACCTGACTTCTTCAGTATCAACGAGCATCTTCAGTAACTCAGAATCGAGCATGCACAATTGTGCTCAAACAACTTCTCTCCACCAATCAACAACAACCAACATCTCTCAGTAGACAGCAGCAATTGCTTTCGGGCCTTTAATTTGTGTGAATTCCGCCCCTTTCGAAACTGTATGAGGTTTGTGAAAGTCAATAGTGTTGCATACTTTGACTGTGTGCATCTATCACCCCTTTCAGTGACACTGACTCAATCATTTTTCATGAATGATAAGAATACGAATAAATGAAGTTTACTGTATTTGAGATTGTCAAATATATCATGGGTCAAATTGGTTGGAAGTGGGTCAACGAAGTCTGACTCACGACCCACCTGACCCACGCTAAATGTGACTCACGACCCACCTGACCCACCAACTTTTCGGAAAACATGACCCACCTGACCCACCTGACCCATGACCCACGACCCACTTCCAATGAACCACTACCTCATGAGCCGAATGACCATGACCCACTACAGGATCACCGGCTCATTCGGCTCATGAGCCGATAACTGTTTTCGGATCGTCCTCGGCTCATGCCCCATGAGCCGAGCCGATGAGCCGGTAAATGATCCGATAACTTTAAAGAAAATTTTCCTCTCGTGAACCAGTAATCTGTGATTAGTTTAATGTATAGAGCTAGAATATGGAGTCAAATGGATTCAAGTGTTATTTCTAAGTTAAGATATGTCTCTTCTATGAATACCTTACATACAGCTGACTGATTCTTAATTTCTTGTTTCGACTTCTGTTTTTATGTGATGTTTTATATGTTCGTGTGATATTAGTGAGAGCAGTGTAAGTTCGTTGTTGATTATTGTTTGAGGGATACACTTTCGATGACTGTTCACTAAACCAAGGACAACTAGAGGGAGGAGGACTTATCACTGTATCATTCAGGAGCCGGTGTCATAAACGACTGTTAAGTTACAGCCACAGAAATAGATAGGTCGTCTCTTCTTCCGCTTGACTAGAAGGGAAGTATTGGAACATGTAACGTTATTGAAATGGCACCATCTCCTGACTAAATACCATAGCAATCGAACAATGAGCAGCCAGTTCAACATTAAACACGCCAAATTGTGCGATGTTTCAGTGACTGTTATCAGCCGGATCACACAGCAGCGAGACACAGACGATACCAAGTTTTACAGAGAAGTTTGTGAACGTTTTTCCAAGCGCCTGCTAACTTTTTTTAAAATGATCGGTGGACCCAACATTATCGAGAAAACTTTTGCGCAATGATCTGAATTCTTCGAATCTGAAGGAATCGTGACGATCGGAGCATTTTGAAGGAATTCAGAGCAATCCGCAAGCGACGCACGACTATTTTTTCTATCTCTGCAAGGTATTAAAAATTTCTTTTTGCCCCTTTATTAAGTTCCTGCATGTGCCATCTGTTTGAATCAGTTTGCACTTCTAGCAAAGTGACACGATTAAACAATCTAATTCTGTGGTTACAGCAGATGTGACAGTAACAGCGAACTGATTTAACAGAGAACTTACATTGAATGGCAAGAAAGTGTTATAACTTCGACGTATAATGAGTTCGCTGTATGTCATAGAAAGCTGACATTGCACTTGTGTTCTGCTGATATCGATGCAAGTAGTGGGATCACGTGATACATTAGTCATTAAAAAGCATGCAGTTGGACGAATTAAAATCCAGCTTCAATGTTTGAATTTTCATTGTTTCTACTCTCTATACTTGCATCAAAAGTCATCATTCGACTGTCTGAACTTTATTTTGAAGTATGAAGCGCTCCCGAACATCTGTAACAAAACCCAGACAAGTCGCTTTCTCCGGCGAAGAAATATGTACAATTATAGAATTTTACGAGCAACATTATGCCACACTAAATTCGCGATTGACAAACGTCACCACTATGAAATTAAAAAATGAACTATATCAAAAACTGCTCAATTCAGTCAATGCAACCAGTATCACGACACGGACATTACCATCCATCAAGGACAAATGGCAAAATTTACAGAGAAGTGTAAAAGCCAAAGTTGCCGAGTTCCAATCTAAGCAGAGAAAAGAGCGAAAGAAGACTGGCGGTGGAACGGCCAGCTTTGACACCACATTAGACGCGGAAACAATCCTCGGTGAGGAGGAAAAAAGGATATATCACCTTATACCTCCCGAATCAATTTCTGGCATAATTGGCGGGGTAGAAAGTGGACTAATTGAGCCAACAGAAGAAACCTCATTTAGAGTAGAAGAAACAGTGAACGATACCGACATTGCATCATCTGATATTGAAAATGTGCCTCCTCCAGTCTCCGGAAATGAAACTTCATTTAATCAATCTTTGTTTAAGAAAACATCCTATCGTCGAAAGCTGAAGGTTAGACATTTTTCTTCAAGTGACTATTATCAAAGAATGTGTCAAATTGAAGCCGATAAACTGAAAGAGCTACAGCGTCATCATCATGAAATAGAGTTAACTCAAAGAGAAACTCCAGAAGAGAAGAAACGACATAACCTCGAGTTGGAGAGACGACAAGTCCAAACAAGAACAGAAATTCATCAAGTTGGACAAGAGCCGGTGTTCAAGACCTATCAACCAAATTACAGTAACGCTACTGGTAATCTACCAACTTGGCAGCAGTGGAATAATCACCAAGACGGTTGCCAATAATCAATCATTAAGTGGTGTGATTATTTTTTGTAATATGTATTCATAATCATGTTTGTATAATGATAAATTTCGTTTTCAATATGAGACAAAGGGTGACTGGGAATGTGGCCTAACCAATGACTTATAAATGACAATTAATTAGTGTAGGAATTTGAATATTTCTCCAAGTAGAGTTACCGAGGAAACATACTCGTATTTTGAAACCAACTTTCGGAAACTTTTTGATAAACTAATGTAATTTCATGTAAAAGGCAATAGGCCTACTTGTTCATAAAAAATCACTTAGAAATCTCGATGATCATAACTTAAACAAGTATCACATTGTTTAATTTACCCTGATGATGAATACGTTCAGTAGCTGAAATTAATTTGTTCACTTAAGATAATAATCTACATCATTTACTTGGCTTTCCATTATTTTCTTTTTATCTAATTTATTATCTAAATTATCAACTTAAGGAATTAGCCTATACCGGTATGTGCTAATATTCTATAATTTGACTAGCCTATTATAGCCTTAGTTTTTATGGGCAACCTCATCGCGACCAATTTTTTTTACGATATCGTGAAAAACATTAATTTCCCGAGAAAATCTATTTCTAAACTGAAAAAACATTTCGTGCAATTTGATCACGGAAGTTCACTCCAATACCAGAATTGATAATATTATCATCATCAAAATTTGGAAGTATAGTTTTTACCACCCATGTATCCACACAGTCCAGTCACTTGTCAAATAAGTGCAGTCAATTGTCAAATGCAAGAAAGGACACTTCTGATCGTTGTGAATTGCAGTCATGTATCAAAATAAAGCAATCAAGAGTCAAGATGTGCAGTCAAGTATCAAATTATCAGTCTAACTGTGCTGACGAACGAGATGATGATGATAAGGAGAGGCTTTTTCAGGCTGCTGAAAGAGGAGAAGACTTTCTCCAACTTGCTTCTCAGTTACCACACTACGTATTCCCCATTCTTGAATCTGGTCGAGAATGCAATAAGTGCATTTAAGCGGTCCCTCAAAAATTGTTTGGAGGAAGTGCGGCAAGACTTGCTGACTCAAACACATGACATGCGTCTGGCTACATTGACACAGCTGGCAGAACAGACTGTTAGTGTCATAACTGCATCTAAAGCGGCTCACTGGTTTGCTCACTCGCAGAGACATATTCCTGATTGTCTTCAAAAAGCTGACATTTTGATGTGAGTAGGCCTACAGTGCTTTCTTGTGGCCTGATTTTTCAATATATGTATCGGATCTGGATGAGATGATGTTTTTTTCCTAAAAATTTTACTACAGGTGTTAAATATATGAGTTAAATATAACATAGCTTGATGGATGAATATTCGGCAAATAACTCTGAAAATCTGAATGATTCAGTAATTTCTCCTAATCATATTTCACCTTTTTCATGGTAATTCATCAATTAAACATGCTTTGAATATCTTCATAAACCTATGGACATAGATATTAGTAGGAATAAGCACTAAAAAGCATACATTGCATTTATTTGATACTTGACTGAACTTATTTACACTTGGGTGGTGTAGTATGACACTTCGGTGCTCTATTCTGATACATGGGTGAACTATTTGGACAATCGACTGCCTTATTTTGATAGTTGATTGGCTTAAGTGGATACATGGGTGGTAAAAACTATACTACAATAGAATCATCATAGTCTGACATAGAATAGGATAAGCGCAGATCAGTAGCAATATCGTGTAGAGTAGCACAACTTAAGATTATTGCACTGCATTTGGTGGGTGAAAAGTCATAGTTCTTGACAAACACCTGAACCGGGATTTCAGAACTCCAATGCACCTCTCTACACTCGTTCGACCTTTGGATAAGGCTTTATTGAAACGCTCTTCTTCTTCTTTAGAGGGTGTACCATATGGTTTCATTAGAGTTGGTAACAAGGGATATGCTGAATCTCCAAGTAACCACGAGTTTTGCAAATTTTCTATCTTTTCAAATATATTACTGTTTCTCAGAATGTGAGCGTCATGACAGCTTCCCGGCCATTTGGGACTAATATCGTAGATTTTAAGAGTAGAGCTGCAGATGATTTGACAATTTAGAGAGTGCCAACCTTTACGATTCACAAATACACTTTCATTCACAGATGGTGCCTTTATAGCAATTTGTGTCCCATCAATACAGCCAATAGTGTTAGGCATACCACAATAACTGTAAAATCGTTCCTTCTCCGTTAAAAATTTCGTCATAAGTCGGCCACTTGATATACTTATCGTTCAACTTGCAAATACAGATTGTTTCATAAAAAATGGATCACCCTTAAACATCGCCTTAACTTCAACTTTGTCTAACTCCGCCAAACTTGAACGAATTTCTCTGAAATTTGGAAGATATGTCAGTTGTGCTTACTAATATCATTGTTGGAAATTTCAAGCATGAATATTGAGTTGTTTTCCTGTTATAGATAAAAAAGTAGTAGATAATTTGATATTCATTTAGCAATGTTACACAAAATCATACCTCACTCTTATAAAATTACATTTGTTTCCTTTGTTATGTAATATGTTGTTCTACAAGCCAAAAGCTATCAAGCAAAACAAAAATAAAGAAAATCGGTCAATCAGAGCCAGTATAGCACCATTATTCATCAACAATAATGTAACTGCTACATTTGATTAACTGGACTTCATGTTCCATAGCTTCCTGACTTCGTTGCGGTGGTGTTGGCAGCACTCCTGATTGCTTTCAGCTAGAAATCTATCTCTTACCGGTTGAAAACAATACAAAGCACAAATGAACAATAACGAGATCGTATTCACAAAAGGCAAAGTGTCAGCCTTGCTAGAACTAAGGTTTTCTTTGCGAGCTAGAAGCAAGCGACTAAATGTCCCTTACACAAATGTGCATTGATGGCATAATGATGATTTTCGACTCTGTCGTAAAGAGGGCTCTGGCCGTCCACGCAAAACATCCAAACGTAGAGACCGCCTAGTTTTGAGATTTGTTAAAGTTGATCCAAGTCTCTCGTTAACTGAGATGGCTGCACTAGACTCGTCTATTTCTAAGTCCACTATTCGTAGAAGACTTATTGAGTCAAATTTCAAGAGCTGTAAGAGGCCCTCTCAGATCGAATTATCAGATCACCATACAAAAAGACGTCTCAGATGGGCAATGAGTCATTGTCACTGGCGAAATCAATGGGATCGGGTTGTCTGGTCTGATGAGGCATCAGTCCGTCTGAAGGATAGTGATGGTCGATTGAGATTGTGGATAAAATGTGATCAGGAAATTCCGAGACATTTACATCGTCCCCGGGTACAAGGTGGTGCGACTCTACTGATTTGGGCTGGCATTTGGACCAATGGCCGCTCTGAACTTCACATACAGCAAGGAACCATGAAGTCTGAACGCTATGTGAATGTTTTACGAATGAACATTGGCCAAATGACAGATCAACTTGGTGATCCATCGACTTGGTTATTTATGGATGATAATGCTACGTGTCACAGGAGTAGTAGAGTCAACTTATGCAAGTCTCAATTAGGGCTTAGGACATTATCTTGGCCAGCTCGTTCTCCTGATCTGAATCCCATAGAAAATGTATGGAGTATTCTAAAACGTAACGTTCGTCGTTCACTGCTACCTACAGATGGCGTATCACAACTTACGTCACTGTTAAAAAGAGAGTGGAGAAAGTTAGATCAGTCAAAAATCAACGATATCATCGAATCAATGCCTAGACGAATTGGTAATGTCATTGACAATAAGGGTAGGGCCACAAAATATTAGCTTCTTAAGAACCGTTACTGTATCATAGCTTATCAATTTATATAAGGACATTTAAATATATTAGGGACATGAAATAACATGAAAAATGCTTTCTGTATCATACTTATGTTTTATTTTGTCAAATTTTAGGATGATCCACTTTTTATGAAACGGACTGTAGCTTTAGAGACAGCATGAACTGTTCTACCAGCAGTCTTTTCCGATACACCATGTAGGTCTCCAACTTCTCGAAGATAATCACCTTCTGCGTAGTATCTCAATGCGATACATGTTTGCAAAGGAACACTAAGTGAATAGTTACGATGAGTAGAATGATGAAGTAATTCCTCTAATTCGTTTGATAAATTAAGCACTTTAGATTTTCGGCAGACGGTACCTATCAATAAAATCCGTTTCAGTTAATTGTAACAATGGATCAATGCGATCGAAAAATCGTCGTTGATTTCTTATTCTTGAGAAGTTTACGTCTGTTTCCACTCTCCACATCGTCAAAATGAGAACAGTAATGGCAATACTTTCATTGTTATATTTGAGTTTAACAGTAGGTTCTGCTACTGTAGCTTTACAGCGAAGTTTTTCTTCGCTGTTAAGTATACAGAACGTTATTGTCAGCAAATTAGACTGAGAACTTACAGTTGTTGTTAAATTTTTTGATATTGACCGTGAATTATACAGTAACAACAGTTGTCAACAATAACAGAGCTTTATGACACCGGCTCCAGAACGTCAGATCTGCCATAATAGTAGGTCAGGCGAACGCATTACCTCAACGGGAGAAAATGCAAGTTTTGCAAATTAATGCCTCTAACTTTTGAACCACTGACCCTATTGACTTCATATTTGAAATATTGATTATTCAGGGCATGGGCATCATTTCTTCTATTCATGTCACCCTCAGATTCTCAAAACGAAAAAAGTTAGTCAGCGTGTGCAAACATTGGTAAGATGATAAAAATTGACAAAATTTCTTGATTTTGATCGCCTTTCTAATTTTCACACGCTGACTAACTTTTTTCGTAGTGAGAATCTGAAGGTGATATGAATAGAAAAAATGATGCCCACGCCCTAAATCATCAATATTTTAAATCTGAAGTCAATTGGGTTAGCGGTTCAAAAGTTAGAGGCATTTAATGTGCGAAACTTGCATTTCCTCCCGTTGAGATAATGCGTGCGTACGCATGACCTACTATGTCAGCCACAGAATTAGATTCATCTGCGCGCACTTCGAAGCAGATAAACAAAATATTTAATTCTGTGATGTCAGCAGATTGACGCTCTGTATGATTCGGTGATCACTAGGGAAAAGCAAATATGCTCTTAAAAGTCCCCCAAATATGCTCTTAAGTTTTAAAAGCATATTCCTAAAAAGTGTGAAATATGCTTTTATTTTCTCTTTCAAAATGTTTACTTTTAAGCGCCATTAATGTGGTTTTAATACATCTTATCAGCATAGATAATCTCAAATATAAAATCAATCTCAGAAAATCTCGATGATAAATCAAATCATGAATTGAATTAAACAAACTTTTGGTGTGTGAATTGTGCAACAAAATAATAGAATCCAAAGTACTTCAATTGATTTCATGACAAAACAGGAATACTAACATCCAGTTAGTTAGAAAGTCGTTTAGAGTTGTAAGAAATTACTAAGTGCTTCATCAAATTTTTATCAGTAAAGTTGCAGCGATTACTTCTGAAGAATGACTTGAATTCACTGAACAATTGTTAGAACAAATTGTCTTTACTTTTGGCATCGCGTGTCTCTCCTTGCATATTTTGACAATAGACTGACTAAAAGTATGCTAACCTTTAATAATTCACTGTAAGCTCTATGCTTGTGTGTGTGCGCGCGCGTTGGCCTCTGCTGGTTGGCTCTGTTGTCTGCCGCAGAATTGCAGCAGGCAACGCGTGCACCCATCTCTCTCCCAATTGCTCGCTGTGTGACTGCAAATGAGAACCACAATCATTTGATTAGCATCTGTTTTCTTGGAAATCTGAGTCGGTATTCTTGGAATATTCTAGCTGCATAGTGATAGATAAGCAATAGCGACTAAAACGAAGTCATTTGTTGTCAAAATGATTGCAAATACACTGTATAAGCAAATATGTTCTCATTCCCGTATTGTGGTGAAATATGCTTTTATTCCGAAAATAGCTGAAATATGCATTTATATGCTTTTATATGCTTAAAGCATATTTGCTTTTCCCTAGTGATCACTCCTTCGTCCATGACTAAACCTTCCTACATTGACTGATTGACGTCACTCACCAGATTTCTAAGTAACCAACCGATACTTTGCTCATGGCCTGCTAATGCTGCATATTCTTATTATTCTCTTGAAAATGACGCGTCTCAATCATCCAGTCACTCACCTTTAACTGCCGAATGATGAATCCGCATTCGAAATCGCACAACGTTTTCAACCTTAGGGAACTATCGTGACGTGATCTGTGCTATTATCTTACGCCGATTATTTGGATGAAACACTGCGGATCTTGAATCTTTATAATTACTCTTAATAGATTATTTAGTAGATAGATGAAATATAGTGCGTTCATAGCATAATCAATTTTTACTTGTAATAGCTGTGGTAAAAATAGCCTTATCCTATTAAGTTAGTTGTATAAGAATATATAGGTAATTTACCGAAAAAAGAATCATACAAAAAGTTTACTTAAAAAAGAATCATACAAAAAGTTTACTTTAAAAAAATCATGATCTCACCACTAGAGAAATACTTCAATTTCAATTTAACTGACATTAGTAGATTGCCAATGTCTCTAAGAATCATCACATAAAAAATCTCAGCATTTGTAGTCTTATTGTGTGAGTACGACTCACTTAAATAAAATGTATCGAATTTTCACTCAAAAACGTTTGTGTATTGTTCTACAAAGTTGTCTCTCCTGAAGCAAGAACTTAGCGCAAGGACCTAAATTTTTGTATGTGAATTACAAATGTATACTCTAGTATGCATTTATGATGCCGGTTAGTGGATTTTCTGCCGGTTAGATTTTCTACAAATTATTATAGATAATTTTGATTGTATTTCAGCTTATAGTTGGCTAGCCTTAACATTGAGGTGAATCCCAGGGAATGGCTCCCTGACAGGAGCCCCAAATCTGTGCTCAAACTTTCAAAATCAAGATTGTTTTTCAGCAAAGGGTGTCATTTTTCATGAGGGTGTTATGAGCAAAGCATTCATTTTTCATTAATAGTTTAACCCTATTTCTAACACGTTTACTAACATTTTGACTTTGACAGCGTACTCTGTATGGATTCTGATGATGGAAAACCGCTATGCGTACCGGTAGTGACTGATATATGCATATATTCGTATAGATACCTTCTATCTAAAACGGATTACTCATTTTTACTGTATGTTCAAGATTGCAACAAAAAATCAGTCTTCTTTAATGACTGCTAGTTTTGCTGAATGACATAAAATATTACTATTTAAGTGGAAGATTGATACATAGCAAATATCAGCTGCAAAGTACGAGTATAAATACATTGAGTCAAAGCACTTAATTATGATAATAAACAGTCGGAGGCATTAATTTCATTACCGGCACACGCCGGCTCTCGGCTCATTTACCGGATCATGACCCTTCGGCTCTCGGATCACGCATGAAGTTATCGGATTGGCTCTCGGCTCATGCCAATGGGCCGAGCCGGTAGGAGCCCTAGACATTGCCAAAAGTCGATTTCGAGTGTATTTCGAGAACTTGAATCTAAGAGAAGTAAAAGTGGAAAGCTGGATATATTTTCAAGTTTTAGATCCCAGCAGGGTGAGCGTTCCTTAGAATCTCAGGAAAGTCCGACAACGGCAAGTATTACGACTCAGTTGCAACAATATAACTCCATAACATCACCTTGTTCCGAAAACTTTGATCTGTTGAGGTTCTGGCACGAGAGGAAAAGTGCAATGACAACTCTTGCGAGAATAGCTCACTCAATGTCATTCCAGCTTCTTCATCAGAGTCTGAAAGACACTTCAGTGCATTCAGTAGCGGATCTGTTATGCGCCCTAGCCGAAATCAACTGGAGCCCGAAGCGGTGGACGCCATTAGCGTATCCCTTGAATATTATAAGAACCTCTGACTCTGTCATTCTGTCAGTCATCCTATTCGATAATGTACCGTATCTACCTGCAATTTGATTTGAATAATTTCTTCAATTCATTATCATTTTATCATAATTTTCACCGATTTGGCGACCGTGCTCCGAAAAATAATAATTTTTTTTACTATATGCACTATCGCTTTCAATATTACGTGAATTGCGGTAGGCCATAATATGTATAGCATAGCATTTATGCCGGAAAATTTCACAATACTTCCATTCTTGAAGAACTAATTTTCTATAAACCTCGACTTTGTTTACTTATTTATTTTATTGAATTAACATAACTAAATGAAAAATTAAAAGGTCAGTTTAGTCGCATGCCAGAGGAAAAAATTAACAGTCTAAATATATTGATTTGATTATTATATCTCATTAACTTGATCCCCATTTCACTTTGATTATCAATAGGCATTAATCCTTACAAACCTGAATGTTATATAATATTTTTGTTAACTTTTTAAACGTGGAGGACACAATGATAGGCCTATAATCTAGTAGAAACGTGTTTGGGCGTCTGTCATTTCGAAATATAGCTTGTACAATCAATACGAATATCAAATTATTACTGGTAGGCTGTTTGCTACATCAGCGTGCATTCACATCAGTTATCTTTTAACAAAGTCTCTGTATATCGCTATAAGATGGATGAAATAAAAATAAAGGTTCATATACTTTTTTTGAAAAATTGCGGGTCACGCGTCTAAGACTTTTGTTGCTGACCCGGGAAAGACCCGCGGGTCACGGGTCTGGAAATTTGAAACTTTGCGGGTCAC
Source organism: Prostheceraeus crozeri (assembly GCA_907163375.1). Taxonomy (NCBI): domain Eukaryota; kingdom Metazoa; phylum Platyhelminthes; order Polycladida; family Euryleptidae; genus Prostheceraeus; species Prostheceraeus crozeri. The sequence goes on from CAJQUW010014796.1 coordinate 92,678, forward strand.
GGGTCACATTACCTGACCCGTTTCCATCTCTGGAAGCAATTATATCTGAATTTTCCTCATTAACAAGACTTTGCGTCTATTCAGAGACGTTTATTATCAGTGGCGCAGACCAACATTCACCAATTGGAGTTTATGCTAAGTTTGATCGAGGAGGGACTTGTCTAATCCCAGCCTTAAAAACAAACCGCTTGTTTAAAGATAATTAAATTTTTTCAAATTTTTGTAGGAGAAAGCAGCAAATCTTAAAGAGGTCAGTCAAGCACAAACTTTTCTTAACTTTTCTAAACAACTTCTTTTACGAAAAAGTAGCTTCATTGTCTTTTTTGCCGTATATTTGTAACATCATACACAAGAAGCTCAGTCGGCGTTGCGATTTCTATTACAACATGGAGCTGCAATTCGATTTTGCATTCCCAATATTTTGGGGAACCTAGATGACTACATTCTGCTGAAGTCACGACTGAAAAATTCACAGCTAAAGCGAAGCCACTTCATTTTCTGGTATTATCATTTGTATGTCAATTCGATAGATTACCACTTGATTGATTGGAACATATTCCGTGCAATCAGGAAGCTAGTAATGAATGTTTTGCATTTTTTCAGATTCTTCCGGTCTCTGGAGAGCCAGATATGCGGAGTTGGATGCTGGATTGCTTTGAGAAAAATCAATTGAGATGAGTGGAGCTCGATTTGAGTGGAATCGGCGTTGAGCAAATTATTTTGTGCTATCAGGAGACTTGCACCAACGTTAGCACCAACTTTTTTGCATTTTTTGACATAGAATATACTTTTTTGTCATGTTATGGTTGTCAAACGACGTTTTTGGTGTCAGAGGCAAATTTTCGCATTGTTTTATATAAGTGAGCTGGTTTTCGTCTTTGAGCAAAATGTTTGAAAAAAGTTGGTGCTAACGGTGCTAACTTCAGCGACTTGTCTTAGTAGTTGTTTGGAGAAGCATCGAGACAGATAAAGGAATTTTGATGGCACTGTACTTTAGATCGCGCTGTTTCATTTCTTCAACTTTTCTTCATTGCTTGCCATGATGATCCATGTCCTTCGTGATGGCATTGGTCAGATTCATGGAATTGAAGGTTACACAAGACGTCACACAAGGTTACACAAGAATGTTTAGTTGGGATATAATACTTTCAACTAGATAGATGCAAACACAAATTCAAATTTCTTTGTTATGCAGGCAGAGGAATGTATTTGTGTTACACCGTCATTGCATTTTGGTTCACAACCAGCAACGGTATACCGTATTTGCTTGCATTTTGCAATTGAATGAATCGCACAGAGACTCATTTCAAATAGTAATTTATCACTTCGATAAGCTGCATAATTCGATCTTTTGCGACACAAATGTTGATTGGCCTGATCATGTAGAAAATCATTTCAAATTTTGCTCACCTATCTGTCCACAGAAATATAGAAGTCTATGGCTAATCATAACTTGTTTGTAGACTTCTATGATTTTTTTACACAGGAGCTTACACAGGAAAAGTTAACGGCGGAAGGAAAAGTTAGCTTTCTGATCCTCCCGGCAGTTTACATGGGAGAGATATCTTTTCACTCCCACCAAAAATGAAAAGCAATTATTAATGTCATTACTACAGTTTGAACATGTGTTCAGATGGCTACTTACAGCTGAGTTACCTCTTACGTGTTCTTTATTTCTTTGATGTAATCTGTGTATTGTTTGTCCCAAGTATTGGATATCAGGATCAACCCGACATTCAAAATTGTACACAACGCATGATCACATCAGCTTATTTGATTTATTTTCAGACGAAAGTACTGTCCTATTTTACAAGTCTGAAAAGCAAAACAAGTAAGCTGATGCGATCATGCGTTGTGTGTAATTTTGAATGTCGGATTGATAGCAAAGTGCATTATTTAAATAATTGCTTTTTATCAGTGTTACCACAGAGTAAGTATATTAAGTAGAGTGATAGCTCAGCATTTATTAAATCCCCAATGTGAGTTCACATTCGATGTAAATAATAATAATAATATATCGTTTATTGAAATCAATTAATGCCTCAATAAGTGAATCGTGAGGCTGAATTAAAAAGTGAATAAATCATATATCAAATCAAACACAATAGGTAACAAAGACAAACTTGACAAAGATTAACCTAACTGTATCGTGAAAAAGTAATCGTCTGGTACTAAAAACAGTCAATCATACCGAAAAACCACTGTTGGATAACTTCGACATAAACACAATAAAACTTTTATTACGCATAGCCGTTCTTGAAATAGGAATTTCATATTTACCAGAAAAGTGTAAGACACGGGGAATGAGACGATGTAAAGGATGAGACTTGTCATTAGCTACGGATTCGAATAATCAGAATCCCTGTATGATCCGTCGATACTGAAGGGGCACAAATTGTGAATATGAACAAGAAGCAGTACCACAGATTATCCTATGGCTTCGAGACTGAATTTGCTCAAGGCTCTGAATATTACGTTGAGAGATACTGCAAAATAAAGGACTGCAGTACTCAAGAACACCACGAATACAACTGTAATACACGTCGCACAACTGTTGTCTAGTCAAAAAAGGCTTGAGCTGCCTTAAAATGTACAATTTTGATGCAGCCTTCTTACACGCTTGACTGATATGTGTATCAAAAGTCCAATATTTGTCAATAACAATACCAAGATTTGATTTATCAACAGCACTGCACAAAATTAAGTCATCGGCATAGCTGACTAATGTGTTGTATTCGTCCGACAAAATGTAATTAGCCATGTCTGAAGCAAAAAATGCAAATAAGAAAGGTCCGATCGAGGATCCCTGAGTGACCCCACTGGTAACATTAACGACCGAGCTGAAGGAGTCGCACCATTTTATTCTTTGCTTCCGGTTAGACAAGTAATTATAAAGAAAAAACACGAAGAATGGGTCAATACTGCTGGACGAAAGTTTTTCAATAAGTGTCCCATGAGAAACATTATCGAAACCACTTTCAAAGTCGATAGCTAGCATGTGGCAACCTAAAACATTCCTTTTCTGAAGATTTTTTGTGACAAAATCTTCAATGTGTAATAGGGCACATGTGGTCGAACATTTCGGACGATATGCATATTGGACAGGACTATGAAACTTGAGTAATTCATTCTGGAATTGCTTTAAGAGATGTTTCTCAAACAGTCGCTCGGGGATAGGCAAAAGCGATATAGGTCTTGTATTGAAAAGACGTGGAGGGTTTGATTTTGGTATCGACAACACATCGGCCAGTTTCCACATTTCAGGTATATTCGCTGTCTTCAAACACAGATTGTAAATTATGCATAATGGCTCACACAGTGAGGTGGAGAGTTTTGACCAAATGATAGACGGCACATGGTCGGAACCGGTAGACTTTTTGGGATTCACATTTTGGAGGAGTTCTTGGAAATCATTAATAGAACATTGAAAAGGTGGTGAATAATAAGGTAAACTGCAGGCGCTCAAAGGATCAACAATGAATTGATCCTTTGAATCACGTCCTTCGTTTGTCCAGTTTTCTCCGCGAAATCGTAATGAAATTGATGATAAATGCACCCAAATCATTTGTCTTTTGCTTTCTGATGGAATTTGTCTGATTCCAGTCTACTCTCAGGTGATTGAATAAAAAATGATGATTTTTTCATTCCGTCATCATGCACGTGACATTTCAATTTTCTGAAAATGCTGCCAAATTTCATTCGTTCAAACCAGGGATGCGGAATCGGAGTCCCGGAGTCCTATCATTTTTGCTCGAGTCGGAGTCCTATCAAATGATAGGACTCCGGACTCCGGCCTATAACTAGACCCGAAATATAATACATACAGATTATTTATCCTCGTGCATAGCTGTCACTGTCTTGATGTCAACTTTCTCCGTCAAACAAAAGTACAGAGACAGCAGTGCATGCAAAGCTTGTAATAGTTGAGGGAATAAACCGTGATAGTAAAAAAAGGATTGTCTTTTCACCCGGTGATTTAGTAGAGAAAATAAGCCTTCCTAGCCTCGATCACACCTATATGCACCAAAGGTCACATCAGAGACAAAAATGAAATACTAGTTTGTTTGAGAACATTACCTCTTACCCTCACGCTAATCGTGTGTGATGGCTCCTCCAAAGCGCATATTAAAGTCGAAAGTGTGCTCATATTTTTTGAAGAAGGATGGGAGATTTTCATGCCTCGTAGAGACTGGAGAAACACCGTGTGAAGCACACATCAACAAGATGAGAGGAGCCGAGTCTCATGCATCCAACTTAAAGCGACATTTGATAAAATGACTGATAATTGATACAGCAATGATCACTAAAGATAATGATCTATGATGTAGGTTACCAGTATTTTTTAAAAAAACTAGGCTATATATACTTGCTACCCGGAGACGGAGCCTTATCAACCCCCGTAGTCGGAGTCGGGGTCCCATCAAAATGATAGGACTCCTCATCCCTGGTTCAGACATAACCGGTTTAACCCCGGAGTTTACACCGACGCTGGAGTAACACTCACACTTACACCAGACATGAAATCAACTAATGTTGTAAATTTCCTTGGCAAGGGAATAGCATGCTTTTCAAAGCATGCTTAGGATGACCTCAGTCAACAAATCGACGAAACTTTGACTGTCAATTTTCTTTGCGATGGATATTTGTTTCCAATCCATTACAGTTCTTGTTTGCGTATATGCGAACATCAAGGAAATTGATTTCTTCAACATATTCATGTATATGTATGAATAACTTTAATGGGTTACCTTTTATGAGGATACCGAAGATTCCAAAATCTACGGTCACTTGCTCAAATTTTTGAATTATGAAATTCTGTGTTTTGAAGAAGGAGAGAATGTTAGCAGCAATTTTCCGTGATTGCGAGCATTTGGTGCACATGTATTTTTGGTGAGTCAATAGCAAAACGTGGCAGCTTCCGTCAGCATGATACCGCCGAAATAGTGAGATGGATCGAAGCTTCCTGGAAATGAGCTCATAATATGCCTGCCTAACTTTCCAATCTCTTCTTAATACACAAATGAATTCAATCTAAAAAGATTATTTCTTAACTTTGGCTTGATTCTTGAGTTTTCTCAACTTTATGTAGAGAAGATATGATTTTTCCAGCTTCAAATTGAATTTTGCTGTATTCTTTTGTTGTTGATGGGCAATAATTTTACAAGCGATTCCATTTTGGTTATCATTTTCAAATTTAAATAGATTTATTTCTATCAAGTTTCAATTAGATTTTTATTAACAGCCAGTTTACTAAAATCAAAAATGCATACTGAGAAGATTTACATGTTGCGCATAGAATCATGCTTGTACTACATGTAGTTCTCAGTTCATTTTTCACAATTTTGACTTGACAAGCTCTTTAATTGGCTAACTGACAATGTCCGTTCTGTGCATGTTTAGCTGAAACACAGATATTCAAGAATATTTCCCGGAAATGTAGTTACGATTGTTTCTTTCCCACAATGTATTGTTATTGCGTGTATTACAGGTAAAGTAGCAACTCAGCATTAATTTAATCCCCAATGCGTATACAGTTTTGATTTTTTAAAATGAACTCGAGTTGAAACACAGTACCACATGTGGGATACGCAAATATTTACACTTTTGGAGAAATTTACACGGAATTCAATGATCATGATAGCAATACAAAAGAATTAATAGTGTTTTACAATCCTCCGTGGATCATGTTTGTTGATTAACATTGCTGTTTTTCAGTGTTATACATGTAAGGAGGAAAATTAAAATTTCAGAAGACAAGATATTGTTATTGGAATATTGAAGATTGCAGGAATGCAATTAATGTAGTTATGACAAAAAATTACTTGAATTATATTAAATCAAATATTTATGTAAATAATATTAATAGTTAAATCATCATCGCTAGTCAGATAGTCACCATCGTAAACGTTTTGGTTAATTTATCTTTTCGAGAGAGCCTATTGTCACCGTAATACTGAAGCTGATGCAACTATTATCCCATGACTAGTTCAAAAAAGCAAAGAAAAATCTCTAAAAGGAACATTGGAAAGAATTCTTGTTCGATAGTGAATTTAAAAGGAAACCGAGTTCCCGTGAAGCAAATAGGGTTAGCTGTCGAACCTCGTTAAACACTTAAGCGTCAGCTATTAAAGCAATAATCTGCTTTTGCTTTATCCTCAGGTGGAGATCATCCTCACTTCTAGAAAAATTACTAAACATCTCCCTCTCATCTCAATTAATATAATTTCTGTATTTAATAAATTTAATTGCAGGCTTGATAGTTTCTTGATAAAATAATTAAAATTGTTAAATTCTACAGATGGAATTAAATGTAGAACTCACTCAAGTTGATATAAGTTCGATGGTGTCCATTCAACCTACATTGTATTAATGAGCAACATCATCAGGGCAATTAAACGAGAGAGAGAGAGAGAGAACAAAATTAGAAAAATAGTCGCTGTATGTGCTGAATCATGCCCATACCTAACCCACTCTAATAATACTTCGTTCCGAGAGAAAGTATAAGAGATGTAGAAAAGGGACAGTAGATTTTATTGAAATCAAATATAAACTAAATTCAGCAGCATGTTATGATAATTACCACGAGTTTTCATGGAGACCGATTCCCAATTCGGAGCATGACATTATTCACTCCTACCTTATACATGAAGAAAAATCACACGTTTGATATCAACATGCCGTTATTAAAGTTCATCTTCCCTAATTAGAACGGCATTTATCTTTGCAGTCAACGTATTCTTGCATAGCTTTTGAAATGTGCGAATTCTGAACGACAATAATCTTCGAATTCGCGATCAGTCATATGTACAGGAGGACATGGTTGTCTGTTGCAGATGGGGTTATTTCCTCTTGAAGGCACACAGCGACAGCGGTTGCAATCCCGGTAGAAAACAGCATTGCGCTTTAGTGGACAGATTCTCTCACCGGTTAAGCAAGGTGGACGTGGAACAATCTTTTGTCTGACAATCCTTCGAATATGGTCACATACTGCGAAATCATCTTCCTTTTCATGAGAGCAGTAGTTTTCGTAGCGACAGTTTGGAGCAGAAACTCTTCTTTTTCCAAAACAAAAGCAACGGTTACATCCATTTGTGAAAAATATTCTGTATGGAGTAATAGGACAAATCGGATCGTTAAACCCATCACACGTCCGATAGTCGAGAAGCATTTCTAAAGAAACGTGACGAAATGGTATCAAAATTCCAGATAAAATCAATAGAATAGTCAACATTGAGTTCGCCATTTGGAGTGGATGTTGTTATTTTACTCCTTGGGATACAAGATGAAAAGTGTAGAATGAAGTCATCCCACTCTGACTATATCGCCAAGATAATTGATTACATGCCATTTTTGCGTAATTACGATGCGTATGAAAATAAGTAGATGTAATTAGGAAGAGAACGAATGGCGCAGCGGTTGCGATATGAGACTCATTTGAAGCTAATAATGACAAGTAATTAAAGTAAAGAGATCGCTTATCGAATATTGATTATAAGAAAAATTGCAGCACGCTGAAGCTCACAGTAATTATTTTGTCATACTTGTCGAGTTCATCCGAAGAATTTCGCTTCAAAGTATCATAAAATAATATGATCCGACAATGCCACAGTTTCCCGAACTTCTGAAAAAAGTTAGATGCAAGTCCTTTCTGCAAGACTATTTGTTGAGTTGGAATTGTTATGACAACAACGATTTCGTTTTTAATAATGAAATCAAAAAATGATACAAACATAATTTTTAACAAACAATACCTATTACCCTGACATATCTAAAATAGTGATGAAGTGAGACAAAATGTTCAACGAGATCTAAAACCTAGATAAATAAGAAGAAAACAAGCGAAATTAATTGTTTCGGATAGTTCTGGCCAACAAAGCCTTTGCATTAGACCTAGCAAGAGAATTGCTAAGCTGTTGATGGCATTGTGGTCTGCAATCATTTGAAGGACTTTTCGGTCTACTATCCGTTCAAGTGCCACTGTCGCCTCATCGCCCCACACACCGTAACCTGTTACAGCTAACGAAATAGGCTACACTTCCAACCGAGCTGGTGGCATTTCTCGTCATTGGTTAGATGCTTCCTCTCTTCAGCCGCTTTAAGGCATTCCTCTGAGGTGCTCGCTCCATCATTTATATTGGGGCTGAGCGCGTGCACCTCAGTAATATCAAAGCGGCTGGCTGTCCCAACGACCAATTTGGAACCAGGACATCTGCTGGCCGATGATTGTCGCCTGTTAGACCTGCACCTTCTTCTAATTTGGGACTCATAGCGGTGCGACAGTGAGAATAAAGTGAGTCCCGGAGCTTGTTATGCCGATGAACAATGTCCGGTCCATGTCTACATGTCAGAGCATGGTAGCCCGAAATATATAAAACCTTTCCGGGGCATACTGGGCACACGATATTATCTTCATTTAAAGGTAAGCCAAGCCTCATTTTCAAAAGACTTTGGAACAATTCATTTGGCTCGAGCTTTGTTCGAGACCAGGGCTTGGCGTGACTGTAAGCCAATCCGAAGCTCGAGGATCGGATATATTGCAATATATCGAGTTTGGTTGACAGTTGAGGGCAGATCCTGTATAAATTTGCATGATTGTTCTTCATCTATGCACTCAGATAAGTCACGTTGCCTGCAGCACTTATTTCGAGGAGTTTCCTTCGACACAGAAGACTTTAGGTTAACTTTGGAATTGAAATCTTCCCTCACTTCTGACATTCGAACACCTCTGGAATCAGTACTTGCGACTGAAGAAATATATGCCGCTGACACATGTTGCTCCAGTGATCGGAGTCCAAAACCGCCAAATTTTAGTGGCCATTGTGCTTGACGGCGCGCCAAATCAGTCAATTGGATGTAGGCCGAGTCTTCAAGGCAACCCATCACATCAGAATCAAACTTTCTTAACAAATGAGATACCAAAAATGGTGGACAGCATCTAGCAATATGTGCGGATTTACAGAACCTGCTGCAAGACCTAAGAAGTTGCAGAGAGATTTGAGGATCATGAATATCTGCAATGGCACTCAACAGCTTTTTAGCGGATACAATCTTCTTCGTGAGAAAATGATCACGAAATTCAGCATTCCCAATCGGTGCACCAAGAATTTCCATATTAGGTTGCTTGCTTGGTTTCACATCATTAGGAAGCAATTTGATATCATTCCAACAAAATATCTCGCATTTATGGAGGTTCAAACTAAAGCCAGACCAAGTTTGAGCCTTAGTTATTAAGTCGATACAATTATATATGGATTGTTCTGTACCACAAAGGATACCATCATTGGGGTACAAAAAGTTATGTTCCAGTCCCGGGATGCTGTTCAACGATTAACCAAACGATTTCAGCCCAACGCAAAAAGCAAAGGACCTAAAGGATCTCCTTACTGAACACCAGCAGCTGACCTCAGCATTCCAGTTGGATGCCAGAAACACGGATTCTGCCTGTAGTACCACGCTGCGAATGGCAATAATTCAGGAAGGTTCTCTTCACATTGATCTATGACACATTGTCTTGAAATTGTGTTGAAAGCGTTGCACATATCAACCTTCAGAATGACGAAGTCATCATCCATCCAATGAGCGTCAATAATTTCTCTCATCGTGTGCACCACCTTTTCAACTCCTCCTGGATACGAAACTCCGAACTGATGAGGCTTCAAGATTGTTTTGACCTTCTCTGTAAGAACTCTACATAGACATTTTCCTGCAGATCGACGCAAGACTTCACCCACTGCAATTGAACGGATATCGAGGGGGCATCCAAATCTGACTTTCTTAGAGCAGTGAGACTTGCTCCGGCATAATGCGGTGCAATTTCGCAACAAGCGCGACCTGATGTAATAAAATTCGTGAAGTAGCGATGAGTAACATAAGCTAGTAGGTAAAGATGCATTGCAAGCTTCCAATATGTGCTCCACCCGTGAACCAGTAGGTCCACATGCAGTTCCAGACGGAAAAGAATAGAGAACACTACGAATGTCAAAATCTGATTGCAGGATAGGAGCGACAAAACTTGCATTTGGAATGCAAGGTGCTTTATGTTGTGGGTGTTATTCTTCCGAAAGATGCCTTGTCTCTGCTGTAGCCTATTCGGAGCAAGACCTTTGGACGTTAGCACTCGACACGCTTTGCTGTATAAACCATCTTCTGCAAAAGCGATTGCAGCTGACCTGGCTTCTTTCAGCACTATTTCTTTCGATACTAATTTAGGCTTCACATCTTTTTTGGTTCTTAGAATTCTTACATGCTTCTTCCCATAGCTTCAGATAGTCACCAGATGCCCAACGATTGCAAAGTTTGATTATATTTACACGATGAGTATTCTTTGTTCCAGCTGGTTTGTTGGATGGCAGAACACATTTCGGGAGCATGGCCAAATATGTAAAATGTTCTACTGTATTGTGAGGAATGGTGCATTCCGTCCTGCAAAATTCTACCCCACAACGATTTAAAATGCAAGGAAACAATAGCTATGGTCAAAAGCAATTATCTGAATACTTTTGAGAAAAGAGATTTACCATTGAGATATAGGGTTTGATCTAATCATGGACATCTAGATATAGCACCTGGACAAGTAGCTGTGTACAATCTGTGACCGGAGAAGATTGCCTTCTTGGAATGTACCGGTGTTACGACTAAATATAGTCTTAATTGTATCTTAAGATACAACAAATGTTGTTATCATAGAGTAAGTATAGTAGGTAGAGTGGTAACTCCGCATTTATTAAATCCCCAATGTGTATGCACTTTCGATTTTATTAAATGAACTCGAGGTGAATACAATTGGGTATTGCTACCAAATGTGAGATATGCAAATTTTTGCAATTTTCAAGAAATTACCACGGAATTGACTGATCATGATAGTAATACAGAAAGAGTGATTCTATTTTGAAGATCCTGTGTGTCATGATAGCCTCGGAGAGGTAATGTTTGTTAAATTAGCAATTCGATGGGTTGCTACTTTCATGTTCAACCTCAAGAGTTCATTTTCTTAAGCGTGATCATATCACAAGGAACCTGCCACTGGCACAGCAAAATAGCTTAATCAAAGACAAAGATTTCAATTAACTTTATAAGATGCAAATGGGTCCACAACAATTTTCAGATTCAAGAAATGAAACATAAATTTAGTGAATCATAAAATCATGCAGATGAAAATTGAATTAAAAACTTGAAATTTCAGCCAAGAAAGCACAATAAGATGTTCATGTTTTCATGAAGACTTGCATTTAATGCAGCTCATGAATTTCCCTTGATAATCAGCTTAATTTCCGCTTAGTTAGGATGCTTTTTAGCAAATATTCATTCCTTTTGATATCCAACTTGTTTCATAAGTACTACTTATAAAAGGACGTCATGTCGGTGGTATTTAAAGTTGCAAATATTTAGCTTTTTAAAAACTGCTCAAATAATTTCTTGGACCGCAAGAACACAATCTCGGCAAAAACCTGAATCTTTTGATATAAAAATTTTCACTGTATACAGATACTTTTTCGAGTCGACACTCTACCTATATATCCCTACTCTATGATTGTTACTGTTTTCCATCTATTGTTAATCGTTGTTGTCATTGTCAGTTTATGAACTCACTATGCTATTTATTGAGATTTAGACAGTTACCGTTCATTTTGATGAAAACGGGGATTAACAGGAATTCCGTGTTAAATTAAGGCATAGATGGAAATTCAGAGGATAGGCCAGATTTTTGTGCCTCAGATTAGAATACACTTCACATAAAGATTTGTATATCATTCATTTCCATGCTCTTGTCTACTGATTCTTCTTATCTAGGAATTGAGCAACATTTAAAGACAATTGTTTTAATTCGAATTCCTTGATGATGCTTCAACAGTATCAATTTTTGTAAAAATACGAAGCTCACTTCTTGAAATAGCATTTGCGTTTCTTTCTTCTCAGCTCAGAGTGTGGTTTCTATTCGAAGGAGTTTACATTCGAGTATATGGTGCCCGAAACCAGCTAATGACTCACGCAAAGGGAAATTACTTTGATTAACAAGACAATGAAATGAATCAAATGAGATATCAAATTGCCATGCAAAAAATGTGCAGCTGACCGGCTTCGAACCTATGACCCGGGTAAACTAGACCTGTTCTCTGCAAACTGAGCCACGAGCCGCTGTCATGCGACCGTGTCAATTAACAGGATCAAACCCTCACCACCACATATCAGTTGTCACAGCAATTATGACCGATGAATAAATAAATGAGTGGTTCCCTGATCAGTGAAATTGAAATTAAATTCATTTAATTGAGCGAATAGGATAAGTGATTCATCCATTCTAAAACGTTGAATGTTCATCTGATATCATGTCTGTTAATCATCAACTGTTTTTAAACGAATTACTTTAGTTTTCTATGCTTCCGAGAAAGCTTATTGAGCATCCTAGCATTACAAGTTGCGTCTAGGCCATGAGAACTTTCTGTGGAAGAAAAGTTTTATGGTGTTTGAACTTTTATGCTGTTTGAGTTTTATGGTATACGTCATTATCATCACAGATTATTAACCATCAGGGTGGGAACCAAGAAGGATTTTTTGGTCTATTTTAAGCATGGTAGTGTTGTGAAGGCTAATTATTACCCACGCACCATCGGTAATAATTGCCAATAAGTATTGAAATTTCAATTTGATTTCAGTGGAAATCAATTTTCATCAACGTAGTAAAGGAAATGTTCAAGAGGACTTTGATGAAAATGATCTTGAAAATCTTCGACCCCGGTCCGGGCACGGTCCTATCTCCTCCGCTTTCCACTCTGCAAATGATTGATTGCGATTCATTTGCTTTTGATGATGCTCCTTTTAATCAATTAGTTCAAATGGAACTGATCAATTAATCGATTGATACTTGCATCATAAACATATAATATATATGTGCATATAGTAGTAGTTCATTCGTGCAATGTATCTTTCTAAAACGAATTACTTTCACCGACATCTCTTGAACGAATGCTGTGTTCCGTCCGCGACGCAGTCAAGATAAAATAGCTGCAACGACTTTTTTAACGATGCAACACTTATCACTCTAATATTTTGCGATCACATTATCGTGATCCTTATATGATGCCATAAATGGCAATGGTATTTAATCCCCAATACCATAATGTAATCGAAATGATTGACGAAATCTTAAATCATAGAATTTGAGTGCAGCATGAAAAGTATTCGCAGGGTATTGTAATTGTAACAACTGTTGTGTTCTTCATTAAATTAGCTAGGTCTAGGCTTACCTGTATGTTGAAGAGATTCCTATGATTAAGGCTTCATATAGGCTATGTGGGACTTTTTTGAAAACTATCGATCTTTAGCTATACATGCAATATATAGTGCAAAAACAAATTAGGTACTTAAAAACTCGAATGCCTCAATATATTGAGACTCGTAGAGTTTATTTAATCATCAAGACTAGCTGCCATGAGATGCTGTTCTCCAAAGACATCTAATTGTTTAAAAGGGCTAGATGAGAAATAGATGCCTAAATTTGAACCCATTTTAGTACGGTCTTTATCTGGCAAAAAAGCATTACGGCAATGGGATGAAATTGCTGTTTTGTCTGCTGTGCGGTGTGCAATGCGACAAAAAGGCTTGGAAATGGCACATGATGTAAAGCACAGTTCCCTGATATTATATGATAAGTTTCAAGATTATTCGTTCAGTAGCTTCTTCTGAAAAAATTGTTAAAAATGAGACCGGTAATACAGCAATTTAGTGCAGTATCAATTTGGAAGAAAAACTATTCAGATGAAGACTGATGAAGTGTAACTTGATAAACACAAAACTCCCTCTGTGAGAAATTTCAGTGAGAATCCGAATATCACACTGAGGAATTGGCCAATAATAAGGTTCACCCATGTCAACAATGCTCTTTGACTATTCACCAGGCTGAAACTACATATGGATCTATGTATTGCAAATAATTAACAGAGGGTATTTTAGGGCCACCTGGAATCGATCATCGCATGTCTGTCAATGTCAAAGATGTTATCAATGTGCATCGTATAAGATACATATTGGTATATGTTGTTTGTTTTTATTTGCTTAAGCAATTTTATATCAAATTTTCCGATAGTTCATATCTATTATTTCTGTTGTATCATGTAATTTCTTACCACAAAATTGTATACACACGTTAGATTATTGCCAAGCTTGGCAATCACGCGTGGCTGGGGCCGGTGCACGTGGGCACAGCAACGATATACGTGTACAACCATAGCCAGGTACTGGACTTATTACAAAGAAGCAATCTGGCTGAATGATCACAAGTAAAGGCGTGGTTCATTATTCTGCTCAGAGAAGTCATTTAGTCATGTATATGGTGAATCGTAAGTGAACTTCACTCTGCTTTCATCTAAAAATGAAACAATTGGTTTTCATTTGTATTATTCCTATATAGCATGGCCTCTTCAGATTTGAGAATCAACATAACATAATGCAATAAAGTCTAATTGAAATAATTGTGTCAGCAGTGCTCTTATTTAAATCTGAAGACGTTTTTGCAAGACATCTGAAAAAGTAGAATGTTGCACTCTTAGGGCCTATTTGTTGCAATTCGGACACTGCTTTTAGACATATAGAAATTTCTTGATTTATTATTAAAATGCGTTTAAGTTCTGCAATTACTGAAAAGAGGCAATGGAGAGGAATATCTGTTGCTCGCTTACAAATATTTTCAAATTCATGCAATATCAGCTGATTGTCACTGGTTTTGTTGCAAACAAGGTAAAAACACGTCTATTTCCCACCTTAACCCTTTATAATATTAAATATTTTTGCTGTTCTCTCATTTGTCTTCGGTTATCCTCATCTTGTCATGCAATCCCCAGACTCTGAAACATCACTTAGATTTTCTGTAAAAAATTCTTTAGAATCAGTAGCGGAGTTTGTGATCAACAATCCGATCACTTTCTCCAATGAAAGTTAAGCGACTCGTTCATTGATGCGCACGAACTGTCTGCAAGGTGTAGATGTTAGAAAGAGGGCAATCGGTACCTCACTTTTGAAGTCGGTGCACTTAAGAAAACATTGTACGATCAAATGTCTTGTCAATTGCAGTGTTGATTAAATGACTTAGGCCGCTGTCACACACAGGAAAAGGCGTCTTCCATCTTCCATGTCACTCGCCTTTTTGCACATGCTTCACAGGGTGTCTTCCATAAGTCTTGATGAGACGATTTCCATCGTCTTCCGCCTTCCATCTTCCAACTATCGCAGTCACACTAGGGAAATCCATTTCCGATTCAGTGACTACTATCTACTTCCTATGACTACTGTCTAAGCTCATCTCTCCCTCATCCTTGTCCTCGTCCGACATGGTTAACAAAGAGCTGTTTTCTGACAAGGCACGCGGGAACAGGGGACTAGGGAGGGCTTAGCCCCTCCTGAAAAATCAAACAGTCATGAAGTAAAATTGACAGAAAAAAATTTGGCATCAGAGTTGATAATGTGATTGCGAATGAAGTTGAATTCAGTTTACAAATGAATAAAGACGCAATGTTATTGTTCGATGGCTATGGATTCGTGACGCATACATTGGCGTTGTAAATTGTCGACACTGCCGATATGCTGCCTATTGTTCAATAGCAATGTATATCGCTAACGGTTTGCTTGTTTCGCATGACTCTTCACTCTCTGTCTGTGCCACCGATTTCAACGGCTGACTTCTCTCACCTCTTTCCAATATCTGATCGTGTGTCTTCCGTCTGACTCCCTGTGTTTGTGAATAAATCTGCAAGTATCATTTTTTGAAAGCATCAGTGAACCACCTCGCAAAAAGTTTAAATTGAAGCAAGTAACTCTTCGTAAGGGCGCAGAATTTCCAAAGGCATGGTCTGCGCATCAATTTGGATAAGACGGAAGTAATGTGGGTCGGAAAGGAGCCAAAGGACTTAAGTGTTGAGGTGCAAGGAATTCAGCTAAAGCAGACAAAGGGTTTCAAGTACTTTGGAGGTGTGGTAGCGGAAGATGGGCGGAGCGAAATGGAAGTGAATAGGAGAATTAGAGCAGGGGTCGGAGCCTATCAGAAAGTGGCAGGAGTGTTGGGAGACAGAAGGATCAGCAAAGATATCAGACAGAAAGTGTTAGAGGTGTGTGTAATTCCAGCAGTCACATATGGTCTGGAAACAATGGCGCTCACCAAAGATCAGCAAGATAGACTCCAAGTGTGCGAGAACAATTGGCTGAGGAGGTTGTGTGAAGTGAAGTTGGTTGACAGAAGAAAACTTGCAGAAATGAGACTCGAAGTCGGACTGAAACGAACGATGACTCAGAAGATTGTGGGAAAGAGACTATCTTGGGCCGGACATGTGGCAAGAATGAATGAGCAGAGGCTACCCAGGCCAATGGAGCAAGAAATGAGTGTGCGAAGAAGAGGAAGACCGAGAATTCGTTGGAGTGACTGTGTCAAAAGAGATTTCCAGAAGGCGGAGGAAGATTGGAGAAGTTGGAGAAGCGACGCAGAAGACAGAGTCGTATGACGGAGAACTGTGCACAATGTGGTTGAAGTATGGAGCGTCTGGCAAATATCGCCAACTATGTCTTTCAATGGCACCGGAAATAAGCGCTGATGTGGAAGCATGGATGACAAGGAGGAATAATTGGCTGTCGGACACGATACAAAATGAAATGCAGGAAAAAATGTGTCATTCAATACAGAGGATAATGGTCAAGAACATCAATGACGGGGGTATGTTTGCTTTAACCGCTGATGGAACAACGGATATTCAGGGTAAGTTTACTGTATATGCAGTTTATAAGTAATGAAATATTATATTGACTTATTAAGTAATCTGATAAATGTTAGCTTATCATGCATGGGAAAAATTAGAATGCCGGGATATTTCATTGATTACGCATTATTCAGTCAGGGATCTCACAGGATGAATTTATTTACAGCGGGGATGGGCGGAGGACTGGCATTTTCGAGCAGAAGCGGACCGAGCCAGATAATTCATTATCATTCACTTGTAAAGGTTTGAAAGTCAATAAATAATAGTATGATTGTGAGGAAATCTATTGATGAAAATCACATGATGCTGAGGGCGAGGCAGATGTGACGTACCCACATCCCAGTTGGGTTCTTATATAATCGAACTAATCAAAAATCACCCATCTTTGCGAACTACAGATAGCATTAAGAAAAAATTCAAAACAAATTATGAACTTCGATTGTATCATAATCATATTTATCGAATGTCTGTGAATTGTTCAAATTGCAAACTCGCTTCAATTATACTTACAGTAATTCAAATATTTTCGATTATATTCTAAACTAAAGAATCGGTAGATGAATTCAGAGTAAGTAGATGGTGGGCCAATTGACTACATGCGTTTAACTGCTATATCTACAGAATTCTCACAATTTGAAAAAGGAACAGATTGACTTGAATGTTGATTGTACACTTCGCTTGATTGTGTAAGATTATACCGGAAAATGATGTAGCCTACATGTAGGCCTACATGACAAGTATTCAAACATCGTAGCATGGTAGCACTATTTTAGATAAGTTTTTGATTATCAAATCATCTTGGATGATGTGCTACAGGGCGGCGGCCGAGCCCGGGAATCGCCCGTGAATTTTGTTGGAGCTCGGGAATCGCCTTAAATTTTATCGAAATACCCTATTAGCCTTTAAATAGCCCGGGAATGCCACTTTGTGATTTTTGCCTCTAAGTTTAGTGAGTACAATTTCTTGATTTCAACTACATGTATTATTAGCATGACTTATTGAGACCACTATTTCTGTTAACTTTCTTCGAATCTGGGTTGAATTGACTAGAGTTCGAGCATACAAGTATAAACTCGTTATCTATCGACAGCGGTCTACATGTACATGAAATTTCACAACAGACTCGTAATATGACAATTTTCGCAACCTCTAATGTCTAATCAAAATTGCGAGTCATATTCTAATGATTGCATATCTTAACGTCATCAGTTTTATGTGTTGTAGAATGTTTTGCATGTGCACAACATTCTGAGCAACAAAATTTCTGTTTTTTTATGCAAAAATGTACATCTAAGCAGGCATCGCTTAATTTTTCAAAAATCAATATTTTAAAAAAAACAATTGAAATGAAACACTAGGAAATTGGACTTTTCTTGTATAAGAGATATAATATGTTTTTGTTGTAGGTCAAGAGCAATTTTCCGTAAGCACACGCATAGTTGGCGAAGACTTCCAACCCCATGAATATTTTGTTGGCTTCTACGCTTGCGTGGATAGCAGTGCAGCAAGTTTGACGACAGCAATTTTGGACATTCTCACACGCTTCAACATCGATAAAAGTCGATTGATCGGACATTGTTTTGATGGAGCAAATGTAATGAAAGGTAAAATCAGTGGAGTTCAAGCTAGACTCAAAGAAGTTTGCTCTCACTCGCACTACGTACATTGTGCCAATCACTCTCTTGATCTTGTACTTCAAGAAGTAGCGTCCGAAATTCCCCTGATTGGCTTAGTGCTGGACTTCCTTCATCAGTGCGCCACGATCATAAAAAAATCCTACAAACGCCGGAAGCAATGGGAGAACCTATGGCGAAGAACCTATCATCACCATACCAGTGATATGCCAGACTCGATGGGCAATTCGTCACAAAGCAATTCTTCGGGGTATTTTGTCATACAGCAAGCTTCAGTGTCTTCTATTGGCGCTATCAAAAGATTCTTCACTCAAGCCTTTGGTTCGGTCAACAGCTGATGGTCTACTAAGGAAGTCACAAAAATTCGAAATAGTGTTCAGATTGCACGCTGCGTCTGCGATATTTAGTCCCTGTGAGAAACTTGCGATTGCTTTGCAGTCGAAAAGTGCTACAGTAGCAGAGAGTGTTATGGCTGCGGAAAACTATTGTAAGTTTGAGATTATCGTCTTCAAACCCACTATTGTCTTCATTGCCACGATGACAATCTAACAATACTGACAAAGAACATACGCGAGAAAAAGACTCCAAGCCGTCTGCCCCGATTAACCAAATTCAATGGCACTCTATGGTATTCTATGACACGCAATGGGAATGCCATAGCACACCTTAACGTTCAATCGAACTCTATTGGATCCAATTGCAATGGAAGTGGGAAAATATGAGTGCCATAGAAGCTATCCAAAAGAAGCAGACGCGCAGCGACAGTTTTGACTCCGTAATCTGACTTTGTCCAATGATATTGCAACATTTGCATGTTCAGTATAATTTCAGATGCTTTTGACATGTGCAACAGTCATTGTTAATCACATCCTTTGGTCGTGTCTCAGTGTCTCGTATTTTTATGAAAATCCGTCGTTTGTTGAATTAATCATCTTATCCGGTTTGTCTCAACCATCACACCAATGGAGTAAGTTCAATTGAAACGAATTTATCATTTGTATAGTCCATCAGTCAAATCATCAAGTCCTCATTGTTTCAGCAATTCATTCGGGCACTGTTTTATTGAATTATGCAATTATTTAGATTTTTTGAGGTAGGAACTAGAACTACTGTATTATAAGATTTATGTAGACAGTCTTATCTATTCCTCGTTCTATTGTCGTATGTGTAAAGTAGACAGTTCAACAATACGTTCAAGTGCTATGCGATGTGTGCTATCACAGCACAAAAAATTATTGCAAATTTGAATATTTTATTTAGATTTAATTATTCAGGATATTAATTAAAAAATCGTAGAACTTTCTAAGCGAAGACCTACGCATACATTTATGCTATAAGTCTTGAAGATACGCTGTAATCACTTAAATGATGCAGCAGTTAGTTACATCGAAATTATAACAGAATTTCTCTTAATTTAGATTCCGGGGATATCTTTTGATTCCGCTTGTTTCATAGCTTTCTCACTGGCCCAAGCATATCATGTAAGTTATCTAGGGGTCTAGCAGTTAGTTCAAACAGCTGCGCAAATATCATCCAATGCTATACGCAAAGTTTTTAAGTAAACAATTTTGATTATGTTTTTAAATTTCAGTTAGGGTTGATCGGGTTCTTTCAACGAGTCTGCTGCGTCTTCTGAGAAATCCACGTTTGGTGAAATCCTCGAATCGGTGTTTTAAGCCATGAAGTAAGTTATCAAGTCCTCGGTGTTCTAACAATTTATACAATACTATCTGAAAGAATTATAGTCCAATTATTTTTGGTCTTTTAGCTATCATTTAGAAAATCGCTTAGAAAAGTCACTTTCAAAACCTTTGATATGTATTCTATCAGGTTGACTACACTGTTAATTCTAAAGATTCTAAAGATTCTAAGATTTCCAAATAGCAAGTTAGTGAAATTTCGACGGGCATTCATAAAATATCACTTTAAACACACTGATGCTGGCACCTGCAATATTTATATGATAATATGAAATTTAATATTTAAAAAAATAAAAATTTAATATAAAAAACTGCTTTTTGCAAACACAATGTAAATGGAATATGAAAACATTGCTTTCAATATCAAAAATCAAATAGGACTATTTAATTATTCTATTTACATTGTGTATGCAAAAAGAAGTTATTATTAATTATTGCAGGTGCACTTACTTAGGCGATTTGCCAGCAGTGTGTTTAAAGTTATATTTAATGAATCGAAATTTCACTAACTTGCTAATTGCAAATCCCAAATTTACCCAGTCATGGCTGCAACCTTAATTAGGGAGTTGTGTCGATCTTGAGAGATGTGAACTAGGCTTGCTGATGATTCCTGATTTTGGATGAAATAGCAGCTATTCAGATCTGTTTCAATTATTTTCAACTGAGGATGCAACTCAATATTTAATTATTCTACCTCCCAACTTTAGGTAGATTATAATTGTTGTCATTATTCCAGTTCAGTCATAACATTTTGCGATAGATAATGTGTTATAGTCATATTTCTCTGTTACAACATTAACAGTATTTTAACATAAGCTGTTCGCAATTCGTACATGTATTCATCTCAGATCGACTAATTTCAGCAATCTTTTTTAATAGCATGATTAAAGATCAGACATGTCTTTCTTTCATATAAAAGAGACCAATTTTTTTTAAGCACCGGTGATAGAGTTGTCAATGCGGGTTCGTATCAGCAAATCCAATGTGCTAAATCAATGTATTTTTCTGAGAATTTACTTTTAATGAGTATTGGAAATAGTAAAAGAATTATTCAAAAGTGTGTTTGTATTTCGGTTTATTCTCAAGAGCTAATTTCATTTCATAAAGATCAATCAATCATTTCAAGAGCTAGATGCAAAAGATATGGTGATTAGTGTCTAAGGCTTTGCCTTTCGACTCAGGTATTGACTGCAGGCTTTAAATTTCAAATCAAGATGTTAATCTTTGTGTTATATTTAGTTTTGCTCGTTTTTGCCATAGCTAATGTTTTTAGATCAAATTTGTTGCTTGACATGTTTGGTGCTTGTAGATAGCTAATTGAGAAGTGTTTCAATTTCTTTGTTCTGATGTGAACGAGGCCGCTTTATACTGCCAATCCAAGTTTTGAAAAAAATCACATTTTTCTTCATAGAAATGAAGAAGGAAAAAACGAAGAGGAAATGATATTTGCAAGCATGGAAATTATGTGTTAAAAATCAGTTCTGTGAACTACTTGCTAAAAACATAATAATATATGAACTTACAGTGATTACGATTAAGCAATGATTCACATCTATATCAATCACATATCGATATGAATAACTCCACGTTTAAAAAATGTTCTTCATCAAAATATTGACCTCTGTAAAAAATATTATCAAAACTGAAGACAAATGGATCCATTTTAGTTCGAAAATTAAAACCTGTAGTCAATTGTCAGATCAATTGTGAAGGGCTTGAACTAATTTTATACGAGTATGTGTTACGCAATATTTTGACTGGGAGTTGGGGAGAGTTGCGAAGTCAGCAGCACATGGCTTGAAGTCTCCCAGGACTTTGGGACCCAAAATTATATAATTTCATTTAGTTGCTTTCAGACATAATTTTGAAAGAATTTCATATTTTCATGCACTTTTCTGGATGGTTCAGATTTTGCGGATTTTCATATTTAATATACTGCTCCAGCAGTCTGATGAAAGATATCTTTCCACATGAATATCACTAATAAGATCAGGACTACGATTCAGTTCTGTGATCCTGAAATTATTAAATTAATACTTTTCATCTATTAATACATTTCAAGACGGCTGCCTTAAATAAAGGAGTGTAAATTCCGATATTTAGTTGTTCTGATAGGAAATAGATCACTATCAAGCAGCGTCTTACGTGTGCAGTGGTGGTCAGAAGGAGGGGGATGCCGGGATGCACCCCCACCTGCCCAAAGTATTGTGATATAAAATATGAGCATTCAATTTATCAATTTAACATCAGCATGTTCTACATTTTAGCTTCCAAGCAATATTTGGCAATGTATCTGCAGTGAAATAGTACAAAAGTCGGACGGCGAAACGAACTCTATCTCGTTACATCATTTCCGCTTATATCACTGATTTAGAGCTTATCAACTTAGAGACATGTAAAACCAAGGAATGTAGCAGCCTCCGCAATAGGTTTGTTTATCCTAGGCAGCTCAGATGTTGATGACCCGCTGTGATACTGCGTATCCTACATGATGCACTTGAATTAACAGATGTTCTGCCCATCAGCTCTGTGATGCAAGAAAGTTGACCAAGTGCTTTCAAATCCGTTCGACCCACGGACCGATATTTATTTGTATTGGTGAGACCGGAATTGAAATTAACGGCATTTGTCGGGAATCGGGATGCGACCTTGCAATAGAAGATGTTAAGAATTTCCTACTGTGGAGGTCATTGTGGGAATAGCGCATGATGAATAATGATATAAAACACATCAAAGCAGTGAATACTACGAGCTTATCTTAGCTTATAAGTTAGCACATTCGACAGATACTTCTGTTCCACTTTGTACTTATAATTATATTTCGGTTTTACGTCATCAAATCTTATTAATTGATTAATTGAATAAGTGAAGAAATAGATCGTTAAAACGAGAGACTCTACAATTGAGAGTGTGTGTCGATCGCCAGCAAATAAGTGATGCTTCCTATATTTGTCTTTATGCATGTACATTATTAAGTATGCGTGATCCATTAATTTATTATTGAGATTAAATATGTACTAGCCATGATTACCCTTTCTTTGTTATTCCCATGCTGCAATTCCCATCAAACTGAGGTGACCGACTTTTCAAAGAAACAAAGAAGAGAATCTATTCATAAGGATGATGAGTTGCTCTCTAAATAAGCATGTATGGACCAAATGTAATGACAGAAATCTAATATCACCGCCACCACAGTATTTTAATTATCTATGAAGCTTGAATCCATGGTCCATAATATTTGAAATTATTTTAATTATGTGTTAAAATTAAAATTCACACTTGAATTTTAGTACAAACATGATAATCACCCTAATAAGTTTAACCTCTTTCCTTTTCATCTGATGCGGTTTTAGTAGGTGAAAGCATAAGAGCATAAATCTTATCTCTAATAATAGCAGTGCTTTCAAATCTAAAATTCTACCAGTATCGCAAGATGCTTATAAAAAGTTAGAAAAGACAATAACTTTACATACTTACACCTTGAATATACGCATGCATGCATGGAAACCAATATAGTCTAATGTTCCATAAAGTTTCATTTTACTTACTTATTGTCAAAAGTTTATTTGTCTGCTCTCACTAGGTGTGACACGCAGACTGAATCAAACTAATTGAAACATGATTCCTGCTAGAGTATCGATCAAGCACTGGACAAGCAATCACGAAATGAATAAGTAGTAGCTAAAAAGTACATATGCAGAAAAATTACTAATAGGAAAAGAAGTGCATCGACAACTTGAATAAAAAGAAAGGACCATTGTCTGATCGATATTCTAGCAGGAATCATGTTTCAATCAGTTTGATTCATTCTGCGTGTCACAACTACTGAGAGCAGACGAAACGCAGTTGTGACAATAAACAAGTAAAATGAAACTTCTGACGATATTTTTCATCCGCAAGATCACAGCGGGGCGCATTTGCATTATTATGTTATAATCCTATATTAATAACATAAATCTCCAATACAAGAAACATAGCAATTATCAAATACTCTTCAATTGCAATATTTTGCATTATTTTTCATTTAAATGAAGTTTATCTGCCTATATGCAGAACGTCTATGTTCCATCATCAGCTTATCATTTATCGCATATTTATAATGTATTTCCTGTTTGTTGCAGATCAACTCCTACTACATTTCCCAATGGAAGAGAAAGAAATATGGTGAATGATTTCTGAGAAACTTTTCATCGAAGCAAGTGTTCAAACGGCTAAAAAGAGAAGATATTAAAAATCATTGGCTGTTTTTTGAATTAATGGCGTTTTGTGAATGATCATGAAATTAGCTAAAAAATAATGCTCCATAGTGTGATTGATTCTCAAACTATTTTATTTTAAATCTGGGCCGGACTTTCACCGACATGTCAAGGGGATCGAAAGTGAAAGGTGCAAATACCTCATGCATGTTGTCTTTAAATTGACATTATCACAATTGCTAAACTAAACTGATTATTCTTTACAATCATGATCACATAAAGCGTCAGTATGTCGCGGAAAGGTTTAGACACGCTGTTGCATTAGGAGCTGCCATGAAAACTGAATTTCCCAAAATTCTATGGGACAGAAGTTCGATAGAACAGGATTTCCCGAAATTCGATAGGACAGGATTTCCCACAAGTCTATGGGACAAATTAGTCCCACAGGGAATAGGATCAAAGTTCCCCAAAATTCAATGGGACAAAACATTTCAACAGTGCCATAGAATAGAGTTCCATAGCAATAGCACTACCCGCTATAGGAAAATTACAATAATTCCGTAGGACGTTTCCTATAGGAGTGCCATAGAATTGGTTAATTTTGGTCTTCGAATCTGGGTTGAATTGACTAGAGTTCGAGCATACAAGTATAAACTCGTTATCTATCGACAGCGGTCTACATGTACATGAAATTTCACAACAGACTCGTAATATGACAATTTTCGCAACCTCTAATGTCTAATCAAAATTGCGAGTCATATTCTAATGATTGCATATCTTAACGTCATCAGTTTTATGTGTTGTAGAATGTTTTGCATGTGCACAACATTCTGAGCAACAAAATTTCTGTTTTTTTATGCAAAAATGTACATCTAAGCAGGCATCGCTTAATTTTTCAAAAATCAATATTTTAAAAAAAACAATTGAAATGAAACACTAGGAAATTGGACTTTTCTTGTATAAGAGATATAATATGTTTTTGTTGTAGGTCAAGAGCAATTTTCCGTAAGCACACGCATAGTTGGCGAAGACTTCCAACCCCATGAATATTTTGTTGGCTTCTACGCTTGCGTGGATAGCAGTGCAGCAAGTTTGACGACAGCAATTTTGGACATTCTCACACGCTTCAACATCGATAAAAGTCGATTGATCGGACATTGTTTTGATGGAGCAAATGTAATGAAAGGTAAAATCAGTGGAGTTCAAGCTAGACTCAAAGAAGTTTGCTCTCACTCGCACTACGTACATTGTGCCAATCACTCTCTTGATCTTGTACTTCAAGAAGTAGCGTCCGAAATTCCCCTGATTGGCTTAGTGCTGGACTTCCTTCATCAGTGCGCCACGATCATAAAAAACCCTACAAACGCCGGAAGCAATGGGAGAACCTATGGCGAAGAACCTATCATCACCATACCAGTGATATGCCAGACTCGATGGGCAATTCGTCACAAAGCAATTCTTCGGGGTATTTTGTCATACAGCAAGCTTCAGTGTCTTCTATTGGCGCTATCAAAAGATTCTTCACTCAAGCCTTTGGTTCGGTCAACAGCTGATGGTCTACTAAGGAAGTCACAAAAATTCGAAATAGTGTTCAGATTGCACGCTGCGTCTGCGATATTTAGTCCCTGTGAGAAACTTGCGATTGCTTTGCAGTCGAAAAGTGCTACAGTAGCAGAGAGTGTTATGGCTGCGGAAAACTATTGTAAGTTTGAGATTATCGTCTTCAAACCCACTATTGTCTTCATTGCCACGATGACAATCTAACAATACTGACAAAGAACATACGCGAGAAAAAGACTCCACGCCGTCTGCGTCACACGGATCACCCAGAGGAATCAGAGTTATACCTTGAGGCAGCTCTTAAGAGACAATTCTTTGAAACTGTTGATTTAGTGAATTAGTTTAACCAGCCAGGAATGAAGCTTGCTGGTGCTCGCGAAGAATTCATCATCGATACAGTCCGCGGAGAGAGTATGGATTCTTATGTGGAACTAGAACTTCCAGGGTGGATTTCAGTGTCCGAACTGCGAGTAGAGCAACCCATTTTCAAATCATTCTGGCATTCAGAAAGTCCTCCTCGATCTTTGATTGACGTCATAGTCAAAGTAAGAAGTTTGGGCTTATCATCAATGGCCATGATACCAACTTTCGCAAGACTGATTCAACTTTGTGTGACTTCACCGGCTTCTGCCGCCAATTGCGAGAGGTCGTTCAGCACTCTCAGACGGCTGAAGACCTGGACCCGCAATAGGATGACGCAGAAGAGATTGACCTAGTTGGCGGTCATACACACTCATAAAGAGCTTCTGGATGAGATTGACCAGCAAACCTTTATGAAAGACTTCGCCAGAAAAACCGCAGAACGGCGCATTGTTTTTGGTGACTTTCAGTAGAGCCGCACACAGATGTCTTTTTTTATTATGTTGAATTTTACACGAATAAATTTAAACCAGTAATGCGATGGATAAGAGAGTTTTGCAAAGCAATGGTATTTGAAATGGCATAATTCTTCACTTCAGTCATGTGGAAACAAATGTATCAATGGAATAATTCCATAATTACTTCATTCAGATATGTTCGTAATCTAAGCAAGATGTATTAGAATAAATTCAATTTAAAAAGCAAACACATATACAGTGATGTGAATGAAATTACAAGATAATTAAAGTTGATGCAAATATTCAGTAAGGCAGTCAATGAATTCCAATTTTGCTCCATTCATGATTCCAAGAGTCGGACTTTAACATTCTTTAGGTTTTATTACTTTTATTTCATCATCTATATTATCATTAATTTTCGGTAGGCCTACCATACTCCAGCTTTATTGATTATGAATGTCTATTATGCAATTTTAGTTAAACTTACATCGCAAGATTTTTAGTGCACCGGAATATAGCTAATTCAAGACTTTAATTCTCGTAATCCTCTATTCCCCTCCAAACTACCGATTTCTCTTTCTTCTACTGCCGAAGAATACTTTGGTTTCCGTCGGAAATGCAGTAGTTGACATGTGTTATGCGTACGATAGTGCTCCGAGAGCCCCAGAAATTTATCCCCCCTATCAAAAAATCGCCTGTTTCTGATACATTGCTTCTCTTTGCAAATCACAGTTTCCTATATCTGCCTTCAGATGTCATTTCACGTTGCTCTAATTTTAGAATAGTCTCGCGGCTCATGGAAGACGGCTGATGGAAATGAACTCCTTCAGTCGCATAATTTCATGCCTTCTGTCCGATGGATGACGCCTTATGACTTTTCCTGTTTGACACCTTGATGGAAGATGACTTATGGCTGATGACTTTTTCTGTGTGATAGGTTGTCTTCTTTTCTACATGCAATTAAAGGGAAACCCCAAATGGAAGATGGAAGATAGAAGACACCTCTTCCTGTGTGACAGCGGCCTTAGGTTTCCATCAGCACATCGACGCTGGAAATCATCGACGGCGTCGATGTGATGACAGTTTGTGCTATTTTTGAAGGATAGAGTCAAGTCAAGGGGTCGAATGACAAATCCAATTGTGCCATTATGGAAGCCTGAGGGAAGGCCATTTATCAGGAAAATATTTAGATCCTTTGAACATTTCCTCTGGTTGGGAGATCACAATAAGCAGTCGTCGATGTAAGACGAATTGTGGTCACTTATATGATGCAACATCAGTGAACGTTAGCTAGGCAACTTTTGATCTTCAATTAAAACCAGTTAAGCATTCTTCATGTATTAAGCTTCGTTTGAATTGAAACATATAATCCGAATTTAGAGGCGTCCATGTGATGACGAAAACGACGTCGATGTGATGGCGGAATGTTGTGAAAAACTTTGTCGACGTGCAGCCCTAAATTCAATGAGCTTGATTTCTCTGTTCTCGATATTTCTTTGAGGAAATGGTGATAAGGGTTCTTCGAGCCAAAGTCCGGTTAAATATGCCACGTTCATTTGCTGTATCGGTACAGCAATCCAAAAAAGTATTGCACAAATGGGGCTTTTGAATTTCAAGCGAATTTTTGTCAAAAATCTTGCATGAAGATAGACTTTTGGTTGAGGAAACGAAAATCAATTGAATGGTGTGTTGAACTTTGAAAATAGACCTACATTTTGGCGACAAAATGCAAAAGACAGGAAACACTCTAAAAAAACACTAAAATATCTGGATTTTACCATGAAATGACAATCTTTTAAAATTTCCCCAGTTTGTAGATGCATGGACAGCTAGAAATCTAGGTGATGGTATTCTAGCTGTCCATGGTAGATGCTACTTAAATGCAACCTTCGGCGGTTTTCATTATCAACTGTTTGCATATGTTCATAACAGTGTTTCCCACCCTTTTTGTCTTTTAGCACCACTTGAGATCTTACACGTTCACCGCGTCACTTCGTCTCAAAGAAATTCAAATTACGTTAGGAAAGATATAATTCTTTTTTATTTCAAAGAAATTTATGTCTGAGAACAAAGCAAGCGTTAAACAAAGAACAGTCATTCGATAAGTTGGGAATGTTTCTTCTTCGAAACAAATGAAAATAATTAATTTCATACCAGTAACTTCAAATATATGTCCAATTCATTTGGCTTGCCAAAGTAGAATGTAAATTTCTATGCCACAAGCAAATTCAAAATGCGTGATTTTGGCTTGTTGAGCCTCAAGCATTATCTAAAATGCATGGTGTTGTTAAGTCGATTTTGACCTGTCAGGCGCTCAACAGATATGTCATTGCATTCGCCTGTGCAGCATTAATATCTAAGCAACTTGATACAAAGTTTGAAGTGACAAGATGAAATCTGTGCACAAGACAAGTCTTCGTCATGAGACTATGAAAAATTATAAATTGCAACGAATTTTGTCATTGATCAAATTTTCTCAAGCTGAACAACACTTTTGCTAATAGATTGGGTGTGATATGAATATATTGAATTGTCATCATGATGCATATAGCCTACTACGGACAGTTGCCGCGTACTGTATGATAAGCCCTCGCGTACCACTAGTGGTGCGCGTACCACAGGTTGGGAACCTCTGTCTTAGATGGATGGAAAGACGTAGCCTGAGGGGAACTTGTGGGGAGCCAAGTTGACAATTACCCTTTACACCTCATTGTCATGTTTCATATTGCCATTCAAGATAGGTCTATAACATGCTGTACTATTTTGCGATCACATCATCGTGATATTTTCATGATAGGCACCAGTAACGGCATTTAATCCACTGAACAGCACTAAAATGCGTTGACAAAATCCAACATTAGGTCTATAGCATTTGAGTGCAGCATGAAAAAGATATTCTTAAGGCATTGGAATTAGCCAATTGCAACCTATGTTGTGTTCTTCATTAAATTTCAATGGAGATTTTACGTATAAAGTTCGATCCACCTAGGTCTAGGTATATTTGCATGCCTGAAGAGATTCCTATGGTCTAGACTTGATAGACTGTGTGAGACTTTTTAAAGAATAATATCAACCTTTATGTAAGTATCAGCTACATGTATTGTATTGGGTTGTCGCAGTAAAAACGGCGTTTTCATTTCAAAATTAATTTTCAATATATTTCTACGTTTCATGGTGCAAATGTTATTTATGTATTGCTAGGATAATCAAGTTTATTCACATAGAATACAATAACAGCTAGAGAATTGATGTCTTTGGTTTGATTGTCAAATCACAATGAGGGTGAAGGTCAACTCCAGTAAAGATATCTACAAAATTGCATTCTCCCGCAATAAATTTCAAATTCCATAGCTTACAGTCAATTGAATAAACAAAGGTGGTTGAATAAAGTTGCCGACTAGAGACTGCAATTAACATATTAAATCACTACGGAGCAATGGAATGAAGTGTACAGAAATGCACAATATCATTCATCACAGTTGCTTGGGGCAACGTAATAAGTCGTCGGAGAGTTCAGGCCGAAGGTGATCGTGAGGATTTCTCAAGAAAATCAGGTAGCGGACGAGCAAAATCTGATCAAAGAAAGACACACAACGAACTGATAAAAAATGATATCGAAGAACTTGATGGCAAGATAACTATACGAGAACTAGCTGCAAGATATGGCTTATCAAAAGACACGGTGCATCGTATTATCGTTGAAGATATCGGCTTCGTCTCTGACAATCTGACAAATGGGTGTCACATTTTCTGACCGATACCAATAAACAACACCGTATCATGTGTTGTGGAGATGCTTCGAGTATTTAATGAAACACGAAACATCAAGCGATTTATGGTAATAACAGATGAAAAATGGTTTTACGCTACACCTTTGGAAAATGCAAAAACACGTTTATCATGGGTTCTTCCTGGTGGTGACCGACAACAAATTCCCAAAAGAACCATATTTGATAAAAAGTTTTTGGTGTTGATGCCTCTCAATTTCAATGGTCTGTCCTACTTCTCAATCCTTGATGATGGTATTACTGTAAATTCGACTGTTTATTGTGACTTTTTAAGTGAGGCATTCTTATCATTCAATACGTATGAATTAATCCAAGAAAGAAAATCAATTCCTGTAGAAAATGCTATTCATTCTCATGACAATGCTAGACCTCATGTCTCTAAAGAAACTATCACATTTCTCACAAGAAAATATCACAACGCTCAAACAATCGCCTTACTCACCCAATGTTAACCTTTGTGATGGATCTATTTTTCCTACGCTTGAGATGAGGCGCTCTAGAACAGCTTTCAATACAACAGATGATCTGCATGGATTTCTAACAGTCAACATGGCTACAATGACAAGGGAGATCATGGAACACGAATTCGAAATGCTGAATTCCAAGTGCCAGAATATAATTGATAATAGGCCTAATGGTGACTGCTGTTAATTAACATTTCAGAAGAAATACGTTTTTGGATGACAAAAGTTGTTACTAACTTGCATATGCAATAATGAAATTTAATAACATTTGAATGGTTATTAAATTTATAGAAATTATAAAGCAGCTAGTTGTTGTTATTTGTCATTAGCTTAATTGAATTAAGGGAGGTGTTAGAGTGTAAAGTAGTTTATGTAAGTATACTTTCTCATTGAGGCAGCGTGTGGGCCATTGTAGAATCTAAATAAGAAACATAAATAATAGTTAATAGACAAACAATTGAAAAATAAAACAACGCTGTTTTTTCTGCGACAACCCAATATTAAAATAAATTGTAAGGTAGCCTACTTAAAAAGCCGAGTGACACAACATAAGATACTCGCATAGTTTAATCATCAATACCAGCTGCCGTGAGTTGCTGATTTCTCCTGAGCTTTCGGCTATCCTCATATTGTTATCTCAGACTTCGATACCTCATTTAGATTATCTCTAAAAATCCTCAGAATCGTTGCCGGAGTTCGTGATCAACAATCCGAGTCCTTCTTTTGTCGCTCTCTCCTTTGAAAGAACCGACTCGTTGATTGAAAGATAAAAAGAGGGAAACTTCTTCGTCACTACTCGATTGATGCACATGAGCTGTTTGCAAGGTGTAGACCGCAGGGCAATCGTCGCCTTACTTTTGAAGTCGGTGCACTTATAAGACATTGCGTCGTTGGTACATCAAGTATCTTCCAATGATATCATATCAAGCAGTGTAGAATGCCGACTTAAATTTCCATCGTCACATCGACGCTGAAAATCATGATATCGACGGCGTCGATGTGATGACAGTATGTGATATTTTTTAAGCATAAAGCAAAGTCAAAAGGTCGAATAACAAATCCATCCCAATTATGCCCTCATGAAAGTCTCAGATCAGGCCATTGATCATGAAAATATTTGATCCATTGAGGATTTCTTCTGGTTAGGAGATGACAATCAGTGACCGTCGATGTGATGACGAATTGTCACTTTTTTTAGAGAAAATATGCTATTTTTCAAGAAAAATCATACAATGTCAATGAGCGTTACTTAAGCGACGATTGATTATCAATTAAGATAAATAGAGCATTCTACATGTAAAGTTTCGTTTGAATTGATGATGTCAATCCAAATTTGGAGGCGTCATTGTGATGACGAAAACTGGGTCAAAGTGATGACGGAAAAAGTTGTGGACAGCTATATACCGGGTGTCGACCTAACTTAGCTTTGATTTCAATGAGCTTAATTTCTCAACTTCTGACATTTCTTTTGATTCAAGGGTGCTAAAAAAATCCTTGAGTTAAAGTCCGCTTCTACACATACTACATATCTTTGCTGTACTGCAATCCAAAAAATGCATTTTTAGCATGGACATGCAAGACTGAGGTGCTTTTGAATTTCAAATGAATTTTTGCGCAAACTCCTGCATGAAACTTAAAATGAAAGACATTTTCTGTCAAAACAGACGAAGACCAATTGAATGGTGTGTAAAACACTGACAATAGACATATCTTGGCCACAAATTGCAAAAGACAAATTTCACTCCAAAAAGCATTACAATTTCTGGATTTTGCCACATAACGGAATTAATCGTCAAAGATACTTAACAAGAACATGGTGATCACGATGATCACTCATCTTCAGCAAAGAGAGTAGTCATATTTCGATGAGTACTTAATATCCGTGGTCAAATGGCTTGGCTTGAATGCGTCTTCATGCAGCTGCGAACAGCTCTGATAAAAAACAGCCAATTGAAGTTCTCAGGTCGATGTTTTCATCGATATTAACATATACTCGCATGAAGATGTTTATCTGCTGGGAGCAGCGGCGAAAATCCACGTTTTTATGAATTATTCTAGCTCATTCATGAACCATTCATGGGCCGATTTCATGAAGGTTACAGTTTTACAGACTGTAAAATAGAAACTTACAGTTGTGCAATTTTCGATTTCATGTCTTCTTGCAATTGTAACTGTAAACTGTGAAACTGTATGCTGTAAAACTGTGATCTGTAGACTGTGAATTTTCGCCATGATCTGTGAGATATCAGTTTCATGAGTTACAATCAACTGTGAATGCAGTCTATAAAAGCTATCGTGCTGTTAAGCTCTGTAAAACTGTGAAAATAAATTCTTATGGTTTTGACCCAGTGTTGGATTTGCTTGGGATGAATCGAATAGAACAGACGGAGAGAGTTTTTAAACCTCGTATTGATTTTGATTCAACAGAGTCAAAAACAAAATCTTTGAATCTTTGCTTAACATGATGACAAAATGTCAATGGCACAACGGGAGTAAGTGAACTACGTTCATTCAATCATACGACAGCATGGAACAATAGCAAACGCCAACAAAGAACAGTAAACAACAGACACACAACAAGGTAACACACGAACAAATATGAAAGTTTTCAGACACTTGCACAATAGTGGGTCATTCACACACATTCTCAGTTTTACAGTTTACAGCTTGCAGCTAGAGTGATTGTAGGCTTAATTCATGAAATCGACCTTTGCAATTCCCTGTAACTGTAGATTTTCTCTGTAACTGTTAAATTGTAGATTAGTCTCCTGTAATCTCATGAAATCGGGGCCGATTCATGAACCACAAACCACATGTTAACAAACCACAAAGCACATGTAGGCCTAGGCCTACTTATGTAATTTCAGGGTCAAATCAGAACTTCTGTATGTTGTAGCAACTTTGAAAATTGATCTAGATTCCTCCAGTCAATATTTTTGGCAAAATGCTTGAACTAGCTGTTCGTCATATTGGGGTGAAAAATGCAACCAAAACACCTAGCTCATTGATGTAATTATGTTAGAAGCATGGTTAAAGGTTAGGAAAAGTCATGTGATAATGGCACTATTGCATCAGTATTTTGGCCAAGGCAATTCGGAAATTATCTCCCCCATAGACATCGGACATTAACATACCGGACTACATCTCCTATCCACTTCACTGAAATTCGTGGTCATAGAGTAGGGATATAGGTAGAGTGTCGACTAAAAAAGTATCTTTATACAGTGAAAAGTTTTATATCAAAAGATTCAGTTTCTTGCGGAGATAACGTTCCCGTAGTCCAAAAAATTATTTGAGCAGTTCTAAAAAAGTCAAAATTTTGCCAATTTATGCACTACCGAGATGACTCTTCTATGTAAGTATGCAACAAGTTGGATATCAAAAGGAACAAATATTTGCCAATAGGCATCCTAACTAAGCGGAAATTAAGCTGATTATCAAGGAAATTTCATGATCCGTTTTATAATGGAAGTCTTCATGAAAAGGTCGACATCTTATTTTGCTTTCTTGGCTGAAATTTCATATTTCTAACTCATGAAAGCAATGGCAGGTCATCGAGTTGTCAATTTAACAAATATTACCTCTCCAAGGCTGTCATGACACGGACAATCTGTAAAATAACATCACTTCCTTCTGCTTTGCTATCATGATCACTCAATTCCGTTATAATTTCTTCAAAACTGCATAAATGTGTATATCTCACAGTTTGAAACAATTTCGACTGTATCTCCCTTGAGTTCATCTAATAAAATCGAAAGTGTATACCAAAGATATTTAATATTATAAAGGGCTAGATAGGAAATAGACGTACTTTTACCTTGTGTGCAACGAAGCCAGTGAAAATCAGCTGATATTGCATGAATTTGAAAATATTTGTAAGCGAGCAACAAATATTCATTTTCATTGCCTCTTTTTAGTAATTACAGAACCAAAACGCATTTTAATAAATCAAGGAATTTTTATACATGTCTGAAAACAGCGTCCAAATTGCAACAAATAATAGTCTATTCTACTTTTTCAGATGTCTTGCAAAACCCAATTGCAAATAAGAGCACCCTGTTGATACAATTCTTTCAATTAGACTTCATTGCATTATTTTATGTCAGTTGATTATTAAATCTGAAGAACGCATGTTATATAGGAATGGCACAAAGGAAAACCGATTGTTTCATTCTTGGATAAAAGCAGAGTGAAGTTCACTTGCAATTCACCTAATACATGACTAAATGACTTTTCCGAACAGAAAAATGAGCCGCGTCTTTACTTTTGATCATGCAGATTGTTTCTTTGCAATAAGTACGAAGCCCGGCTATGGTTGCACATGCACATCGTTGCTTGGCAATAATCTAACGTGTAAATGTAATTTTGCGGTAAGAAATTACCTGATACAACAGAAATAATAAATATGAACTATCAGAAAATTTGATATAAAATTGGCTTAAGCAAATATAAACAAACAACATATATTACGCATGTTATATAATGGACATTGACAACATCTTTGACATTGACAGACATTCGATGATCGATTCCACTTGGACCTAAAGTGCCCTCTGTTAATTATTTGCAATATATCCATATTGTACGTTTCAGCTTGGTGAATAACTCGAAGAGCGTTATTGACATGGTTGAGCCTTATTAATAGCCAATTGCCCAGTGTAATATTCGGATTCTCACTGAATTTGTTAATAGTCATGAATTCTACAGAGGGAGTTGTGTGTTTATCATACTCATCAGTCTTCATGTGAATATTTTTCTTCCAAATTGATACTGCATTAAATTGCTGTATCACCGCTATCATCTTTAAAATTTTTGTCAGAGAAACTACTGAACGAATATTCTTGAAACTTATCAAAGATATTTAACACTACTTGTTTATATGGAGCTAGATTGGACATAATTCAATTATCGTGGCACCTCTCTCGTTGCCTAATTAGACTGGCAAAAAAGCATTACGAGTATAGGGACAATACCGGTTTTTTGCAAACTGCTCTGAATGGGTTTCACGCGAATCACGATCCCGCGGTTTTTCTTTTCACAAATAACGCGAGAAATAATGTGGTGCATAAATGATTAGTTGTCGTTCAAGTCAGAACTATAAAAATCGTTGACAAGTTTTGAGTGAAAACAGGGGTCTAATTGCATTTTTGCAGTTATCTACAGTGTTTTGCGAGGGCACGATTTGTATTTGGTTCAGGCATTTGAATTATCAACCTAGTTATCATTTGGAACGTTTGTGGTGGATTTTACTTGTGTTAATTACGTGCGAGAATTATTTTTGACACATGGTTTTCTCGGAGTTATGATTTAGTTGTTTAATAAAGCCACGTGCTTTGCTACAATGGGTAATGTCATAGGGTTATTGCTGAAAATTTAATTAAAGTTTGATGATTAGATGATGTAGTCAGTTTAAGGCAGTAGCTATTACACCGGCTGGGCCGATACAACTTCGGTTTTGGCTATTGCACCGGCTGAGCTTTTACAACACTACACCATGTCTGTTGTTCCACCTCGTGTTTCCCAGCTGTTAAAGACTCCAAGTGACTTAATGTAGCAAGAAATATGTACAGTGATGTGACCTGATTCTATCTTGTCTCGCCTTCAGCCTTAGAGGAATTTTGTGAACCCATTCGTGGGAAGCATATTTCCTATAGTTTTGAACTACTCCAAAACACTAAAAGAGACCCTGTTTGTGATCAATTCTTATTTTTTCTAGAATCTTATTCTGTGGTTGATATTTTTGTGTACAATTTGGTGTAGATGTTTTCTACTTTTCACTTGTGATGCGATCTCAGTCTT
The DNA here is from genome assembly GCA_907163375.1 of Prostheceraeus crozeri. Classification (NCBI taxonomy): domain Eukaryota; kingdom Metazoa; phylum Platyhelminthes; order Polycladida; family Euryleptidae; genus Prostheceraeus; species Prostheceraeus crozeri. The sequence continues at coordinate 129,376 of CAJQUW010014796.1, forward strand.
CTCAGTCGCTGTGATACTCACGAGAACGAAATTGGACCGACTCAGCCGTTGTAGCAGCCATCACTGCCTTTCATTTCTTGTCTTTTCAATGTTGCTTTCTTGACTTGATTCCAATTATATGTGGGCCTTAATTTTTGTGTTAAATGTTTTCGCAAATTATTTTCTATTTCAACAAATAATCATTCAAGTAAATACTTGAGAGGCAGTATAGACGACATGTACATCGACAGGCTACATACTAGTTGAGCATATTACAGTTCCTGTAGATGGTGATAGTTCTTCATGATGTAGCCCACTTGTCTTCCGAAAAGTGAATCTTGTCAATTAATGATGCGGACTTTAGACGTCTATATAGCCTAGTCAACCACTTAACAGACATGATTTGCCTCCTCAGTTCACATGTTTCTATGCTATTTCTAAGCACACAGTTGGTTCTTGAAATCCTATCGAGCATTTACTCATTTGTAAAATACTGTAATTGATCTTTTTTTTATCATTTCAATTTCATTCCAAATTCTTCAGAAATTTGTCAAATGTAAAGAACATAGATCTACTGAGCACGATTTTCTACAAGTCAGGATTCCGGTATTATTCTCATCTCTCCTACTGTTAGTTTCTTCTACAATTTCGTTTTGACTGTGTACAACCTCCGACGTATCACCTTCGCTCCTCTCGAATGCATTTCACTAGTCAACCGAGAAATTCAATTTTAGGTTTTTGGATCTGCCATTCAGGCAAATACCTCGATGCCAAAACTTCTTGTACCCGCAGATAATCAAGGAGTTGGGCACTCATGCCAACACTACACTAGTTTAGCCGAATTCTAGGATTCATGGAAAAATGTCACTCACCTATATATTTTTCGGTGGCAAATTCTCGAAAGTTACGATAACCGATGAAAATCAGTCGAAAATCACTTAACTGTAATTCTAGACACCACCTCTACGGTAGTTGTGGTGATGAGTGCGTGAAGCTGCTTGTTTATTAACAATTAGAAGGTAAATTTTTACAAATTTGATGCAATCTTGGACGGAAAATAAGTGAAGCCACCCTGTCATTCGTCCATGTTTGAACGGGATGAGATGGCCTACTAAAATTGCCCAGTTGGTAATATATTTGCATGAAGTACTCCCTGATTATTTAGAAATGATTATCTTTTCAATTGCTATTTCACTGCATTAAGACATCTCAGATGCCTGCCATATGAGTAGGCCTAAGTAGCAGTTCTTACTCTAGTAAGATAACTGTACCCAGGGTGGCGGCCTATTGCGGGAATTTTGTTGTGTCCCGGAAATCACTCTAAAATTTTAGTGAAATAGCCAATTAGGTGGCTCTTAAATAGCCCGGCAATGCCATTTTGTGACTATGAGCAGAATTTCTTGGATTTCAACAGTTATTAGTATGGCTGTTTTTAAGCCCACTATTTCTATTAAATTAAAGTGCATCAGAGTTTTCGTTGGAATTTCGAATGAAAGTCAGTGACTAAGCTAAGTCATGAGTTCGAAGCCATACAGTAAATCATGACAAGAAGGCCACGGGGCTTATGTATCAACGGGACTTATGTATAGACCACTGCTTCCAATTGTCGGGGTCGCTAGTTTTATGGAACCATCCGGAGCTTCTTCCAGCGGTAAAGATTTTGCTCTCTGATGCGGTCCCGACAATACCAGAAACGCTGGAAATATATCTAATATGTTGAGTATTTATTCCCAAGGGTTAGTTTGAATTGAAAACAGCCAGTCCGAATATACGTGTCGTATTATTGAAACAGGCACAGCGCGTTTATGAAAGTGCAATGTCATGCATGCGCATTAAGTCGCACATGAACGATAGTCAAGCCGAGCCGGTCACTGACAGTTCGGGACTCGGTAACAATAGCCGCATTGTCATAAGTAACAATGCGACAACACACCAATCATCCCCTCCTCAAATTTGAGCAGATCGACTCAAACATATTGAGCAGGATTATACCTCAATGGGGGCACTCCTTTATTCTCCCGATCCGATCGTCTCGGCCAGTCCGGAGATTCTGGTGGATGATAGGTGGTAGGAGATTCTTCCACGTACCGCCGCATTCTCCTGGCATTCCACAGGTTGCCGTCCGAGAGTTCGTAATTCCATCGACCCCGAACTTTGATGACTGTCAGCGGTTCGCTCCATGGGCTCCGTCCTTTCGGAGTGTGAGGTCGCCTCACTCGCACTTTATCTCCGACTTGATAAAGTGTCTTACCATGACCATTCGCAGACTCTCCCGATTCTCCTCTTCTCGTGCGAAAACGAACAATCTGAAAAGGAAGTCTATGTTGTCGACCGAGGAACTTCTCAGCCGGACTCTTCTCATCAGCTTCTTGACTGGTACTGCGAAATTGAGCCAATAATTGATTCAGATTTTCTTCCCATGATAGATGACTATTCTCGAACGTTTGAACGCCATGTTTGAGATACCTATTGAACGATTCCACGAATGCATTCTGTTGAGGTGTATAGACAGGAGTGAATTCTTGAAAAATGTCTCTATCCTGGAGGAAATTCTTCAATTCTTCGCTCTTGAATTGGGGACCGTTGTCTGTAATTATTTTCGAAGGATTCCCATATCTTGCAAAAATTTGACTGAGCCATGATTTGATCTTCCTTGTCGTAATATCCGTTGTACATAAGATTTCAGGGAATCGAGAGTAGTTATCTATGATCACCACCATATGTTTCATATGACTTGGAGCATTTGAAAATGGTCCCGTGATATCCATAGATACTTCTTCCCATGCTGTCTCTGACACTCTCAGACTCATGTGGGGCATTTGAAGTTTTGGCGTTGACTTCGCTGAATCATTGCAAGGTAGACATTGTTTTACGAATCGTTCAGACTCCTTGTTCAAACCTGGCCACCAATAGAGCTCCCTCAATTTCCGCTTAAACCTCACTATTCATGGATGTCCTTGATGAGCCTTTTTCAGGAGATCTCTGCGCAATGATTGAGGAACAAGAATTCCGTTTTTCTCGCCACGAATAATATAACCATTTTCTATTGCCAATTCATGCCGTAATTTACATAATTGCTGTAGATCTTGGCTGCTGTCTTTGAGAGAATTTGGCCAACCGTTTGTTATGAATTTACAAACTTGCTGCAGAAGCGGATCAGACGATGTCGCATCTTTGAATATTTTGGCAGAAAAACCCTCTTCATTTATTTTCCGGAGTCTTTGCAATTGTTCTTCCTTATCTGTTTCAGTTGAACCATCCAAAAGTCGAGAAATTGCGTCAGGAACTATATTATTGACACCGCTTTGGTATTGAATTGTGAAGTCGAACTCTGATAACCGGTCCATCCATCTTCCAAACTTCGCTGATTTTCTTCTGTTATGAGCATTTTGCAATATTCCTGACAGAGGCGGGCGTATGTAGTGCCTACACCGAAATGCAAAAAGCCACAATTTACTGATTACCGACCATCTCTATTTTGCCTGTTCTGGCCAAAATACTTGAGAAAATCATACTGAAGAACTGGTTTCATTCCATCTTGCCAAAGCTTTCAAGTGATCAATTTGCATTCATACCAAGACATGGACAGGGGACTGTTTGTGCACTAACCTATATGGTCAATCGTATCTTGTCTCATTTGGATTCACCTGGTGCTATCAGACTTCTTATGGTGGATTTCACGAAAGCGTTCGACAAAATACCACATAACGTCATCATAAACTCGTTGTATTCACTTGCCGCTCCTATTGAACTCATTAAATGGATTCAATCATACTTTGATTCTAGAGTACAATGTGTGAAAACAAATGGACAACTTTCTTCTTGGTACCCAGCTATTAGTGGAGTGCCCCAGGGAGGTGTCTTATCAACTCTTCTGTTCGCCATAGCTGTTAACGATTATCATGCTCAACAACCAAATAGCACTCTCCTAAAATTCGCGGATGACTTTTTTATTATCCATGCCCTACGGCATGCCAGCGAAGATCTTAGTTCTGAACTTGACCATCTGACTTATTGGTCTGAATCTCATGGATTCAAACTTAACAACAATAAGACGAAAGTGATGAACATACAAACGAAACGGTCCATTGTTTTGGCTCCATTGGAAGATACAGCATCTAATTGTGAAATTGAAGCAGTAAAGACGGCAAAAATCTTGGGCATTACATTTGATGATCAGCTAACGTGGCACCATCACATTGAGAATGTCTTGAGCCGTGCCAGGAAAAGACTGTACATGCTCTACTCTCTTAAACGGATTAACGCTCCTCAGCGCATCATGTGGCTGGTATACTGTACACTCATACGATCGGTAGTCAGCTACAGCTTTCCTGCATGGTGTAGCGTTAACAAAAAAACTTGTTTCCGGCAGTTAACCCAATTTGAAGAACGTGTTTTCCGATTTTTGTGACTTGAATATGGCAAGACGCCTATCAAGTAAAGCGATGTGCCCTCAGCATCCCTTGGATGTGATATTTGACAAATCATCATCTAGCTCTTCTACTCGCAAAGGATTCCTTCACGGGAAAGTGATGGCCAAAACCAAGCGGTTTCAGTCGTCTTTCATTAGATTTGCTTAACTTTCTTTCATGTTTTATCTTCTGTAATGTTGTACATGCCACTTCCGAATCTTGTTTTGAAGTGTAATAAAGCCATATTATTATTATTATTACGCTTTCACTCACTGTTTGGAAGTATTTGTCCTTGTGAGTCAAACATTTTCCACAATAAAGTCTATCAAATCTAGAGCGCCTTAGCCTCAGTTGACGCGAAGAAACTGACTTACAAAGTGCAGTAACTACTACTAGTAACTAGGAATTTACTTGTTTTACTTGCGTCTAATAGGCGTAGATAGTGAAAAAGTTGAATAATGTGAACTGCAGTCCGCGGCCTTATTTCCCTGCCAAATGCTGCCCGCGCCCGTATAAAGTTTGGACAATCCTGATAGAGGTTCAAGTTGCTTTCAAGCAACGACCGCAATCGGTAATGAATTCTCCATATCGACCACAAAGACATATTTTACTGTGCCGACTTGCGCATTATGGCATTTTCAGTGAAATTGCTCTAAATATTCTTGAGGAATTCTGAATGGAGTTCCCTTGTCGCGTGTTATAAATTTAGAAGACCTAAAGGGCGCATCGAGTAATCTTGCTAGTTGCTACATTTTCTGATGCGTCGCAAGTCACACTGAGTTGATGATTGAAGATGTCTTGATACAGATAGTATTGGACTACATTTTACCAATAGCAATAGTAATTGATCTGACTAGAATGATGTCAAATACTAATTAATCTAGTCAGATCAATTACTATTGCTCTTGGTAAAATGTAGTCCAATACTATCAGTCGCATATTTCTATTCCTCCTTTTCCCTATTGAAATTTGTTAACATAGTTTTTACTTTTTACTAGATTTCTTGTCTACTCCACGGTGCGTCAAAAATCGATATTGCCAAAAAAATTCTCCACTCGCGATTTCTCTTTTTCTGAATACCTATATGCCAACTGTATCTGAAAATCAAAATCCAAAAATCTTTTACAGGCGTCTTTGCAAATGGGACCACTTTTTTCAAAATGGCGGCCAAATACTTTAAATTGTTAAGTAATGATAGTTTTTCAGTCTCTAATTGATACATTCATGCACCCAAATCTAGCAAAAAATGACTCCCTATATTATTCTTGATTTTTTGAGATCATCTGTTTAGTATTGAAAGCCATATTACCTCATGTACAGGGTGTTCCATTATGAAAAATAGAAAAATAAATAATCGAAAATTGATATTTGGCTATCCTTGTATTATTCGGCTTTCATGCACCTAAATCAAATAAGAATGGATCTCTATATTTTTTCTAAATTTCTAAGACCATCTGATTGTCCATTTAAAGCCATTTCGGTACTTCTACAGGGTGTTCCAGAGTGGATAAAAATAAAAAGAAGTATTCGTAAATTGCTATTTCATTTACGAAATATGTGCTGTTTGACACACTTCAAATTCAATTTGTCATTCACTTTCTTCATAAGAAAACAAACTTGTTCTATAGATGAGAACCATTATATGTAGAGATCGCTCGAAGAATTCGAGACGGGAATTCGGGATGTTCATAAGATTTCACTTTATAGCGGTTCCATGTCTGTGTGAAATCATGATGGGCGGCTTCGGAAGATTGCTCGCTCCACGGTCCCAGACCCCGCTGTTTCATTTCACAAAATTCAGGAATATGGTGTATAACGGCATGAATCTTAGGCGTGATATTGATGCCTAGATCACTGAAAGCTATCTTGAACTGTTCGATGTGATCCTTGTAGGACGGATCCAGCTTATCCCCGTAACAAGCCACAGCAACCTGAAATAAAAGTTCAAGCTACATAGCACTTGTAGAATATGCTGTTTACAGTATATATTTATTCACTACGAAGTCTGTATGGGACACAACTCACACACGATCTATGAAACAAACATGCGTTCAGTGCAGTATATAATATCGTGATTTTTACATGTAAGCTTATGTTAACATTCAATAGATCAGCTTACCTTGTTGAACGCTCGAAAAGCTGTGACATATTTCACAACTTTCAAAGGGGCAATAGATTGCAACAAATCAATTTTGTTTAATAAAGGCCTAGAGGAATTTCCAGTAAAACTTCCTCCGTGTAAATGCTCTTGCTGAACATTGCAAAGCCGCAGCCATTTGGCTGAGTCTTGCCACTCGGAACACATGGCCTTGTAGATTGTTCCCACTGGTCCCGTTAGAAGGTGTAATTCTGGCGGCGGAATCAACTCAATCACTCTCTTGCTCTTGTTTTCGTGGGAAACAATCGAGGGATGTATGGTATTGTGATGTAGTTTGGCACGTATCTTCTGTCCACCACCGCCGTGCCAATCCCAGAAATCCTTTTCTAGAGTTTGGAATGTTCGAGGTAATCCTTTAGATTGTAAATTTGAGCTTGGAGCAGTGCACCAACAACAAGGATAGGATGATCCGTGCGGCATGATGCCAATGAGAATATTACATAACTTCAGATCTGAAGCGATAAAGAATTCCGATTGTAGCATATGAAGGTTCATGGAAATCCACAGTTTTCGAATATTAGCGTAATTTTCTTGTACCATTGGGGCAATTCCTATTATAAAGAGACGTTTGACACCAGATTCCTTGAATGAGCTTGAGCAGTGGAGTGACGAATCATTGAGCTGGAAAATACTCAAGCACACCTTAATAAAACCGCCGCCGCCGTCTATTCCCAATTTGATCAAGGTTTCTTCATCGTAACCTCTCTTGGATGTAACATATGTAATGAAACCGTCGACATCTTTGCAGACAATACTGTGACGTGGTGTTCTTTCCGTCACAACATCTCTGTCTATTCTGACAAAGTCAATCAATTTGATTTCAAAGAATTAATCCAGTTCGTGGTTGCTTTCATATAGTTCCTGTTTTAAACCACTTTGAATAGAAATCGCCGATGATGACCGAAGATGTTGGGTCAGTTTAAGTGTACTTCTATCACTGAGGTTAAGGTCCACACGGATCCTCTTCAAGTGCGTGGTTCCAAGCTCCTTGCCTGAATCAATCGAGGGCGAGACGGCGAGAGTGACTGGATGTCCACCTCCAACTCGTGCCAATTTTATTGCGTTCTCCTTTGATTCAGGCGATGAATCGATCTTTTGTAATATCACTTTTGAAGCAAATTGTTCCTCTTGTTTGGACGAAGAAGCCAGTGAGCTTAAATTTTCCAATCGCGATAACTGATTGCATGAATGAGGCTTTCCTCGAGAAAGAATAGATAAACAGGCAGAACACAATTTCAAGCACTTTCGTTCAATCGAGGAATTAGAGGAGTCACATCTGGGTCTTCCCACAAAATTCTTGATTCCATTCATGTTCGACGGATGAGAATTGTGTCGTGGAAAATGCCTGGCAGTCTTACATATCAAACATTCACACACGTGATTCGACGATGATCTTGTGCCGCTGTAAGACAATGCAATTTTTGAATAATCAAACACAACTATTTCCTTTTGAAAGTTTCCATTCTTGTAATTCTGTAGCAAAAGACGGCATGTTCCACAAATTGCAGTTGGTAGCCTTTCGTCATGTCGGTTAAAGCCATTTATACAAAATCGTTCGATGAGTTCGAAGTGGGTGTCGTTCAATTGACGAATGTCCTTAGCCTTCTCCATACAAATGATACAAATAACAGCTCTATATTCGGCGTGACTGCGGCGATGGTTTGGCATGACGAACACAATAGCGGTGCGAGTCGGGAACGCAGACTTTATTGCTTCGTTTCAGCACGAGATTCGCAATGATTCAGACAGCAAGCATTTTTGAAATTTCAAACTATGACCTTGAAGTTTGTCAACAATACAGTGTCTTGAAAGTCGTTCAATTCAATCTATAGATATCTATAGATAACCTACACACCTTGCAAAGTGCTTCATTAGAGAGCAGTGAATGACAAATTGAATTTGAAGGCCGTCGAACAGTTCAAGATAGCTTTCAGTGATCTAGGCATCAATATCACGCCTAAGATTCATGCCGTTATACACCATATTCCTGAATTTTGTGAAATGAAACAGCGGGGTCTGGGACCGTGGAGCGAGCAATCTTCCGAAGCCGCCCATCATGATTTCACACAGACATGGAACCGCTATAAAGTGAAATCTTATGAACATCCCGAATTCCCGTCTCGAATTCTTCGAGCGATCTCTACATATAATGGTTCTCATCTATAGAACAAGTTTGTTTTCTTATGAAGAAAGTGAATGACAAATTGAATTTGAAGTGTGTCAAACAGCACATATTTCGTAAATGAAATAGCAATTTACGAATACTTCTTTTTATTTTTATCCACTCTGGAACACCCTGTAGAAGTACCGAAATGGCTTTAAATGGACAATCAGATGGTCTTAGAAATTTAGAAAAAATATAGAGATCCATTCTTATTTGATTTAGGTGCATGAAAGCCGAATAATACAAGGATAGCCAAATATCAATTTTCGATTATTTATTTTTCTATTTTTCATAATGGAACACCCTGTACATGAGGTAATATGGCTTTCAATACTAAACAGATGATCTCAAAAAATCAAGAATAATATAGGGAGTCATTTTTTGCTAGATTTGGGTGCATGAATGTATCAATTAGAGACTGAAAAACTATCATTACTTAACAATTTAATTTGGCCGCCATTTTGAAAAAAGTGGTCCCATTTGCAAAGACGCCTGTAAAAGATTTTTGGATTTTGATTTTCAGATACAGTTGGCATATAGGTATTCAGAAAAAGAGAAATCGCGAGTGGAGAATTTTTTGGCAATATCTATTTTTGACGCACCGTGACTCCCTTATTTCCTATGTTAATGTGAAATTTGAATTCATGACTTTTGCGTTTATGTTAAATTCCTTCTATCTGATGATGGTTGCCGAATAGCAACCGAAATTAATTACATCATAATTAAAGTAAAACATCACTAAAACCTTGGCTCTTCCTCAACAATTAAATATAATGAGTTATAGTTATCATTCATTCATGATATTCTCTTAGAATTTGACTTAATTCTAATTTATTTTGACCTCTAATCATTTGAACTTTATTGCTGACGTAAGAGGGAGATTGCCCCTTGATTCATGAATGCGAGCATAACGACGCCCTCGTAGTTAGACGCTCTCCTGGTTAGCAGTTGAGTTCCCGATTTCATCAGTTAGCCGCTTTTACTTTCTTCATGAATGGAAACTACGAATGAATGGTGTATGTATCGCTGTTGAGGATAGTATTCCATCCTCATTTTGTTAGTTGAGATTCAGACGTGAGTAACAAATTTCTTTATGTTAATAGCAAAAACAAATTCTAAGCCATTTATTTGGAAACTCGTGCAGGTGCCAACAAACGGAAAATTTGCCGTTGACTATTAATAATACTTGTAACCGTAAATACTTAGTCAAGAAAGAGAACGTGGAAAGTCTAAGCAATTAATTGGAAAAAATATTATGCGGTAACTACGGAACTGATAACCACTCATATTTTTTGAATATCACACTTTTTGCAGTAAATCTAGCGTAAATTGTATTTCAATATTAGTGGGGTTATCGAAGAAAACTCTTTGTTAACCTTTCGATGTATGAATTAAAAATACACGTTCGTTTACATACCGTAATCGTTTTGTCATTATATATTTTATCAGCTTTTACATTACCTAAGACTGAATCAATTTGTGGTTAGGAATAGAAGACACTTAGAATCAGGAAGTATAAAAGAATAAAATTTCCCTGAAATAACTCCCTGATTTGTCTTTCAATAGCCTCATTTTTATCAGCAAAATTGTTTGAGGTCATAACGTGGAAGAATAAGGTGATAATGCGTTTCGTAACCTGCTCAAACTTCATTCTTGTTGACTAACGCAAATATTTTCAATAGATGCGTCATTTCTTTCATGTATTTTTATGTGTTTCTTTGGAAATTGCGAGGTGAATCTCTGAAGTTGGAATGGAGAAAGATTATGTGAGTTTGATTAATTCGTGGAGATGTTTTTGTGTTTTGAAGTTAGAAATATCAACTGAATTTTGAATATGCCTTCTTGAGGTTGAAAGCAATGTCAACATAGAAGCTATTCTATATTGAATTCTGATTACTCATTTTGCTAACGCGTAGCAATGTTATGATGCGATGCGCCTCAATATTTTCAATGTCACATCCAGGGATCGCAATTTTCCGGTTTTTTTTACTAAATTAGTCTAACGTGAATATTTCAAATTTATGCATTCAAACCCCGGTTTTTCCCGACTTTCCGTTTTCTTGGGTGAATTGCGATCCCTGGTCCCATCTGATGTTTATCCATGATAATCTCAATGCAAGTACCTATATAGTGGATGTCTTATTTCTTTCAGTTCTCATGAGTTCTGCCACTTTGATCTCTGAAGGAAGATGAGACATGGAAAACCTAACGTGAGTTCTGGTAATTTTTTCATTTTCAGATTGTTCATTGCCTCAAATTCGTAAGTTTTGAGTCCTGTTGCGCAACTAGCCACTGGATTTAAAATTACGTTGCTTGAGGTTGGGTCGGCATATCTTTCAAATATATTTGTTAATTGATGTATTCATTTCAGTCGTTTCGTACCGATGGTCAGTGGATTCCTGTGTCATGCTGATTACAATATTAACAGTATGATCTGGGAGTTAGTTGATTATTGGAGTGTACGGCATGTATAGCAGGAAAAAAATTCAAGTGAGTGAAATTTGTGGTCATTTGTAGTATTATTCGGTTTGATTCCGGTTTAGTATCATCCTGAGTACAGCAGTTATGTATAATGTCGAAATCTTATCCGTGTGATTTACACAAAAACCCGTTAAGTCAAACTGTTAATCCTTCATTAATCATGATGAAATCCTTCACATTTGTTTAGTCTGCTGCGATGTTCTTCTATCCGTTGCTGGATCGCGAGGATTTTTGTATAGGGACAAAAGGCGGAGTTCTGTCTGATGTCCGCTTACCCGGTGGGAACTGTCATTGGTTTTATTGGAAAGATTCCTTAAAATGGTTTGTTAAAACATTTGTTAAAATGTTTGTCATTGGTTTGTTAAAAGTCTTTCCTTATTTGAACGCATCTTTCTGCGGCCTTTGACATGCCAAAGTTTTCTATTGAGCTAATGCGTCTTGCAGTGTCTTCGTTTCCAAAAAGGAAATGCTGTTTAGTTTTCGTGAGTTTGTAGGCTTGTTAAACTAGATACGTGATTACTGTTTATGACTGGATTGTAAACGGCAGATGCTTGATCGTATGCATTATCTCATGCCCGTTATCTTATCAGTTATAAAAGGTACATTTAGCTTAATCCTAGTAAATGGGGGGGGGGAGATGGGATACTACGTGGAGTCTGATGGTATACCCGTGCATTTATCAGCAACCGCTGCTGATAAAGACAGATTATCATGAAAGAGGCGTCAATATTTGAAGCTGTCAAATCTGTAAGGAGGAAACATGAGGCATTAGACGAGTGAAGAATCTTATTGCATGAAAGGGATAAAAATTGAGTATGACTGGAAGCCATTAAAAAAGGCGATTTGATCGGAGTTAGGCAAGCAAATGAATTGTTGGACAATACTCAAAGTAAAGTGAAGTTCGGCACACAGAAGCATTCGAGTTATGAGTGAATAAAGAAAGCGTGTCACACATTGTTAAAAGTGGCCAAAAGGCTGAAGACTTCCAAAGAACTTGATATTTTGTTGTATCACCCTGCCGCCCATGCTTCACCTAGATTTCTCGCATGCTCAACTTTAGTATAACATGAGTTGTCATCTTATTTTCGTTGTAGATGATGACATGACGGACAGTGATCGAGAGAATAAATTTTCTGACTACTACAGTTAAATTTGACATATGCGCGCATAAGTGTATAATCTTTGGTATTAATGGGTTATCTCCCCCCCCCACAGGTTTTCAAATTTGTCTAGCATCTGCAAAAATGTATTAATCGCCACCAAACTTCAGGTACACGTAATTAAGCATATTTTCTACCCACATATAAAATTTCACGCTGATCAGACAAGTACTTTTTGCATTAGAGACGATGACGTGAAGTGTAGCGATGTCAGCTGCTTGATTTGACTTCGTCTGTTCGACGCATTATTGCTACTCGTGTGTGCATTGTTCTCTCCACCTCTTTGTCTCATCCACTGTTATTTGAAATCTTCCTACGACCACTACCTTGCCACACCTTTATTAAGTTGAAAATGTTAGTGTAAGGGATATGGCTTGGTCATCATCACTTCAGGAGTTGTCGGGAAATGACTTTGTTAACTTCAAGTGCTTTATGCTCAGACGATGAGGTCAGAAGAAATCAGATCAAGCTGCAGCAACGCTTCACTTCAAGTTATCGCCCCTTATTCAGAACTTGTCCAATTTGGACAAGTTTTGGTATGTCGATAGAAAATATCCTCACTCACGTGCACTTAAAGTTTTGTAACGATTGATTCATTTCTACGGATTTTATACAAATTTGAAAACGTGGGGTAACCCATAAGTACCTAATCTTTTGTAATGAATATATATTCCTTCATACGTTCGTGTCTTTTTACCGATATCAAAATTACAATAACAACAGATGAATCTACTTCGGACCATAAACTGATTACAAAACGGAACCTCCTGGTATGAGCTCATGTTAGCGTCTAAGGGAAAATGCGACTTCATTGTTTTCCGATGAATATCGATATTTATCTGTAAGGCGAATTGGTACTTGTGGGTTATCTCCACCCCCCCTTTTTCAAATTTGTCTACAATCCGTAGAAATGAATCAATCATCACAAAACTTCAGAGACACGTATTTGAGTATATTTTCTACCTACATGCAGAATTTTATGCAAATCTGAAAAGTACTTTTTGAATTAGAGACGATGACGTACGTGGAGTGTAGCGATGTCAGCAGCTTGATCTAACTTCGCCTGACCTCATCGTCTGAGTAGATTGCACTAGGTCAACAAAGTCATGTCGCGACAACGTTGCAGTAGAAGTGATTATGATCCGGACCACATCCTTTCCATTGGTGTGCTTATATAATTTAAGAAATGTGTGGTGGGGTTGTGGTCGTGAGAAGATTTCAAATAGTAATGGATGAGACGGAGACGGAAAGAGAACAATGCACACACTAGTAACAGTAATGCGTCGAACAGACAAAGTCAGATCAAGCTGTTGACATCGCTACACTTCACGTCATCGTCTCTAATTCAAAAAGTACTTGTCGAATCTGCATATTTTTTGTATGTGGGTAGAAAATATTCAAATACGTGTATCTGAAGTTTTGCGACAGTTGATTCATTTTTACGGATTTTAGACATTTGAAAACGTGGGGTGAATAACCCATAAGTACCGGCGAATTCATCAAATTCGCTTGATAATTGATATTATCAATACTAAATGTATGGGCTGTTACTTTTCTTTGTTGCTTTTCTATTTGCTGGAAAAATTTCTGTCGGTTTTTCTTATCCCGATGTTTCAATCATATGGTTTCAATACTCGACTGCGCTAACCACTTTTGATGCAAACGCGGAATAATGATGTTCGAATGACGATTTAAAGCGGAAAAGCACGGTCATGTGTTCAGTGCTGCTAAGTAGCTAAATTGCATTAAATTTTGTTACGGGTGCACACAGCTCAAAATGGTTGGCGAAATTCATGGCTTGGCAGATACAGACGCCCGTCATGGCAATTTCTCTGCATGAATTTCGACACCGCTGGCACGCACACATCACGCATCTGGTAACAGACGCGCGCCGGTAACACACACTGATACCACAATATGTTAGTTACTCGTTGCAAGCATCAAGGGAACCGCATCAGTTCCAACACACACACGCGCGTGCGTTCATGCGCAGGTTTGGCAGTCTTATTCATCGAATGGCTTCTCATTGCAGTAAACCGAGACAATAAGACTCCTTTAACAGATGTGGATCAGCCACTTATCTCATCGTACGATTATTGCGGAAATATCCAACACAGCGAGGTGCGCTTACACCAAATGAGGGACTTTGTTATTTATGGAATTGCATGCCTTTTACAACAACGGTACTTTGCTGTTTTTTAATTCTTGATCAAAACCAATCTGGCGTCAATGAGGAATCTTCTTGAGTGTTCGACAAGTGTTTCGGTGTCTCAACTGATAGAACGATTTTCAAGTGCAGCCATTTGAGTATGCAATATGATCTACACTGCATCATTGTTGCAAACATTTGAACACGAAATGGATCAATTCATGGCGAGGGTATAAGTGTGTGATGTCTTCACGTAACTGGCCTGGACAACATGTAAAAAATGAATGATGTCCTCAAACCTAATAAGAAAACAATGGTGCAAAATTCACTAATCAAGATTTGTCGTGTGGTCGAGCGATTTCAATTATTGCGTCCACTTTCAAATTGTTGCACGCTATCGCAATTAATAAATATTTCAAAGTACTACATACAATCAAATTTTACTCCTTAATGCTTGATGACTTGTTACTTAAATTACTGTGCAATGATAATAAATTCTCGTTTCGATGATCTTCACAACATCTCATAAAGTTCAATATTTAGATCTACTGATAAATTAGTTAGTAGCCACTTATCGTCGGTAAAACAAACCGATAGAAAAAGTCTTTTGTTAAACTGAAATTTTATCATTAAATTGCGTGGTGCCATCAGTCTCTATTGTAAAAGGCCTTTCTGTCCGCTCTAGTTCCCTATATATTAAACCTCTTTGAAACTTATCATATAATATCAGTAAATTATGCTTTACATCATGTGCCATTTCCAAGGCTTTTTGTCGCATTGCATGCCGTACAGCCGATAAAACAGCAATTTCGTCCCATTGCGGTAATGCTTTTTTTGCCACGATAAGGACCGTACTAAAATGGGTTCAAATTTAGGCATCTATTTCTCATCTAGCCCTTTTAAACAATTAAATATCTTTGGTGTATGCACATTGGGGATTTAATAAATGCGGAGCAGTGGCGGATCTTTGAAATCAGGCGCCCGGGGCAGAACCTATAATAATTGCGCCCCTAAATAATAGTGCATTTCTCTTCAAGAAAGGTCTTTGTTGGATCATCAATACATGACACACCGGTAGTAGTAGCCTAGTGATGCAAATGGAAAATTTTCCAATTTTTTCAAAATTTTCAAAATTTATTTTTCGGTGATTGACGTTTTTTCCTTTGTTTTGGAGACTTGTTGTAGTCGCTCGAAAAGACTGTAATATTCAAAGACCGAAAACTTCTCTATCATCCCTGCATGCTACCTTTTGGAACCAATTGCACCCTTTCTACGTCTATTTCAGATTCTTCCAAATGAATTTCAGACATAAGATGGATTTCAGATTCCTCTAATTGAATTTCAGATATCTGTCAGAAACTCAACTTTGAAAGGATCTTAAATTCAACTGGAGAATCTCCAATTTATCTGGAAATGTCTGAAATTCATTTGGGTAGATCTGAAATCGATTTGGAACTATCTGAACCATCTGAGCTAGAAATGGAAGATGAACAGTTTGTCCTCATCGAAGATCGGACAGATCATCACAGATATCTTTAGTTTCCACAATATCTCACGAGTTCACAGTCTTTATATATCTTCCAATATGTTCGCTTTGTATAATGCTGTGGTCGACTGTGTGCTTATACTTCACATGTTCATCAACACATGGAGAATTTGTATCATTATAATCAAGGTTGCATAATTAAGCCTAACTTTCAAGCTATAAGCAAGCTCACAAATCAAGTGCATTATTTTTGCTCCAGATCTTTCACATTGCATGATATGCCCCCATTGTAAAAGAAAAAAGTCCCCGTTATCCCAAACGGTGTCTGTGATAATTAAAGATGCTAACAAATAACCACAAGCCATTGGTGGAAATGCTCAAAATCCGCAGACGGGAGTCGTATTGCCACGATCGTTTTAATCGAAAAAATATGATGAAATCAGGAGTTTTAGAACAATTCCATTGATGTGTCCATACCTCGGCTGTGGAAGCGGTCAAAGTATAGGGCCTATCACAAAAAATCAAAACTTTCAAACTTTTCCAAATTTTTCCATAATTTTCCAAAATTTTCCAATTTTTTCAATAATTTTCCAAGGAAAATTTTGATTCAAAATTTTCCGGAAAATTTTCATCACTATAGTAGCCTACCTATGAAATTTCATCTATGAATCACGACACTTACATAGCTTACAATCGCGGGGACTTAGGGTCAGGGCAGACTAGCAGAGATTGTCAACTGTAGCAAATTTTTGAAATCTAGTACTAGTATCTATGATTTGGAGCAATATTTCTGTGGTAATTTGCATCTTCATAATGCTACATATAAGTCCGATTTCTCCGTTTTGGGGTGCAAAATTATTGTCAAAAGTTTAACATTGAATCACGATCTTTAGAGTTGTCAATCTTCATTTGAGTCAGGGCACACAAGAACAGAGCAACTACAATCTACTGCAATGTGATCAGAAAGCGGAAAGTTCTATCACTTGGTCCAAAACGTTTATAATTTGCTATTCAATCCCCCTCGATCCCTCTTTTTCGAGAAAAATTCATTGAGAACATCTTGCTCTGAAATGGCAGTTGTCAATTCACTTTCAATGCTTAGGATAGCAAGTGCACTAAGTCGATCTTGCTCCATGCCGCTGTGATGATCATTTGCAAGTATCTTCAATTTAGAGAATGATCTCTCACATGAGGCCACTGACACTGCAGTTGTCAAAAGGATTCTGATGGCTTTCAGCATATTAGGGAAAGCATATTTGGACCGAATGCGAGCACCTGTTCCATCAAAATTCTGCATTTACGCTAGCATTGGTTTCCAGTTTTGCTAAAACCTTGAAATCGATTATTTCATGAGACAACTCTGTAGAATCGGGATAATCTGCCGCAAAGACATTAGCTGCCTCTGTCAGGTGAACGTCATAGAGTCAAAGTTTAGCAGAAAATTATTTCATTGATTCAATAGAACAGTTATTCTAATTATACCTGAATACAATATAGATTTCATTGATATTATTTTGTGACTCCGCATACGGCCCCTAATCTCAATTTCTTAACAAATACGTTGCTATGTGTTTCTCACATTCCATGAATGCACTCCATTGGTAAGCCCATGCATTTACAGAATTGATGGATAATTCTAAACATACTGAATCTCTGAGTGGGACATTCCACGATCACTCAGACCAGACTAAATTATAAGAAGTCTTCGTCAAATTATGAATATAAGATGAAGTTGTCCTGTCACTGTGGCGCCCCACAAACCCGGCGCCCGGGGCGTCGCCCCCCCCCCCCGCCCCCCATACGCCAACCACTGCTCGCTGTTCAACTTACCTTCATCTAACCCTTTAAATCAAAATTTTTAAACTACGTTCTTCATCAGCTGGAAGCATTGAAAAGGTTTTCTTATGAAAAATACTACCGAATACCAATACATGTTTCAATGGAATATTAGACAAGTCTAAGTATGTCTAACAATTTTAGATTGAATGAATTATCTAATATCAAAACCAATTTCATTCTCTGAATACCATTTAGACTAGGTCAGTCTAATCAAAAAATTATTTCATTGATTCAATAGAACATTCATTCTAATTATACCTGAATACAATATAGATTACATTGATATTATTTTGTGACTCCGCATACGACCCCTAATCTGAATTTCTCAACAGATACGTTGCTGAGTGTTTTTCACATTCCATGAATGCACTCCATTGGTAAGCCCATGCATTTACAGAATTGATGGATAATTCTAAACATACTGAATCTCTGAGTGACATTCCACTTACTTTGGATCAGACTAAATTATAAGAAGTCCACGTCAAATTATGAATATAAGATGAAGTTGTCTTGTCACTGTGGCGCCCCCACAAACCCGGCGCCCGGGGCGTCGCCCCCCCCCCATACGTCTGCCACTGATGCGGAGTAACCACTCTACCTAACATACTTACTCTATATTTGTGGTTTTTAATTCCTTTCCTTGTTTTATTATAACAAATTTAGCTATCCGCCAACTGAAATTTTCGACAGTTCCTGGAATCGTGAATGAACCCTGATCCTTAAGAATATTTTCATAAGATATTCAACTCTCTGGACTATACCGAGAAAATATATCTCAAGCTAATATTGTTAACGCCTGAGTTAAATCAAAATCAGTAGCTGATCTGTTCGGTCTTGCTCGCACATGTACAGTTTCTTACAGTAGCCGCCTTCTTCCGGTTATTACACGATTGATGTCGCGACTACTGCAATTTCGCATCTAAGATTTGCATATCGGAGCTCTTATTGAATTGTTGCTTTTTGAGCCTTGCGTGGTCGCTTCGTTTTCTAAGTTCTTTTGGAAATTTCGTTGTTTCTCGAGAGAATCACTCATTTTCTAGATACACGCGACTCCAAACCACTCAACATAGGGAATGAAAAATCAACTTGTCGCTTTATTATTTGCTACGGAAGATTTCTATCTTACATGTATGAGGCAATTGGTATTACCGACTCAGCTGGTGTGGGATTTGATAGCAAAGAGACCAAAATTGTACCGGCCTCGGGCTTTCGTATGCCAAACGATTAAAGGGTCCTATTTCTTCGAAGAAAAAAATATATCGAATGATGATGAAATGAAATGAATTCAGGGTTGCCACATAATTCTAAATTCCAAATCAAGCTATATCCCGGAATCACCCTAGATTTCGTATCTAGCTATAAATTATGTCCAATGCAGCACAATAATCGAATCCTTGTAAGTAATTGTACATGTATAATTCACTGAATTGCTGCTAAATTAGTTTAGACTTGAAGTTTAGACATGAAAAAAAAGAGAAATTAAAATAATTTTGTTAATGATTCCAATTAATGACAGCAACAGCTTTCATGTCAAGAGTCAACTAAAATTCCAAACAGATCGTGCAATTCTATTTCTATCATAGGCACAGTGCGTATATTTCTTGAAGATTTCATAGCAGTGCTAAGCGCCAGCCGCACCTGCTCACACCGATGAAACGTTCGGTGCACTGATTTTGATTGAACATTCTTCGTTGCAATTTATGTCACATATGAGCCCAACATAACCCATTTTCATAATACATCAAAGAAATATCAAAAAGCACTTCATACATCCTTAATTTTCAACAAACTATTTTATTCAACACGTTTTCACAGATGACGTGATCTGCATGGTTGCCACAAATTACAAAACAAGCAATCTATGTTCTTTGCAGCACTGTATTTTTGACATTTTCCAGCATCGCGGGATCTCTGATATCTTGGTGCCCTTTCTCTACAGTCACATGCCGCTGTGGACTCAAACCTTTGCACTCAGTCAGTGGCGTCTTCTCGGTACCTGCGAGGCCTTCGGCGCATCCTCAAAAATAATTTTCCAACAACTATAAAAATGAAAAGTGTCATCATTCATTTAAATTCGATAGCTTCTCGTGACAGCTGTGCACAGCTTTCCGTCTCAAAGTCAGACTCTCAACCTCAAGAGTGAACAGTTTTGCAGCACGTGCTTAAATCACAGCTGTCTTCTTCGAACAATTAGCCACACAAGGTAGTCGTGTGTTCAGACGGCAGCACTGATGTTCCGACAGCGAAAGAGAGTTGTGTGCGTGTGAGAGTAAGCGCACGCGTCCGCGCCAATATTGGCTTTTCCGATAGACATGATGCTTTGCCCTCTCGAATTTTTGCTTTGAAATTCTGCACGATTCTTGATCGAGGCGCGGTAGCTAAATATAGTGAGGGAAGTGCAACCCAATTGTTCCTGGATTCGCTTTGTCAGAGAGGCCACTACGTCAACAGTGGCAGATGGCTGACGTTCAGACAAGACTGTGATCAGATGATGAGCGTTCTCCAATGAATGCACACTAATGCATCTGACTCGAGCACCCAGATCGGTAGAATTCCATAATTTTTTTACGTGATTGATGTGACACTGTGTTTAGTAGTGCAGATGAGATCATAACCGAAGGGAATATACAGAAAAGATGACCGTCATCAAGCAAGGTAGGCCAACACCTGATTCGAAAATTGAAAGAACTCACAGAGAAAGAAATAAGAAATACACAAGACATTTTAATACATCAAAATTTCAAACATGTGAGTGGCTGACCGGCCGTGAGAAGCACAAGAAACTGTTGGCCTTGCCTCCTTTTTTCTCGAGAAAATGTGGTCTGGACAGAGAGGGGATATAGTGATCTCAGCTCCTTGAGTAAGGCGGTTAAGAGACATGAGCAATCACTTCTCATGTGCACTTTCACTTGACCTTAAAGAAAGGTTGGGAAATTGTTATTAAAATTCAGCTTTTATGAAAATTAATGTTGTAACATAAAAAGTGTTTGCTATAGAAATAGTATTCCAATGTCAAGTGAAGGCCTTTGGTCTGGGCGCACGCGACGCCACTACTCACAATCGACCTCTACATTGTTCCGCTAGGGAATGGCCTAAGGATGTAAGCCCTCACATACCTTCGTTTCACTTTCATGTCATTGATGGATGACCGAACAAATGATTGTTGTTCATTGATTTCCTCCATGCCAAGTCCATTATGAAAATGGACCACCTTCTGCTTTATCACAATTATCATGCCGCATTAACCCACCATCGAGCACCATCCGCTCCTAAGTAGTACCCGCATGCGAATTGAAACAGTAGTCTATAGCGCGCCTTCAAATAGAAACCGCACCTAAATTTATCAATGATGAGATTTTGCGAGTTCTACTGCAAATCCATCTCAACTGGAGTGTGACTACACATAAGATAATTTATTGTCAAACAATGACTTTCAATAATCACCATTGTTCTACAGTTGGTTTAAATAGTAAGATCTATATTTCTAAATAATCAGCATAACATGAATCATAACTATTAAATTGCCTCTGGGGCTCCTATCAAAAATCAATGAGTATGACTGCTTGCTAAAGAAATCTATATTTATTGCTATCTTTAGCATGGCTTATCAAAATGATGGAAGCGACAATCGATCAACTGACCCTCATCGAAATCGAGATAAAGTAATTGATAATTCAAAGTGATCAATGTATCGTCACCCAAATTGAGCTTCTGGTTTTTCGTCTTGTAAAGTTTACGTTTCAAGTTAGTCGTCACTGTTATGATTACTTTTCTCTTAGATTTCTTTCCTCTTCAGCCTCGTCATCAATGTACACAATGTCTAATATCTGATCACCGAAAAATATGGAGTTCAATTACAAATTCAATATTTATTCTTGCAAACCGTCATGAAAAGGGCTCGCATTTAAATTATAAGATAAGATAATAAGATAAGATAAGATTCGCTTTAAAAATTGCAAAAAATATATCCGACGGCAGCGGATTATATTCGAGAATGTGCGGCAACTAAAATTCTTGAAAGCTTATGTATATCAAAATCAAATGTGATGAATTTATCACATTTTGAAAGTCTTTGACACTGCGCAATCAATCTTTGAAAACGTGTAGGTCGATATCCATGAAGTAATTAAATATCTTTGCGAGAGCCATCAGAAAACCCCTCTAGACAGATGGAGCGGAGCGTCTCCAACCGACGAATGTAGTGGGTTGGAGAGACTCCAGAAACACTCCAATAGACAGATGGCGTGGAACGCCTCCAACCCCCGAATGCATCGGATTGGGGGGGGGGGGGTTCAGAACAGCTAATCTAGATAAATGAAGAGAAGCGCTTGGATGACCGCCAGAATAGCTCCTTTTGGATACAGGAGCGGAGTGACTCCAACAGATAAATGCAGCAGAGTGGAGAGCTTTCAGAACAACTCTTTTTGGACAAATAGAGCGGAGCGTCTTGAACTGAGAAATTGCAGGAGATAAGAGAACCGCCAGAATAATTCTTTTTGGACCCAATGGACCGGACCACCTCCAACTGACGACTGCGGAGGACTGGGTGACCGCCAGAACAGCTCCTTTTGGACAAAGAAGCGGAGCGATTCCAACCGACGAATACAGCAGATTGGAAAGCTTTCAGAACTGCTCATTTTAGACAAATGACGCTGAGCGACTCCAACAGATAAATACAGCAGATTAGATAGCTTTCAGAACAGCTCTCTTAGACAAATGGAGAGGAGCGCCTCCAACCGAAAAGTTCAGCGGATTGGAGAGCTTCCAGAACAACTGTTTTGGGACAAATTGAGCGGAGTGCCTCCAACTGACGAATGCAGCAAATTGTAGATCTTTCAGAACAGCTCTTCTAGACAAATGGAGCGCAACGTCTCCAACTGCAACCATGAAGTGCAGCGGATTGGAGAATCTCCAGAGTAGATCCAACTGATATGTGATGTTTCATAGTTCATCATAAGAGTTCATATTATCAGTTTCATAGTTCATCCGCTTGAATTTTATGATAGATATTTTCCCTTCGCTCAGTTGTGTTCATTTGGGACTGTATAAGCAGTTATTGCAATCACCAATTTTTACTACTTGGGTAAAGGGGCAGCGCCGCTCCCACCGCCACCCCCTCCCGCCTACGTCCCTGGCTGTACGCCAGTAAGTCTGCCAAACAGTAAAATATCATCTCTGAAAATCAAAAATAATCGTATAGACAGATAATCATTATTAGTTGTTTCTCCTCGATCCATACATCTCACATTTCCTTACGTGTCCAATCACGTAGCAGATATCAGATTGTGCCTAGGAAGTCGAAAGTTGATTCGAACTATCTTACTGTACTGGTTTTCTTTCGTACTATCGAATGGAATTCTCTGAATGATTTCATACTGAAAGCTCTCACCTTTGTGAATTCTAAGATGAGACTTTATACAGTTGATCTCAATGGATCTTGCATATTTTGATAAATTAACCTGTAGTACAGAAATTATGTAATCCAGCAAAGTAGATCTTACTGGAATCATGCATACAAATGATATTGAGTAATCGACATGTTAAAGGATCTTGCCTGAAATGGAGCGCATAACGCTCAAGCACAATGATCAATGTTCCGGACCTCGTTGACATGCGTGACTGATAAACTGACTTTGAAAAGTTCGACTGAAAACTTTATTGTATGTCTCAGTTTTTATTGTAGTTGAATGACATTAATGCGATCATTCTTTGCTATAACAATACCTTAGAGTTCTGACGTCATTTGCAGCTTTGATGACTTAGGCTAATTTCACAATGCTTCATGTCAATTTTCTGTAGCTTTCCGTAGAAATCCTGCTTTGCTACATCGATAACAAGCGGTGTAAATTGTGAGCTTATATTGTTATACACGTACATCGAACATTCACTGTAACTCAATATAGACGTGTATGAAGTTAGCCGCACCGATGTCCACATCATTTTCTTGAAAATAGAATGAGTCACTGTCGCAGACAATATCCACACATAATTTGAGAGCAAGCCAGTTTGTTCCTCCACCTATTTTTCAAAATATTGCAGCAGATTGCGAAAATCGTCGATTAAATATTCGAGGTGGCACAGATGTGAAGGCAGGTGTACCGAATTACTAAGAAAATCTTGCATCAACTATTTGTGAATTGTCAACCGCATGGACGAATAAGATGACACGTTTGAATTTCATTAGGACAACTGAGAAATTCGATCAAATTAGTTCAAAGTGGTACGGATACAAAGTTAGCCGTACTAGTATCTGAAAAAAATTAGAAAAATTGCGATTTTAAACTGACGAAAGCCAGCTTACAATGAGACTGCCGGCTAGTGCCAGCCCTTGAACCACCTTTATTTATTACGCTCTTGTTCAACTTTATTAGACCATATTTGTCAAATCTTTAACTTCAGTTCATCAATTAGCAAATTCAAGCAACAGAATTTATAGATTGAGGATTTCATTAGCTAAAAGGATGGCTTGTACTTGATATGAAAAATGCATACTATTTTCTGAAAGAAATGTTCATTGTCCATCAGAGCTCTCAGAATAATCACTTTAATCATGATAGAAGAGCTTTTGTTAGAGCATTAATGCTAAACGTTTTGATGTACAATTTTGCTTTTATCATTCGGATTATCAATTGACGCATGGCCTACATGCAAGACACGGGCAGTCCATGTCAATAGGCCTACTAAGTTGTGTCACAGCATTGAATGACTATATTCAATTAAATTGCCTACATGTTGATATTTAACGTGCAATCGGGAGATGATCCTCTTCTAGATCTTAACTTGGGAATAATTCTTTTGGCCTTCATCATTCTTTATCAGTTTTTAACAGATATTAGATCTTATAGGTCCATGAAATTTGTCAAGAGAGTTGTCGCATTTTCATGATATGTAAAATGGGACTTCATTCTGCTTTATATCACTGGTTTCTCTATCATGTCTTACTAGGCCTATTCTTCGCGGTGATCCCCTGCTGTCCTTCTCGAAAAGAGTTACGGCGCACAATAACTAATGCTAAAAATGCTCAAATATTCGTGAATAATCAATCCGATAGCGTTGCAGACAAATTTTCACCATAGTCACATGTAAAAACTCATGATTCACTTTGTTCACTCGATCAAAGAGAAAATGAATTTCGAAGTGGGGCACTATGAACCCTGTGAAGCATGCTAACAGAATGCAGACAATTGACTTTTTTCTTGCTTTATTCATGACAAATTACGATTGACGTTTTTATTTTCTTCACATAGAGAAGATTCATAGATTGAAAATATTCTTAGAAAAATACTAGATGTTAATGCTGTGTCAATGCATATTCGACAGCTTATTAAATTAATTACTTGTGCATGGAAAGCAATCAAAAAGAGGACTGTTTACGGACGATCTATTTGAAAAATAAAATAGAAATAGTGTTGCCACACAAAATTTCACGGTCTATCCAGACCGCGTCTTCAGGCGAGAGTGACACCGGACAATTCATGAAGTGTAGTATGCAAAATCAATAACAATGATGATGGCTAGCGATATTGATTCATGTGGCCTGTACAACGGTCAGATTCGCTTCAGATTGAAGAGCAGCAGTAATGAATAAAATAACATAACAATGACAACAGTCGAGGGTTAAGACACAAACAAGGAATGTATCAAAGGAAAGCAATCAATTTGTGAGTTTAAGAAACATAGGATTATGCAATTTGATAAGCATATTTATTCACTAAAATTCCAAAATATACTACATATTGACGATATAGAATGGATTTAATTCTATCTTCGAATTCGGACTGTTCAATTGTCCTATGACCACCATAAGAGTAGCAATCTTGTTGCAATAAATCTGTCTAGTGTCTATTCTCCAAGTAGTGATGCTTTGGTAATGCATATCATGGACTTTTTTAGTTAGGTGAGTTAACCTGTTGTGTTAATCGTATTGTAAATGCATGGATCTCACAAGATTAAATGTTGACAAAGACGAGGTGTGATACTGGTTTTCAATGCTGAAATACTCAGACCTGACTGAAAACAAATATCAATCTGAGATGCTTCTGGACAAATGGCGTTGTCATAATAAATGTCATCAATAGTCGCTGACATTATATGAATAGTCAACCACAACAATGAAAAGCCAGCTGTGTATACTTTTAGCAACGCAATATTCTAATGTCATTTCAGTTCTTTCGAAATCTTTAGTAGCTTCGTGTGCGTTGTATATCAAATCAGTGTCTTTTCTAGGCGCATGCTTCCTTTATGGAGGCATTATTTCGCAGAAATCCAATGAGAGGATCGTATATTTTACTTGTCATCATCTTCATTGGATTTTTTTCGGTTCAAGAAATTTGTGAGTATGATTATCACAATAGAGAACATGTAGAGTCTACAACATAGCTGACCATCAAACAGTTCTCATGCTTTCCTGCCTTTCGTTTATTAATGCACCAAGAACCGTTCGAGAGCTCATATTTTCTTCATAATTAGCTGTTATGTATCTATATCCGTGATCGTGTATCCTGGACAAAGGTCAACATATGAAGAGTGCTCTATCTACAAATCGTATTTCTTTAGAATGAAAACATGTGCTTATTTTGACCATTTTTGGGTATTGTTGAATTTTATGGCTTTTTCAATAAAAGACATCATATCTTTGAAGCCAAGCATTTAATTATGAAATCTTCTTTTTTTCGGCTGAAAGTTTCATATCCGCAGTTTCAGCCTTAAATTGTGTGTTGTATTACTCCAAAAAGTTCATGAGTGCATGTAGCACCGAGGCAAATTATTTTACAGTGAGTAGAACAGAGTCAACATGTACAGGTTCCTCTTAAAATCCCGAAAAGATGTCGATTAAACGATACATGATGGGAGCAAATTCGAAGCGTCAATTACTCGTTGAGAGAAAAATAGTCCGAACTTGAACCCTTAAAGGATTTTTAAGGACCTTCAGGTAATGTCCGCGAGTCCTTGAAGTGGCAAAAAAAGTTCCTTGAGCAAATGGAGTAAGGGAATTACAAATTTTGTATACGACTATGAGGTCAAAAGTACAGCGCAAGAGTTGTAGGGCAGGTATTCCTAGGATACGGAGGTTGTCTTAGTAGGAATGCCGCGATGAATTACTCACACAACGAGTAAACCGCCGTTGAGCCTTTTCGATTAAGGCAATGTCTTGTGCAGCAAGACGACTTCACACCAATTTCACTCCAAGTGAGGATTTTATACAGGCGAAGCAGAACATCAGGATCGCGGGATACAAAAGTTCGCAGAATAGCGGAAAACACCATGGACGCTTTCTGGGTACACATGAGGACGTATTGCTGGGATTTGAGGTCGCTGTTAGAGATTGCTTGTATTACTTATAAAGCAAGATTACTTAATATTGTATTTACAAAAGGAAAAACATCGTAACTTCTATGCTTGTCAAATTGTACACCTCAGAAGCCTGTTCCTGCGCCTCTTGAAAGTGTCAAGATTGTATTGGTAAGAGAAAGTGTTTTGGGGAAGCTGATTCCAAAGGTGCGCGTGCGAGCAAAAAAGCATTTACGAGGCAACTTGTAGACGCATGAGCTCTACGCTTAGACAAAAGCATCCTGAGTGAAGGCTCCACATGCTTCTGGTGAAGCTTTTATGTTTTGGTACGCACTACAGAGCTGAGCTGCTTCTACCAAATAGCATGTGTAGAAGAGATTGAGCGCAGGTGCGTCCTGTCTGACGATGTGCGAGGGATTATCAAAAACAAATTGACTTCAATTAAATGTCATTTAATGAGAGCCAACTAATTGATTGGTTAATAAGCCAACTACAATCAATTGATTGGTTAGGATATATAATTTCAATTAATCGATTGATAATTTTTCCAATTCCAATCAATTAATTGTTATAAGTTAGTATCATAGATTGCTGATACTAACTGATATGTTATTTCGGCTCTGTCGTCTTTTGCTTCTCATACAGGCGTCTGTGAGAGAGAATGTAAGAAAATTGTCAGCGTGACTGATTGGTCTGACTAATCGCAGTAAGCCAGATCATGTATCCATTATCTTGATCGAATAAATTACGGTAAAATAATAGATAATGCCATCAAGTAACAGAAGCTGTTCGAATTTTGGATTCTTGTTTCAATTAATTGATTGATATATTTTTCAGTTTCAATTAATTACTTTCTTTGTCCAAATAAATTGCAATCAATTATTGACAATTGTTGGATGTGTGGCTTCAATTTCACTTCTAGTAAACTGAAAGAGGTAAACAATGTAAGCATGTGGTCTGACGCTGTGTGGCTACAATTTGCAGCTAGGCAGAACGGGAACCTCGCACTGGTGGTGCATTCGTGACCTTTGATTGCAGATATGGAGAGTTGTAAAAATAATTTGAAAGTAACTTTAGAATCCCTGGATCCCTGGTTGCATCAAGCAAACTTCAGACTCTTAAAAAAGAAATCGTTGAAAGGAAATGGAACGAGATAAAAAGCGCTGGAAGTGATGTAAATATACTGTTTCGTCAGAATTTAGACTTGATATGAGAAAAAACAATACTGTGTCGTTAGTCTCTCCCCAATACTTTTTTCAATATGCGAGTGTTTTGAATAAAAAGGCGGATGTTATGCGTCAGACGTTTCGCGTACCAGCCGCTTTCTCAATGGCAAAAATCTATTAAAATTTTACAAATCGAGTATATATAAGAATTGCTAAAAGCATGATGCCAGTTCGTGACGACGATTTAGAGCCGGCTTCATTTGAGCAATCAATTGTGATTCGCTGATGCTGGTTTTGACAGGGCAATCTAAAATTCGCAGTATGCTGACGTCAAAGTCTTCAATATTGTTCGCGGCACATTTCAAGCAGTGATCAGCCAAGGCACTTGCTGTGTCTCCATTCACGATGCTTCTGCGATGTTCATTAAATCTCAACCGAAGTGGGCGTGAAGATTTACCTACATGTATGTAACTAGAAGAATAAAAATGACAAATAAACTGATAAACTACAAAACGAACATTGCGATTAATATAATTAGGTAGTTTACTACAAAGAAAAACAATTATCATGTTTAATATTCCTATCCTTACTGCGAAATAAATGACATAATTTTTTGTTGCTTTTATTTACAAATCTAATGTTTGCGAATGAGATAATTAATTTTACGAGAACAACTATCACTAATGAAATCGATATTTAAAACAACTTTATTTTCATTACTAGCTTTTTGATTTACGCGAGCGTTTATTAGTAACGAAATCTCTATCTGAATAACCATTACGCTTGAGACGAGATTTAGTTTTGGCTTTAGCTTCGACGCTAAGAGAGTTGGAGCTGCTTCTCTTATCGATGCTGTCAAAAGTGTTGACAATGAAGTTCCTCTTTACATGATTAGGGACCCAACTATCTTTAGTAAGGGTGCAACCAGACGCTATTTCTTTTTGATAATGACAAAAATGAATTTTGATATTTATCCATATTGTCAAATCTAGATAGTTCAAGTAGTTACTCTCAGGAACATTGATCGTAAACTTAATATCTTCATTTACTGAGTTAAAGACATTGGTGATAACATCGAAATCAAAATTACAATCCTTAATATAATAATCCGTAAAGATAATTATGATATTGCCCCCACCGTCTATAAACGTTACATTGATGACGTCATCATGGGCCCATTTTTGAAATTTAATTCTTATATAGGTAATGATTAATATTTGTACTACTATATTTGAAGCTTTTAGTAACACATCAGAAAGTGGCGAAATCTACATGGTGGAAGAAGATTCAATATTAAGAAGATGACAAACACACATCTGATGTGATTATGTATTGGCATGGAAACATCGTTTGTCGATAAACGTCATCCAGTAATATCTCGAGATTTGCAGACATCAAGGTTAAAACTCCTGTCAAACATTACCCAGTGTTACGGGAATGCGATGTCTGTCTTATCTCCTAATGATTTGTTTCGCTCCATCGATAAAGATAAGATGCATGTTTTGCCAGACAAATTGCGTGCTTAATTGCAAGTTTTATATAAAACCAATGAGTTTGTTGGTGAGACAGTAAACAGTAAGGATATGAAATGGAAAATTTTCCGGTAATTTTTCCGGAAAAATTACCGGAAAAATATAATATTTTTCCACTTGTAATTTTTCCGTTCAATTTCTGTATTTTGATGAATCACTTCACTAGTAATTTGAAAAAGATAGAATAACAACATTGCGGTTTGTATCATACGACTGCATATGACAGCCATAGCTTCAAAGGAAGAGAAATATTTGCTATCATAATAGAGAGCATAGTAATGTGTTTATCTGCGAAGTTTAACTAAACGTTTTTGCTTTAATTTCTTTAATAGCAGCCCTAAATTTTGTAAAATGTTGTAATGGTAAATTAAATATTTCAACTTTCATTATCATGAATCATTCTTATTAATTATAAGATTTATAACCGTATAAAAGCGTGAGCCGTCACGCCGTGTAGCCTACTATGAATCCTCAATGTTGTACTTCTCGAGAATGTCATCTGAAAATATAAACTCTCAGAAAAAGGCCTAAACCTAAATATTGAATGAGAGCGTGCTGCATTATCAGGGTCGACTGTAGTAAGTGAAATAGGCCTAAATACATGTTTAATAATAATTGCTTACTATATTTATTTTTTTACAATGATAGCTGTTTCGTGCATTTGAAACATATAGCTCTAACAGCTCTAACTTTCGAACTATTGAAGCGATTGACTTCGTCTATGAAAAACGGATGAATCAGAGAATTAGGATCATTTCGTCTATTCATTTAACTAAAAATTCTCAATACGAGAAAAGTTATGAAAGATAGATAAAATTCAATGCCTCAAAATCTCCTTGTCGCCTCTTCCCAACAACATTTTAATTATGCGCGTGCGTCGGCAGGGAAGAGCCACTATAATTCACTGTGAAACCCGGTCTCTATTGATGAATGAGACACGATGGAATTGGAGGTGAGATAATTGGAGCCATAGAAATGGACACGTTTCGCTCCTCTGTTTGTCTAGAAGAGACATGGCGAAATCCCAGTGGAATGAATACCAAAATGAGATGCCGTATCGTTTACCTAATCAACACTATATTGCAAATTTACTTAGATGGAATATTTTTCGTTGACAGGAAATTTTTTTATTTTTCCATATTTTTCCAATTTTCCCGGTAATTTTTCCGGAAAAATTACCGGAAAAATGTAATTTATATTTTTCCGGTAATTTTTATATCTATAGTAAACAGGCAGGGGTTTTGAACCTGTTGATGCGTGATTTTTCTGATGTTTTTTCCGCAACTGAGTAGTTACTCAAAACAGTCACCACGGTTAGCGTGTCTATAGTTGTGGTTGTGAAAGATCATTCTCTACAAGGAATTAAAAGATTTCCTGGGACGAGTATGTCCGATGAGAGATTTGTATTTTCTTTCGATTGAAAAAGAACTCATAGCCCGTATCATAAAAAGTGTCCCTGAAAAATGGCATTCAGATGTTATCGATCGACATTTTTGCCGTATCAGAAAGAAGAATAGAATTGAAGAGAAAAATGAATGATGAATTGGAATGCTATGTTTTTACTTCATTTAGAAGGTATAAGCAGGGATGCTTAACAGCCAGCTGTTAACAGTAACAGCCAGTTTTAGCTGTTAACAGCAAATTCGTACATAGTGCTTAAAACACGGCAAAAAGATGTTTGATTAAAACAG
Organism: Prostheceraeus crozeri; assembly: GCA_907163375.1. Taxonomy (NCBI): domain Eukaryota; kingdom Metazoa; phylum Platyhelminthes; order Polycladida; family Euryleptidae; genus Prostheceraeus; species Prostheceraeus crozeri. The sequence continues at coordinate 160,884 of CAJQUW010014796.1, forward strand.
GTAAAATCAATATATTTCTTACCAACAAATAGTCTTAATTTGATATGATATATGATGTGTTATATCTATTATACGCTATTAAATTAACCACATGCTATTATGGTTAATTGCATTACAACTTTATCATATGATAACTGGTTATAACAAGAGATAAATGTAGATTGTAGATGTTACAACTTGACGACATCTGAAATGTTATAGATATGTTCTTACCTTTTGTATGATTAACGTTCTTTACATACACTACGTGTAGTCTTACGTTCCTCATTAAAAGCTTATAATTTGTGATATACTTTAATATACTTGGACTCGACGATCAACTGTTTATTCGCTACAACATGCCTAGCATCTTGAATTATGACACAAATATCTCAACAGATAATATTGAAAATGAAATACTCAACATCTCTAGCGAGGATGAAGAATGCAATACAAAGTTGTTTTCAAGATTGTTATGATTCAATAGTTTTCAAGTCTGTAGACTTCCTTAAATATAGTCGTTATTATAACTTTTTAGGTTCATTGTTTTCTTTTGTGTAATATGAAGTTTATGTCATGGAGGTCTTGTTTGTACTCATGTATGCCTACTAAATGTAAGACGCAATGTTTCTAACATGTAGATGTAATTCACTAAATTGAAATGTTAGTTGCAGTTGGGCTTTGTTGACTTCAATGGAAGTTGATTTATATTGGAAGGGAAGTTAAGCATTCTACAGGGCAAATTACAGTTGCAAAGCTAGTTAAATACGATTAAATATAAAAAGCTGTTAACAGTTGCTGTTAACAGCTAACAGCTGGGCTGTTACTGTTAACAGCTAGTATACTGTTCACAGCAAATACAGCATCCCTGGGTATAAGTGTACGGATGCTGTATACATTCGTGTGCAATTTAAAGCGATACGATGAAAGGCGAACATTTACATAATAATTCAATGATAAGCTTGTATGGTCCAGATATTTTGATCACATTGTATCAAACGTTTCCAGACGTCTGTATGTCCTTCTAGTTTAGAAGTGTTCTTAATCATGACCAACTTGTACATGTATACAATTCAATTGTTTGATCAATAATTGATTACGCATCACCTGTTTTTGTTTCACCTGGTGAAACTCTTGATAGCAAATTCATGATTTTCTGTAGAAGAGTCTTTCGTACGATTCACGGACCAGATGTAAAGATATGTGACAGATGTTCAATTTTGGACACTTCAGATCGTAGGAAGATGCTTACACTAAGGTTATTCCGGCAATCTCTCTCGGACACTCAGCACATCTAGCACAGTCACTTTTACCATCGATATCCAATCGAAGTCAACGAATTATCTTGCCTCACATTAATACTACTCGGAGATTAAATTCCTTCATCAACTCGTGTGCACTTTTATTCAATGAATCAATGAACTCATGCAAGCAATTACATTATCTTTGAACTTCAAACTTGCTCATTTACCAGTAGTGATTTTCTTCTAAGACCGTCACGAATAGATATCTTATGTAAATTGACTTCACCTGTCATTTTTAAATGTTTTTTCTTCTGTATGTCTACCTCCCCGATTACCATTGGAGGTGCGAGATTTGTATTTTTGTTTTCAATAAACGCTAATTCATTCATTCATAATAGTTGGACCTGCCGTTTGCCTATTGATTCTAAGTTTAATAGGGTTAGGTGTTTACCTAGGAATGAGAGACAACAATCGCACCTGTTTTCATCTGTTAAATGTTTCAAAAGTTTCAGCTTAGAAAATGAATTGTGCAAACTATCCTTGATCTGTTCCTATTCATGTTTGCAGCATGCGCCGTCCACTGCAGCTGCGTGTCCAATGTTTGCTATAAAAACTGTACAGGATTACAGTATACAGACAGTACAGGTGCTTGTGTGGCCTGTCCAAACGGAGCAATGTAAGTTTGAAACACTTCCTTGAAACTGAGATATTCGATTCATGTTGAAATTAACTGCATGAACCCAAGAGTGCGGTGAAAATATTTGAAGATAATATTGTTGGTAGAACAAAAGCAAAGCCGCTAATGAGAGCGTCGGACATTCTCAAGCCTTTCATATCCACAAAGAGAAGCAATAAAAGAGCGCTCCCAATTGTGCTTATCACCATTTCTATTTTTATAACCAAGATATCTATAACTATTTACCGGTAGACAAGCTAATGCACCTCGTACATCATCTTCAAATAAATTTCCTTTTGGATCAGAAGTTTTTAATATGGATCATAAGTTTCATTTATTCATGCTTAAGGCCAAGTGTGTCTGATTCTAGGGATGGGAATCATTTATTTAGAAAAAGGTTTTACGGGAGAGCATAACGATTTCACCGTTTAACTTTCTTTGAAAATATAAATGATTAACATCAAAAAAAGGTATTTACGTAGGACATACATGTACCATGCTTTGCTAATGAAATATGGACTAATGACTTAATTCTTGCTGCTTAATTCTTCTTCAGATGCTTAGAAGGACGTTTGACGAAGTGCATTATTGGTGCTATGAGTGCCACAGTCAGCAACCAATGTGATGTAAGTTATTGAGATGACATTACATTTATTTCTACAAATAATGTCACCCGTTTCAGTTATGCAAACCAGGATTCTACTACAATGGGGCAGCGGTTGTACAAAGTGTATAGCAGGATATTTTTGTACAGGAGGCGCAAATCTACCAAGTAAGTGCCCTGCAGGTACAACTTCAGCAGCCGGAGCTTCGCAATGCACAACTACTTGCGCAATCAATCAGTATGTTTCAACGACTGGAGTTTGCACAACTTGCTCTAACCGTAAGTCTAAAATGCTAAATGATTTCATTTATTAAGACAGTCTTTGTTAATATTCAACTAATATTTCGAGTGACCGCGCTTTCATGATAAATGCGAAATTTCCCAACTATTAATAACACTGAATGCCAGAATCTGCATTCATTTCACCAAATGATAACATACAGGGTTGCCGCTCATTTTACGAATCCTCCGTGTCATGACTTAACCTTGGAAAGGTAGTGTTTGTTAAATTAGCAATTCGAAGGTTCCTATTTACTACAATGCTCTGCCTTATAATAAGAGTGTTTTCTTAAGTGTGATCATATCACAAACTTCTTGCCACTGAAGGTTATATGTCATTCATCAAAGACAATGATCATTATTAATTATTATTAAGGTATGTAAATGGGTCCACATTACTATTCAGATTCAAGAAAAAAAGCATAAATTTATTGAATCACAAAATCATGGCGATGAAAATTGAAGCAAAAACTTGAAGTTTCAACCAATAGGCACAATAAGTTCTCAACTTTTCCATGAAAACTTGCATTATAATGCGGTTCATGACATTTCATTGATGATCAGTCCAATATCAGCTTAATGCGGTACCTGATAGTAAATGTTCATTCCTTTTGATATTTAATAATTTCATACTACTTATATAGTGGTCTCACGTCGCTAGTATATAAACACAGGAATAATTTGAAAAATTTTAATTTCTCGAATAGTGATCAAACATTTTTTAGGCCACAGGAACGAATCTCCACAAAAAAACCGAATATTTTGAAATGAAATTTTCTCTGTAAGCCGACGCTTTTTTGAGTCGATACTCTGCCTACTACATACTTACTCTATGATTTTTTCTGCTTGCAGCAACACAAATTCTCAACAACGACCGAACCGCATGCATCCCTTGCCCAGTGGGCTATGAATGTCGAGGAGGAATAATGGAGCAATGTGCTCCGGGCCAATACTCAAGCAAAGGACTATGTGTCAGCTGCACCGCGGGGAATTTCTGTCCAACCGGAAGAACATCGATAGCTTGTCCACCTGGTATGATATTGGATGATGCCTTATAATTATCTTCACGAAGATTAAAAGGTCAACTTTTCAGTACGAGGAGCGACATCGTTGTCAAGAGAGCGCAGCGATCGAGAATATGATAACGCTCTGAGTAGTGAAAAAGCAGACTTTTTAATCGAGTGATGGTAGTTTATTTCTATGCAGCATGCATCTACATCTAGAAGATGTTAGCGTCCTATTTGTCGGCCATAGCATGACATTCAGAAGTCTATGGCCATACTTTGAAATCCATTATATTTCTATCCATGGACTATAGGAAGAGACATAGTCTGCTAAGCATTGCAAAAGAAGACTTTTTGAATTAAATTTGATCAGAATTTGCCTTAGTGTCCCGTATTTGTTACATTATGTTAATTAACCAAATAGCGACTTAAAAATGAGAAGAACCGCAGAAATTATAATAAAGAGAATAGCAGTAGTAAAAGATAGAAAATCGAGGAGTCAATTTTACCGAATATTTTCAGCAATCTGACAAAACTAAAATGATTTTGATTGCCTAATTGTGTCAATAATTAATCGTTTACCCATTTGTTATTTTTCATTCTGAATTAGGTCGATATGATTCAAATGAGCAAATCGTAGTGCTTCTATATTTCAAATGCTAGATTTAGTCCGGCAGCCAGAACGAGTTTCGGCAGGGAACGAGGCCGAAAATGAGACTTTCACAGAGTGATGTACACCCTATGCCTACTGCGAATCGGCACGTCTGCCGAGTTCTAGTGAGTTCCTCTTCTTGTCAGACATGATCAAAGAAAAACACATGTAAATACAATGGGACGCAGATTGCAGTTTTTGGTTAAAATGAAATGTTGTATGTTTTCTCTGATTAAACGAAAAGTACTTAACCCAGAGTTATAATTCTTGGCATGGAATGTTTTCAGGTCATTTCCTTTCATTTTCATACACCCCTGTCTATATAGCTAAACCCATTTAGATTTGGCGAGCCTCTTAATGTCGGCAAACACAAACATTTTGAGCTACTTTATCCACATTCAACCACATTCTCATATGCATTGCCGATTAGATGCATGATAAAAGCACATGCACATTATAAGAAATGACCTGAAGACATTCCATGCCAAGAATTATAACTCTGGGTTAAGTACTTTTCGTTTAATCAGAGAAAACATGGAAAATTTCATTTTAGCCAAAAACTGCAATCTGCGTCCCATTGGATTTGCATGTTTTTTTTTTTATCTTGTCTGACAAGAAGAGGAACTCACTAGAACTCGGCAGACGTGCCGATTTGTAGTAGGCATAGGGTGCACATCATTATGTGAAAGTCTCATTTTCGGCCTCGTTCCCTGCAGAAACTCGTTCTGGCTGCCGGACTAATTTAAGCACTTGTCAAAGATATTCAGCGCAATTACAATCAAAATAATGCATAGAGAAATTAAAATCATGAAGTAAATATACTTTGCAGCATAAAAGTTTACAACGAACTGCAAAGTGTCAACCACAAGGTCCCCAAAATTGACGAGGGACTGTAAAGTGTTGACCAAGGACTGTTAAGTTAAACAGAGCATGTAAACTAATATTCATGCGCTCTGAGGTCTATGGTAACTTATCAACACATGCATTGAAATAAATGATTAATTCCCGTACAAAATGCTGCATATCAAAGCGATCTTTCAGTAAATTTGTACGATGAAGCGAAAGCACCATATTACCTTATAATTTTGATTAAACCTGGAAAAATTCAGTAGAACGAATATATGAAAAGTGTAAGAAGAAAGCTGCATTGAATAGTAAGGAAGGAATTCATTTTTGTAAGTGTGAGGCCTATCTACGCAGATGAAAGTTTTAATATCTAAAGAGAATGACAACGATTAAGTCAATAAGAGACACCAGTACCTGTGATACCTCAACCGCACTCGCCTGACCCAGGAATCGAATCAAAGTCCGCGGTGGAGACGAGCTCGCACTTTCCTCACTAGGCCACGCTGACGGTTCAAAAGGAATGCGAGTAAAGGCAGAAGTCATCTCCAAGCGACATCGACAGCTTATTGTCCAATTATTATTGACAGAACGCTGTCAGCATTCGTTTTGTAGCGAGACAGCATATCAACTTGTCATTCAACTACGTCGCACTGTAGATTGACAACAAAGGTCTTAGTCCGGCAGCCAGAGCGAGTTTCTGCAGGGAACGAGGCCGAATATTAGACTTTCACAGAATGTTGTACACCCTTTGCCTACTACGAATCGGTGCGTCTGCCGAGTTCTAGTGAGTTCCTCTTCTTGTCAGACAGGATCAAAGGAAAACACGTGTAAATCCAGTGGGACATGTGCATTTGGTAAAAGTGAATGTTTCCTTGTCTCTGTTTATTCTCTTAATCTCTGATTAAGAGAAATGTACTAAGTCCAGAGCCATAATTTGTGGCATGGAATGTCTTCAGATCATTGCCTTTCATGTTCATGCACCCCTGTCTCATAAAGCTAGATACTTTTAGATTTGGCGAGCCTCTTAATGTCGGCAAGCACGAACATTTTGAGCAACTTTATCAAGAAGTCGAATTCACCAGAACTCGGCAGACGTGCCGATTCGTAGTAGGCATAAGATGTACATCATTCTGTGAAAGTCCTATTTTCGGCCTCGCTCCCTGAAGAAACCTGTTCTGGCTGCCGGACTATGTGTCGCAGTACTTTGTCGGGCGAGTGCGGTCGGGAAATCAAGGGTGTTGGTGTCTTTTATTGACTTACTCGTTGTCATTCTCTTTAGATACTCGATGTGCTGCCAGGGGTGTATTGGAGGGGTAACGCGGTATAACGCCGTTATACTTCCTAAGATTCTGGCCGAATGAGCGTTATACTTCCTAAGGTCATCAAATTAACGTCAAAAGATGGTAAGCTGTATGTGGCAAACATTTAATGTAAAAATGTTCTTACTTGATGTGCATTATTGATGAAGATCTTATTCAACTTCCTATTTTTGCATTTTGTCATGAGCATGCATGCTTTCATTATTACTTGGATTCATGTGGAAGTCCTTCAATTATAAAGTAATCGCCGAAAGGGGATGGGAGCGGTTAAAAATTCTGAAAGGGCGATAATGTAGCTCTCGAACAGTCCGTTATGGACAATAGTGGCACGAATATGCGTTTTTCAGCTGATACACTAAAAGTCAAAGGACTTGTCACCCTTGCGCATTAACATTGCATGTGCGACAAGTCTTTTGGCTTTTAGTGTATATACATGTAAAATTTAGCGTCATGCTTCCCAAAATTCAGCTGTATTTTTAGCTCTTAGCGTTATACTTCCTAAGAGTTTACGACTACACCCCTGTGTGCTGCGACATACCTTTGTTGTCAGATGAACTCTTGTTTTAAATAAATTGCATCATTGATTGTCGGAGGTTTCAAACTTCAAGAATCTCCCGTATCTCATTTGATTTTTGATATCTTGATTATGTGGTGCATGAAGCACAGAAATCACAGCTGACTTAAAATTCCTCACAGTGTCTTGTGCGAGCATAGCCCTTCCGCCTAATTTACTGTGGTGACAAGCTCCAGCAATTAACGGCTTTTCATTTGTTCTTTTTCAGGAATGATGACTTCGAACAACAAGGACACATGCGTTCTCTGTCCATCTGGAAGTAAATGCGCTTCAGGCGTTGCCACGACATGTGCCAGTGGAACATACTCTCCTTTAGGAGGTTAGTAGATGTTTGAAGAATTATTTGTGTCATCGTTATTATAAAACATCGATGTCAGTATGAACGACAATCTGCACAGGTCTCCTACCGGTCCTGGAAATCCTGAAAAAGTCGTCGACATTTCAAAGCTATAGTTAAGGAGAACAAACGCGATAAGGAAAGGGTTGGAACCAATGGAAGAAAGGGGAAATTGGAACTGGAGTTAAAATCTATTGAAATTCAGCGGGAGCTATTAGATGAACAGACTAAGGCACTGGATATTCGTTTATTTGATTTTTATTCTTTCAGCGAAGTACTATTACGCAAGTAGAGTGTCCAAACTCCAAAACACTTTCTTTCATGAAATAATTCAATTTCATCAATGATTTTGAAAGCTATCATCGCGCGATTATTGATGGTACGATTAAGCGTCTTATTATACTGTTATGCAATGTGTCACAAGGGAAGTTTAAATTCTTTGAATGGGTATTTTTTAGTTGATGCTTCCAGAATTCTATTGGAGGTCTTTCTGTCGAGCAAAGTTGGTTCTTGGACCTTGTTTTATATTAGACTTGGGTGATCATGGATGGAAGAAGCTAAAATTCCAAATCTCTTGTCACACTCAATTAATTCCCAAGACAATTTAGAAATTATTTATTTCTTCAACATCGAATGTAATTTTTTCGTGTTTTTGTCGGTGGAAATTTATCTTAACATTTCCTTGTTATCATTACTACCTAATGAGTAGGTATACATGAGTGACAACAGTTAAATGGATTTGAGAGAGAGGAGCCGTAAATTTTGAACAGAGTTTATTCGCAAACATGTTTCTGTGTCGATAGTATACTATATATATAGTATATATATATATATATATATATATATATATATATATATATATATATATATATATATATACTCCCTTCATCGGTAGTACTTTGAGCGAAATAAAATCCAAGATCAAGCAAATAAATAGAAGTTTGGAAAAAATCACGCTGAAAGTTGCCATCACCACCTTGAAAAGTCAAAACTTTGTAAAAAATAGAGACGAAATTCCTTTTGACGAATGCTCTTCCCTCGTATACAAATACTCTTGTGAGCTATGCAATAAAAGCTACTTCGGAGAGACTCGTCGCCATTTGCACAAAAGAATTAACGAACACTTTAAAGGACGACCACCATCCGAAATTTCAATGCACGAGCATATACCAAAGAAAGAAATTTTCAAAATAATGATGAAAACGCCATGCACTAAAATTTCTGAATCGCTATACATCAAATCTTTCACCAACAAGAATCAACTGATGAACAACAACATCCAATCAGAGCCACTTTTACTTTATTGATCTTCCAGTGATTGTAAATTTGTATAAAAACTAACTCTTTATTGAATCTTATCTCTATGCACTGATGATGGTGGCCACCGACGCCACAGAAACATGTTTGCGAATAAACTCTGTTCAACAGTTAAATGCTTACGCAGGTTTACTACTGATTGATATTCCCCTACAAATTTGCTCATAACATAGCTTAATGACAGACGATTCTAATTTTCTTTCGTGTTTCTACTGAAATAATGTGGTAAATCATTCCACCTAGTGACGTAATGCTTTTTCCTTCAATTGTCCCACAGTAGCGTTCACTTGACGCACAGTAGCGGTGTAAGAAGTCCACAGATTTAGAGAGGAAACAGATGAGCTATTTACACAACTGCGTGAAGCCAGTAAACACAGGACGGGAGAGACACTGATGTGCGATAGACAGGCAAGAAACAAATCGCGATATGATTACAGCGATGACTTTTTCAGGGTAAACATAATTGAAAAACTATCGTTGTCTGATTTCTTAGTCAATAGTCATAGATAACATGTCAACAAGGTAAACAAACTCAATAAAATTGTGTCACATACTTATCAATTAGTGAATAAAGTACCCAAGATATTGAACCTCTTAGATTAATTCATTTATATTTAAGTTTAATTCCTATTCATCGCAGAATGATTTCTTTAAATGAGGATGTATCCATACTCCAAGGTTAGATCAGACACTAGACCCAAAAAAATAAGAAATATAGGAATTTTTCGGAAGATATTGAAGAAATAGATTTTTCCAGGAAATTATCGGAAAGTATAGGATTTACCTCATGCAAAGTAAGAAAATATAATTTGCTATATTGAAAAATTATTGATCCTTACAAAGATCAACAAAATTTATTAAATTTGTTTTCCAAATGATAATAGTTAAAATTTATGGCTTGCTCAATCATGTTCTTAATTGACCGATGCCCATTTTGAATAATCCCCAAAACATGGGAGAACTTATTGAGGTTATCTATAAATCTCGAATATGTACATGTATGAGAAAAAGAAATAAACAGGAATGGTGCAATCGATGTTAGTACATAAAACTAATTCTCGAATGTTAACAAATTATCCATAGAAAATAAACTCGATGTAAAAACTATAGTGGAAACATGCATCTTCCGTCTGTATAGCAACTCTCTTCCGTCTGAGTTGGCAATAGGCCTAAGTTGGTTTCATAATATAAACTACAATCGATTTGGTAACAATAATTTATAAGCAATCAACAATACTTACAAAATGTTGGTAACAGATAAACTATAGGAATACGAAATATCTACAGAATAATTATTGGTAAAAACAGTTGATCAAATATTAGAATATATTATGGAAAGCCAGGAAAGGAAATCGTCTATTGATGCAACTTGGTGGGAACATAAATTACGTTTAGGCTATTGTTTCAATTTAATCCCTAGATTTCCCGTGCATGTAGGCAGATATCATATGTATAAACTGATAAATGATTTTAAGAAAAGGTAGATTTCAAGATGAGCTGAACTTTAAAAACATAGAGTTTCTTTCTTTTTGTCCAACTTTCTCTGTTCGGTTTTTTCAATTTTGGATTGAACGACCGTTAACTTTTCGTGAGCCGTTTCCAGCATTGATTGGGCCACGCTCACATACGAAAACTCTGTCATTGAATGTTTTCTTCAATTTTTCGTTGCCGATTTGAAGTAAAACGCTAGCCGTTCGATACTCTGTTCATACACTGAGGAACACAACATGAATTGTCATCATTGGTTTGGAATTATCATGAAAAAGTAACAGCTAGTCAGATTTAGCGCAGCCCACTTATTGTGATATCTGAAGCAAGCATCTGTAACGACTAACGACTTATCATTTCATTAAATCTAAATTCCCGCTAAACAGCCCTACAGAATTGCTGTAGAATGATGCATGTCGACATCAATTTATCTCAAAATAGACTTAGCATACAGTCTGTATGATACAGATATGTCACATACATGAGCATAATCATCAAATTGTCAAAATGTGAGATATTATCGCCTCAACGCGATAAGCATCCGTTGTGACCAACACATTTCTTGCCTGTCTGTCGCAAATTGTCATCAAAGTAAACACCGATCGGCGGGCTTCAACGCCGTCAGCTTGAATTGCGGAAAGCAGTTCATCTGTTCCTCTCTAAATCTGTGAAAAAGTCATAGCCCAACGTGTTGTAATTCACTTGCACCCACGGTTGTAAGACTGACAAGTAGGCTATGACAGGTGCGACTTCTTTGCAAATGCGATGCAGCATATTGAACCGACTTCTATGTCATTGCAGAAACTGTACCTTAACAGTACAACAACTAAATACAAAAATGAACGAGGTTCAAATATAGAGGTCTTTTAGTTTTGTCCCCTAATACACAGGGGTGGCGCTACGGGGGGTCCTGGGGGGGCATGTGCCCCCCCAAGAAAATTATTGGACCCCCCGTCGGCAGGGCCACTGTCGGCACTCGGATTAAATTTTGTCGGCAGTCGGCCGACAATAATGGAGAGTACAGTTACGAATCGTTGCATTAGATATTGACTTGGATTGCTAGCCAAGTCAGCAACATTTACTACAAGCATTTTTGTTTACAGCGTTATCTCTTTATCCTGTTGAGCGGTAGCAAGATTGTATAGGGAAGAGATTTTCTCTGTGTCGAGTTTTTGGTTATTTGATAATTGTTGAGACGTGCACAACTATAATAGATCATTATACACAAGATAAAAGTTTGCTATCGTCTTGTTAAGGTTCGGTATCACGTTTCTGTGATCTTATTCTGAGACATTACTTTAATGAATAATTAGAGCAGCTGACAATATGAAGGAGCAATTGTCATTTTTGATGAATTTGCGTGTTCAGAATATACGAGCGCATTTTATCTAATAGATTTGCTACCTATTAACATGTAGAATTATAACTGATTTCTCAGTGGATTTTTTGAATGATGAGGATGAGATAGGATAATAGATAAACGATTTTCTACTAGAGATTTCCACCTGCTAATACAATCAATCAACAGATCGTCTATCTTGAGAGACAAGGAGCTAATTCAGATTTCGGTAGTGGTGTGATCGATCGAATTTTGCGCGAGCGTAGCGAGCGTGCGTAGACCATATCGTGCGATGATCTTGCTATTTCACCAATGAGATGGTCCAAATATGCTACAATCATTTGATTTGCTTTCATTTGAATGTTTAAAAAGGAAAATGAAACGCCAAAATTGCACCATTTCTGAAGTCGCACGACTGATTCAACAGTTAATAGAACGCCTGTTGTTCGTGCTGTCGAATAGTTCAAACGGTAAGTCGATCTGCTACACAGAATGTCAAATTATGAATAGATGCTTTACTTTCAAAGTCAGTGGTACAGTAAGGTATGGAGTAACCTCCTCAGCGGCTCTATTGCCTGGTCGCTGCGTCGTTTCTGGAAGCAGTTCCGACTAACTTCGACGTGTCGACCCTCGCTACTGGGACATCATCCCAGGTGGTTGACTTTGGCGAGAATGTGGAATTTTTCCGCTGAGTGAAGCAGTCGAAGGAAAAAATGAAGGCATAGATGTTCCACTGACTTGGCCATGAGAAGTAGGGACACCCCAGTGACGGCTGGCCACCACTTACAGCATGTTTTAATAGAAATTAAGATTTCCTCCCCTACTTCGTTTGAATGACCTGTCTGGGTGTAGTGTCGAAAGCAACAACTTTGACAATCTGAGAGGGACCGGCCTGAAAGTGGAGACGGAAGTTTAAAATTGCAATCGATTCGACAGCAGCTTCAAACATGAAATCTTGGCAAGTCTCATCTTGGAAGTAGTTAAGATAGGCTTTAATAATAATCACAAATATACTTTGAAAGTGCTCAAGAAAAAATTTGCATCTTTTTGACTGAAAATCCCTTTTACTATTGCGAAATACAGAAGTCACATAGATTCAGATATACATGCAGTGTAACCTACAGTATGGGTAGTCATATAACCGTAGCATCTGTGTAGGCAAATAGTCTGCATCCCATGCAGTCACATGCTTAGTCATACAAAATGCTTTGTAGTTAAGCGCAATAGTTCCTAAGTGATAGTCATAATAATGCAGTATGCATAACTTTCATGCAATTGGACATAAATGCACATTTAGTATGCATATATCTAAATTTAACTTTTTATATAATCGAAATATTTCTAATTCAATTTGTAAGAGTCTAGATAATGAGGTTAAACTTTCTCCGGGTTCAAATTAGCCAGGTCAAGGAGTTATGAAACAAATCAAGCAGATGAACTTTATGATGCTTGTGGTCTATAAAAAACAAGCACAAGAAAAAGAATTAGAAAACAATCGAAATGCTTAAAAGACAGTGTAGTTATGTCTTCGCTAGGATCCTCTTCCATTATTGATTTCCGCACACAAGTATTTTATCCGATAATTGATCTTTGCATGAACGAGTTGAACCGACGATTTAACGAGGAAAATAAGGTTATCATGAAAGGTATATCGGCACTGACTCCTGGAAGCAAAGATTTAAGTAGGATATCATCCGACCCTTCGGAGAAATTTGCAATGCTCAACAAGACGATCTTGATATTGAGGTAAAAAGTATGATGCGATTACTATCAAGAAAAAAGGATGGCGCGCATTGATCATTGTCCTTAGTGTTATTTTCTCTGTTTATGTATAAAATAGTACGAATAGCAATTACTTTTGTAGACCTATCTCATTTCAGTTTTTGCTCGTATCTTTTGTAAATTTAGGCCCAATACTTATTTAAACGAAGTTATAACTTGCAAGCTCTATCCATTTGCTTTTGTACATAAATGATATTGTTTCTTGAAAATCGTGTCCTAACAAGTTAGGAAAAGTACATGTACATCCCAAATCTTTCGAAGTTTAATGACATGTGCATGCGGCAGTTCCTTGTCCTCACCATTTGTACATAAGAAATTCTAATATTTTCTCTATATACCTTTTTCTCAAATTAAATTTGGAAAACAAATGCATAAAGTTCCTACATAGGCTCTGAGTATTTGAGTTGCATGCATGCATTAACATTACATCGATTAATATAGTTGATAGCTTTTATGGTGTAGTCGAGAACTCCTAGAAAATAGAGTGCTGATGAAGGTCATCATCACGCACGCTACATGAGTCAAAGCATCCTCGTATTTATACAACACGTAGCGTTTAGCAAGCGAAGATGCTTTCAGTTCATAGCTACTTATTTACGAATTTTAATTGTTCCCGCAAGAAGAAATTTAACAAACCGGTACAAAACTTGCTACCTGCTCTTATGCAATGTACAAAATTTTCAAAGTTTCAAAATTCTCAAAGTTAACAAACATGCATTACGCAACATTTTGAAAGAAAATCATAGATTTACTCGTTATTAATAATTTAATAAATTTCAGATATAGAAACACATTTTTGGTGACAGTTAACATGTAAATTGTCTGAAAGAAGAAATCGGACATATATGTAGGTGCATAACAAAGTGTGCATCGATTGCACAAGTTTTTGTGTGTACAAAAATTGCACATTTACAACTCAATTACACAATTGACATGTGCATGTATAGCCCACAAGTAGGCATAGCTGTTCATAGATTACAATAATTAGCCGGTATATCCTGTCGGCACCTCGGTTGAAACCGTCGGCACTACTCTTCCATGGACCCCCCAGCTCTAGGACCCTGGCGCCACCACTGCTAATACATGACTGTAAGATGAACATCTCAAAGATTAGAAGATCCGTCTGAACAGCTGATATCCAGGCAGAGAAGTTCCTGGATTGCGATGTCTTAAAAAACACATTTAAAGGCGTGCTCAAGTTGATCATTTTATGTCGTAGAAGTCCATTCTCTCCATCATAGCAATAGCAGCTGAAAGTCAATCATGAAGCTAGCTACAAAATGAATAGGAAACACAACAGAAGGATAGAGAACACTCGAGTAAGTTTACAAAGAATGCTTCCTACCTGAGTCATGGATTTGTGTCCAAATACAAAAATCTTGGGCAGAAATTGAGTGTTATGAGTCTATTGTAACCGACAAACCAATTATACAAAGAAATTCTGCCTGTCGATAGTTTATAAACGCTTTCAGAAATCATTGGTCACGCGGTTCGATATCTATGATTCATACAACTCATACATCGAGGAGGTAATGTCAGTTTGGCAGAAAACTGGCGACAATTCGGACAACCACCCACGATTAAACTCGCGCTCGTGCAATCGCTCGTGGTGTAACCTTTAATTGTTCTCTTTTTCTCTTTCACAACTTGACTTGTACTGATCGCACGATAATGGAATCAATTATCAAAAAACTGATTATTGAAAAACCGTCATCGAGCGTCACCCAACACTGACTAATAGACATCTATTACAATTAGTGATTTCTAAGTATGTGTATTTAGAATAGTTTCAGCCAACAGCGACAGGCTTTTCGTTTGTGTGTCATGTTTGCACAGGTCAGGGATAGGTGAAGTCAATCCAGTCAGTACTAGTCCAAGCTTCATCAAACTTTCCTCGACAAAAGTTAGGATATTCTGTAGATCTCTATCAATATCCGTAATTAAAACAAGTTGAAAGAGATAGACCATTCAACAATTTCATGGACCTGGACTACAATGAATGCTATCTTGCTTGAAATTAATGGTGGCCCACGGGAGGTTCTTCAGTCAAGTATTTTGCTCAATAAAATATCAAAATAGCACTCCCGTTCCTGTAGCCGAAATTGTATTTGTTTCTAAAATTATACAAACGGGTCGACCGGTTTCAGCACTCAGTGCTTTTATCAAGACCCAAACAAAATGTAAAACATGCAATAGCTCAAGCAATGCACTTAAATATGGCAACACGATGATCACTCACACCAGTTCATCTTCACGATTGATTTTAGGCTTCAATTTTCTTATCCAGTCATTCTCATTTAGACTAGTTTTCATTAGGTTATTCAGTGTGGTACGTCCAATAAATTTCCGGACAAATATAGAAAAACTGCAAATATTTTGATTCTTACATGATGAATCATTAATTTGGTGTATATAGGCTAGGAGGCTATGCAAAGTTTTAAAATATTTCCTT
The DNA here is from genome assembly GCA_907163375.1 of Prostheceraeus crozeri. Taxonomy (NCBI): domain Eukaryota; kingdom Metazoa; phylum Platyhelminthes; order Polycladida; family Euryleptidae; genus Prostheceraeus; species Prostheceraeus crozeri. The sequence goes on from CAJQUW010014796.1 coordinate 176,776, forward strand.
TTTTTATTAGTCTGCTGAACCATTTTAAAAAACATCCGCAATTTTGAATATTTTGATGGATTTTATTGGTTGTAGACAGTGCTATAGAATCTAGTATGTTGAATATGCAGGAATTCAGGTGCATGAGAACAATGGAGCATTCATTTCGAACAGTTAACTCTATTCACCACACAACCGTCCATTATTTAGTTAAATTCGATGTAAATTCAATTGCAACTGTGCAATAATGTCTTAAACCAAGTTTCGCATTGAAAAAATTGAAGAGGTGTGCAACTCGTCTCCGTGTTCCTCTTAACTATCAGAATCACGATTTACGGAACAGAATGGCAGCTGCTTTCAGGGATGGATGTCTTTCACAGTCGACGATCCTGTCTTGGGCAGCAAGCAGAGTTTAGGCGAGGTCGACAGAGTGTCAATGATGATCCACTTGAAGCCTGAAGGTAGGCCTACCGAGTCTGTTACAACCACAAAGTCCGAGCCGATGGAACAGGGATCGACGCATATCGATTACCACTCTTAGTGAGAAGCTGAATGTATCCAATGGAAGTATTGGGACTCTCCTAGACTTTTGATGAGCATTGAAAAGTCAATCCGTGTTTTTTTCTCGCGTTTCCCGTTTTCTCATTGAAAGACCTGGAAGCTTGACGACAAAATTTGAGCATCAATTGACTATCCTCGTACAGACCGAACCTCTCTTCAACCAACTTCTGGTTGCTTAGGACTCAGCGAAAAGCATTTGCGTGGACAGACAGTCATTTGGATAAAACGCTGATCTAGAGGAATATGTCCGCGAAAATGTGGGTAAATTTCGTTCAGAAGAGTTTGAAATGTTTGACGACTTTAGGTGTCAGGAAGTTGAAATGTGTTCGAAGAGAGAGAAAGTGGTTTGAAAAGTGAACTTCTGAAAGCTGCAATTTTTATCAAGCTACATGCAGAATGCTTGTTTATAAATGTTCAAACAACACATATCCGTCGACAAATTTTCAACATGCTTAGGAAAAACATTATTCTTGTTTTCAATTAATCAAAATATTCAAAATTTCAAATGTTTTTAAAATGGTTCAGCAGACTAATAAAAAATGGAATTTTTCTAAAAAATTTTGCATAGTCTCCTAGACTATATATACCATATTAATGATTCATCACGTCAGAATTAAAATATTTGCATTTTTCTACATTTGTCCGGAAACTTATTGGACGTACTACGTATATCAATAAAGGACAATATGAAGACATCTATTGACGAGGTGTGGTCGAAGTGCACCGAAGAGACATGAACCGATAGAGCACTTTCACCATCTCTATTGTAAATGCTAAGACAATGTTCTTAGAAACGATATCTAAAGGGATAGTTGGTAGAACCTGCAGAAATCATCACACAAATACCAAATGAATTTATAGACAACATGCCGTTTCTCCAAGCATTATCATTATTCTGATTCAATTTATTTTCCAATTCATATTATCATTCAATTATTTCTTGCTTGAATTTGAACTACTCACATCTCTTGTTTGTATTTCAGTAACCACGTGTCTCACTTGTCCGAAGGGTTATTTCTGCATTTCTGGCTTTCTATATCCTTGTCCTCAAGGTGAATACCAGGACACCACGGGACAATCGACATGTAAAGCCTGCACAAAAAATAATCAATGTCTTGATAGAACTGTTGCTCCAGTAGCTTGTCCAGCAGGAACAGTTTCAGCCGCGGGTGTCGGGATATGTACGAAAAGTGCAGTAAGTTTTAATGAGTCATTCATATTTTATCTGTGACAACTAATTGACAAGCACATCAATTTCAGGGTACAACTTGCACTAGCAAACAATATTTGCAAGTCAGTACTGCCACTTGTAAAACTTGCACTGTTGATTACGAATGCTTGAATTATAAAAGTCCTCCACAACCGTGTCGGAAAGGATGGCGGAGACCTGCCACTACCAACGTCTGTGAGCCATGTCCAGCAGGTCAAAGCTGCGCTAAAGCTGCATGTACTGTGAATAAATATTCTCTCTTGGGAATGGATGAATGTCGACCTTGTCCGTACGGATACATTTGCAGGTAAGATACATGAAAATGAAACAAAGGTTAAACAGTGATAGTCACAACTGGCCTATATATTCCGACAGCCAGAACGAGTTTCTGCAGGGAACGAGGCCGGAAATAAGACTTTCACAGAATGATGTACATCTTCTGCCTGCTACGAATCTGCGCTTCTGCCGACTTGTAGTTACTTCCTCTTCATATGTTAATCCAATGGGACGCAGATAACACTCTTTGGTTAACATAAAAATCTCTTTGTTCTTTGCTTTCTCTGATTAAGCGAAAACTACTAAACACAGAGTCATAATTTTTAACACGGAATGTCTTCAGGTGCATATAACGGCATGTCTTCCTATAACGTGCATGTGTCATTATCATGCTTCTGATTGGCAATGTATGCCAGAATGTGGTTAAATGTGGTTTAATAGACAGGGGTGCATGAACATGATAGGAAATGACTTTCCATGTAAAACTTTATGGCTCTAGACTTAGTACTTTTCGCTTGACCAGAGATAACAAAGTTTTCACTTATAAAAAGTGCATTCTGCCTCCCATTGGATTAACATGTGTTTTTTCTTTGATCCCGTCTGACAAGAAGAGGAACTAAGAACTCGGCAGACGCGCAGTCAGTACATTATTCTATGAGTCTCATTTTCGGTCTCGTTCCCTGCAGAAATTCGTTATGGCTGGCGGACTAATAGGCTCCTTCTTCATTTTATTGATCAGTAATCCGGGAGGCGGTATTAAGCTGTGCACGAAGCGTGATCGCGCACGAACTTTTCTCATGGAATTGCGCACCTCTTGGCTAGTATAAAACCGCACGCCTGCCGTATCAGATCGCTTGTCTTCAATTAAAAGCTTGGATTGAAAAACCCCATGTATTGCCAACGGAGACATTATAACACAATGGTTATAAACACAATTTTATTGATTTATTGATTGTAGATTTAAGTTGAAGAGGCACTTCTTCAATATGATTTGTACAAGAAAGTATCCACATGTCATATTCTTCTATAAGTAAATCCATAGAGTAAGTAGGTAGAGTGTCGACCAAAAAATGCCAGCATACCCTGAAAATTTTATACCAAAAGATTCTGTTTTTTGCGGAGACAAGCAAATCTATTGCGGTCTAAAGTTGTAACCTCAGTTTTGCACTGCATTTTTGCAATGTACATATATTCTACATAATCTATTAGTTAGAGGAATCTTAAATATCCTATTGCATTTTATTGTTATGGATTATGCTGACAAACAACGATCAAGTTAATGCTTCGACAAATAGTGCCGAAGACGTAATTGTCACACCTTCTCCATGGACTCCATCTAATGCTGATAAAAAAAGTGCTCAATGTGTGACAATTGACGCATGATCACTATCCGATAGTATTGATTAGTCGAACAACCGAAGGCAAAGTCACAACATCACATTAGAAATGAATTATATCTGAAAGTTGCCAAGTATCAATGTCAGAAGTGCAGTATGTTTATGTTTCCATAAGGCAAATGTCAATTAAAATATTAGTCCGTCAGCCAGAGCGATTTTCTGCAGGGAACGAGGCCGAAAATGAGACTTTTACAGAATGATGACTACCACGAATATGCACGTCTGCCGAGTTCTACCTGGTTCCTCTTCTTGTCAGAAGGGATCAAAGAAAAGCACATTTTAATCCAATAGAGCCATAATTTTTGTGTTCAAGTCATTTCCCATCATGTTCTGGTACTTTTGTCTATGAAGCTAGACATATTCAGATTTGGCAAACCTCCCAATGCCTGAAAACACAAGCATTTTGAGCAAGTCTCATTTCGGCCTCGTTCCCTACAGAAACTCGCTCTGGCTGCTGGACTATACATTGTGATTTGCTTTCGTATATGTCTGCATCCTAATAAGTCAAAAACAGGTGTCCGATGCACCAAATTCTCTTTGGAAGAACGAATGTCGAAGATGAACGTCGTTCAGAATGCCTACCAACATCCACAACCCCCTCATCAGCTCCCAAGAAAATGCTGACGATAGAGTTGTTTCATATGTGAGAGACTGAATACGAGCCTTTGTCGCCAAAATATTTTGGTCGGTTTCGTCGGCACTTTTATATTGATGGCAGAATTATACTTGCTCGGTGACAATGCCGAGCAATAGCTGAAATTATACTTTCATCAGAACATGATAATTAACTTTCCTGCAATAAAGACTTTTACCTCAATTTTAGAAGAGAATTCTCCTTATTTCCTACCCATTCTTGACGTTGTCTTCCTTTCTGTTGGTGCATTCAATCATTCCTAACGTCAAGCACTGTCTTTATCAGTCCCTGCGGTACATTTCTAAAGACGCCCACTACAGTAAAACCTCTATTTAATGGACACCATTTTTGGCAGCTCAAAATGTCCATTGAGAACAGGTGTCCATTATGTAAAGGGGTCCATCTCCGTTTACTTCAATACTCACTTTCTCGTTACTATTATCGTTTTTTAATCATATAAAAGTACTTATAGTGGTTATATTCTGCACATGCAAGCATTAGTATTTGCAAATACATAATAGAATATATAATATTATGCATATATTATGTTATTGTATATGATCCGACGTGTTGAGCTAACTTCTACCGATGAAAATGTCTGTAGAATTTCTTCTTTTCTTCCCAAAATGTTGCCAATTTGGCTCTTCCCAACTTTCATTTCCTTGGCAATTTATCTTACTGGTAAGGCCTTTTCACTTAACCGAATGCATTTCACTTTTTCTGAAAGACTCAGCATTGATCGCTTGCGGGACGTCATGTCTGTCTGTCGACGGTTTAAAATTAAAGATTGATGCCTTAATTTGCTTAAGACATCTTTTATCATGAAAGTCAATTAAGCGATTATGTCACCTCATCGTGAGTGGCCGACAGGTTTGAAGAGTTTCAGACAACATCAATCTTTTGCTTGGTTTGGACTGTTTACAAGTGCGGCAATGTGTTAATTTAATTATCATGAGATGGGAATAATGTCAATTCGTGTCAATCATCGTGTTTTCATAACAAAACTTAAGACGAGATTGCCATACACAGCAATCTCATCTTGAGAATTAACCACTTTCATGATGTGTTTGTCCACACCTATTGGGGGAAATAGTCACAAAATGTTGTCCATTGTCCACGTTGAGCAGGTGTCCACTATGGCAAGGGGCATTCCAATGAGAAATGCAAATTATGCAGGACAAAGTGTCCATTGCGTACGAGTGTCCATTACGGAGAGGGTCCACTACAAGCAGGTTTTACTGTATCTATTAGCATTTATCAAAGTGTTCCACGGTAGAACAAAGTATCCGTACTCTCTCGATGAAAGTGTACTAGTCGATCAAAATGAGTAAAAACAGACATCAACATCATGTAAACAATCATGTAAAAACAGACAGGACTTTTGGCGTCCAGCGCCTTCTATCCGTCAGTGCAAAGTCCGACGTTACACCAAGCGATGGAAGACGCTAGACACCGAGGGCCCTGTCTGTTTTTGCCTGTAACTCATTTTGATCGACCAATAAATATTTATCGAGAGAGCACGGATACTTTGTTATATTTTGGAACAATGAGAAATGGCTAACCTCTCGACGGAACCAAGGAGTTCAAAATACCCCATTGGAGGATGATTGTTAGGCGATTTTTACTCCTGTCATCTGTGTCATACTTGTGTTTGCTATTGCATGTTGAAATTGAACATTCGTAATCACACCATGATTTAAAGTTTGCCCTTCACATTTGTAGTACCAGTGGTCTGATGAGTCGTTGTACTGCAGAGACCTGCATTAATGAAGTTTGCACAGCAGGACAATACCAAGCAGCCAGTTATAAATGCAAGCAATGTCCACGTGGTAAGTGCATTTAAGGCTACATCCATGAAGACTAGCTAAAGGAGTATCCATTAATAGCTAAAAACGCAACTGGTTAGGTAAAATTGTTAGGTGGTAGCTGGTAATGCACCTTAGAACATTTCTTGGATATCAAATTCATTTTTGCAATCTGCAATCAATCGTCTATAGCAAGTTTTTATTATCATGGATGTGATCGCCGTTCAAAGGGCGACAAAGGAAAGCTACGAGGGGCGCCAAATTGTGCCAAATCTCTGCGAAAGGGACAGCAATTGAACAGGCGTGTGTAGAGCATAAAATTACACGATATTTTTATCGTCAAATTTTCTCATTTTTTGAAAATATTTTCATTAGGGTCCCTTGACTTCATAAGGACGACTTAGAGCTTCATGAGGACGGCTGGGATCTTCAAAAGGGCTCCATGGAGCTTGAGGACTGATGAGGGCAAGTTAGAGGCGGAGTAGGCTTTTCATGAGGGTGTTTTTAGGAATGTGGAAGAGCTACATCCCGTAGGCTAATATTTTTGCAACTTGAAAATGATTTTCCGGCGAGATGGGACATTGAGGGAATGGGGGCGCAGAGAAACTATTATAAAATCAAGGGAAAATCACATTCTTGATATTAGAATGACATATTGAGTTTAGCGAGTTTAACACGTCGATACCCACAAGATTTCTAGAAAAAACACAAATAATATTGGTTAACGCATCAGTTTGCAAAATTTGTTGCTATATTCTAATTTTACTATTAATGCTTAACCCTCAGCACATTGGGGAGGGGCGTTTTTCGCCCCCCCCCCTTGGCGAATCTTCCGAATATCTTTCAAACCAAGCAAGCTATGGCCAACATATTTCTAATAGCTTACTTTCTACCAGTGGCGTCGCGTGCTCCCTGACCATAGGCCTTCACTCGGCATTGAAATATTATTTATATACCAAACACTTTGATGTTGCAACATTAATGTTCATAAAAGTTGATTTTTTAATAACAATTTCCCGACCATTCTTTAAGGTCAAGTGAAAGTGCACATGAGAAGTGATTGCTCATGTCTCTTAACCGCCTTACTAAAGGAACTGATTACTATATCCCCTCTCTGTCCAGACCACATTTTCTCGAAAAAAAAGGAGGCAAGGTCAACAGTTTCTTGCGTTTCTCATGGCCGGTCAGCCGCTCACGTTTGAAATTTTGATGCATAAAAAGGTCTTGTGTATTTCTTATTTCTTTCTCTGTGAGCACTTTCAATTTTCGAATCAGGTGTTGGCCTACCTTGCTTGACGACTGTCATCTTTTCAGTATATTCCCTCCTGTCCAAAGGCGTGGTTATGATTTCATCTGCACTACTAAACATAGTGTCACATCAATCACGTAAAAAAATTATGGAATTCTACCGATCTGGGTGCTCGAGTCAGATGCATTACTCTGCATTCATTGGAGAACGCTCATCATCTGATCGCAGTCTTTTCTGAACGTCAGCCATCTGCCACTGTTGACGTAGTGGCCTCTCTGACATAAAGCAAATCCAGGAACAATTGGGTTGCACTTCCCTCACTACATTTAGATACCGCGCCTCGATCAAGAATCGCGCAGAATTTCAAAGCATCATGTCTATCGGAAAAGCCAATATTGGCGCGGGCGCGTGCGCTTACTCTCACACGCACACAACTCTCTTTCGCTGTCGGAACATCAGTGCTCCCGTCTGAACACACGACTACCTTGTGTGGCTAATTGTTCGAAGAAGACAGCTGTGATTCAAGCACGTGCTGCAAAACTGTTCACTCTTGAGGTTGAGAGTCTGACTTTGAGACGGAAAGCTGTGCACAGCTGTCACGAGAAACTAGCGAATTTAAATGAATGATGACATTTTTCATTTTTATAATTGTTGGAAAATTATTTTTGAGGATGCGCCGAAGGCCTCGCAGGTACGGAGAAGACGCCACTGCTTTCTACGTATCATGCAACTTTTGACTGAAGGAAAATGAATTTCTGCTATATAGTTTTGTCGTGAGATCTATTTTAAAATTTGAATGTTTGGAATATTTTGCTGATTTCAGTATATTGACTTCAAATGTATATTTTGGTATCAATTCTTGATTAAATGAGTTGAGATTACATAAAGGTTTCCTATTGATGTAGACATATTAACAAACGCAAAGTTTTTGAATTTGAAATTATCTGATTATTATGTATGCATGTTTTAAATTTAAATACTTTTTAGTTCTGCATTTAATATGTATTGAAGATTTTCTAACAAATGAAATATAGGACAACAATTATTTACAGCTGTATGTGACAAACAAGTGTATTTCAGAAAATTAATTTTAGTTTATACTCAGTGAGTTTGGCCATCGGTCGGTACCAATATGATAAGCAAAAAGAGGAAAAGAAGTTATTTTTTCTCGACCGACATTGTATTATAAGATTAAAGTGCCCGACGTTTCGTCATAGACTTAGTCATGATCAATAGAAATGAATCCACAATAACATGGTGTTGAGAGCAGGGCTGAGGCGCTGAATTTCACTCGCCTCGACCCTTCGGCGAAGACTGTCATTCATTAAATTGCTATGTAAAATTGTCCAGGAAATGTTATTAATTGACACTTGATTATGAAGAGCAAGATGTTGAAATACTGCGGAATTAGCTCGCAAGCAATGTTCTCTAAGGCGAGTGCGTATTTGTCTCTTTGATTCCCCCAAATACTTTTCATTGCAAATATTGCAGGTGATTAGGTAAACAATATTCTTCACCTGACAAGATATCGGACTATTGGAGATGCATGATTGACAGAATTGGCAATTAGAGACATCACAGCTCTTGACTGTTTGCGGCCGGCGCACAATAGACTTCATAGATTTCGAAGTGAAGACCCAAAGAAATAGATTGTTTATCTGCAGTTGATTGGAATGGAAGTTGACTCAAGGTCGCGGCACATCCGGGGGAACTTAGTTGGGGCATGAAGAACCAATGAAAAGCTTAGAATTGCACATGTGACTGTTCCTGATCCAATGATATAGCCGTTAACAAGTGTATCTAAGTGAAAATGCGTGCGATTTTCGTGCCATTATTGTGTATTGCATGAAGCTCCATTTCCGTTCTAGAGATTTCATTGTTATCAATTTCTATGTGAAGACCAGCTTCAAATCATGGTGAACAAAACTAGTCAACTGTCTGCAATTGCAATCACTAACAAAGGGCAAAAAAATGTACTTCTTCTTATTATTAGCCCTGCTCTCAACACCATGTTATTGTAATTCATTTCTCTTGCTCATGACTAAGTCTATGACGAAACGTCGGACACTTTAATGTTATAATACAATTTCGGTCGAGAAAAAATTAATTTCTTTTCCTCGTTTTGATTATCATAATTTTAGTTTGATTTGAGTTTAACTAGAAGTTTGAATTGTTTGACTTTTGACCTCATCTAATGACTCTGTTGTAATCTCATAGCGAAATTCATCATTTAATAACCACTTTGACCAGATCTTTCGATTGGTGCACGGTTTATCAGTTTTTGTTGTCATTTTCCATTTCAAATAGTAGTGATCTAATGGAAATTTGTTGAAAATTGGATTTTTTAACCTTAGACATTCACCTCAGCCCAGGGTTGGCATTAAAAATATAAATGACGCTGTTTTTCTGAATGCCCTTTCAATGACCTTTCGATTGTTGTGTGGTTTGGCAAAATTGGAATCATAGTTTGGGAGGAGGGCGAAATTCGCACCCCAGTGGGTCGTGCTTGGAAAAAATATCCTAACTGGCGAAATTTTAAATGAAGACTTATCATAAGATAATCCTACCTTATATCAGAGTATGTCGAAGATTGAGCCAACGGCGGCATTGCTTTGACACGTTTTGCAAGTAGTTGACATGGTATTTTAGTTGGTTTAATGTTTTGATTTAAAAGACACGTAATTGTGACTATTTATTTGTAATTGATTTTTGTCTCATATTTATTAGTGTTACTGTTAGTGATAAGCAAATGCCACTGACTATGTAAAAAATGAAAATCATTTGTATATATCCGTTTTCGTCCAAACTGACGAAAATGTTAAACGACCGTTACGTCCAAACGACATGGTTTAAGATGCTTTGGTGGACAATCGATCCCCGCTACTTGCCTTAATGTGGCGGTTACAATTGTGACGAGTTATATATCCATTGATTATAATTACTATGACAACTGATGTGTGGTGGTGAGGGTTTGATCCTACCAATTGACACAGTTGCATAAGTGGCTCGTAGCTCGGTTGGTTAGAGCACAGGTCTAGTTAACCTTGGTCGTAGGTTCGAATCCTACCAGCCGCACATCTTTTGCATGGCAATTTGATCTATCGTTTATTTAATTTCATTGTTGTTAATTGCACATGTACAAGTATGATTTTGACGAAAATCAGTTGAAGCTGATCTATCGAGAAATAAGAAATTTTCATTTTTTTGATAATTGAGTATTCATGGTTATTGTGCGCAATTGCGTCAGAGTGTATACCAGCTGACTGAACGTTGCTGGATTTCAGAACTTTTGTCATCTCATCGGTAGAACTTTACGCACTCGTCTTGATGCGAAATTGAGTAGACTTCCACTTCAAATTCTAGGTTTTTAGTCTACTAATGTTTTCATTCTAAATTCTAACATTAAATTTTCAGGTTACTACTGTGTGTCCAAAATTCCAAAGCAGTGTACCAAAGGCCAATATTCTGACTATGGTTCGGTGAAGTGTACAAATTGTGCTGCTGGGAAATACTGTCCATCTACTGACCATATCACGGAGATTGCATGTCATCCAGGGACGTATTCGGCGGCGGGTGCACATACCTGCACTATCTGTCCCAAGACGTTTTCATGTGCAGTCACTGGAGGCAAGCAAACTATATGTCCAGCAGGAACATATTCGTTAGACGGATTTTATAAATGTCAACCCTGTCCAGCAGGCTATTACTGTACGAATGGCGTTGCTACAAAGTGTGCAGCAAAATATGTTTCACAAATGAATGCATCAGCATGCTCAAAATGTCCGGCGGGATTCGAATGTCCTACGACTCTTTATTCTCAAAGAAAAGCTTGCAATGTTGGTCAATACAGTACATTGGGGATGGGATCATGTCAAAGTTGCTCCACGGGATATGTTTGCAATTATGGCTCGACTTCAGCAACTCCGGCATCAGGAGCTTGTAGAAGAGGTGGCTACTGCAGTGGAAGTGTTTACGTTGCATGTTTGTCGGGCACATTCAGCAATGCTACTAATCAAAGTTCTAGATCGACTTGTAAGATTTGTCCGAAAGGTCTTTATTGTCTAGGGCCTGGAGCAACTGTAGGCATTACATGTCCTGCTGGATATTATTGTCCACCTGGTACGAAGAGTTCTACTGAGTTTCCTTGTCCCGCTGGGTCATATAACCCTACAACTGGAAAAGCCCTGGCAACTGATTGTCTGACATGCACGGCGGGCAACTATTGTCCTCAAGGCTCTGTGAGTCAAATTCCATGCCCCGCTGGCTTCTTCTGCAAAGCTGGACAGGATTCTGCCTACACAAATCCTTGCCCAGCCGGTAAATATTCGGCAGCTGTCGGTGCAACGTCTAATGCAGCATGCACGTCATGTAAGGTAGGTTACTATTGTCCCATCAGCACAATGAATGATCCCAGAGTCGTTGAGCTTCCATGTCCACCTGGAACGTACAGTGGAACAGTTGGACTTGCAGATCGTTCTGGATGTAAACTTTGTACCGCGGGATCAACTTGTCCAAAACCTGCAACCTCTGTAGTTACTTCTCCATGTAAAGCTGGATATTATTGCCCAATGGGGACAATTTTCTGGACACAACATCCTTGCCCAGCAGGTACATATAGCACTGCGACGAATGCGAAAAGTATAGCAGCTTGCACAGCTTGTCCTGCAAATAAAATTTGTCTGCGAGGGACTGCTACGACGACTAATGCATTGACCTGCACGTCTGGATATAATTGCACCGGTGATACATACGTTCCCAACCGAATTCCATGCAACCCTGGCTATTATGGAAGTACACAAACCTCTGGCAGCATCATGTGCACAAAATGTCCAGCAGGATACTATTGCATAGGCGGTGAAATGGCAGTTACAGGTCGTTGTCCGGCTGGTTATCACTGTCCTTTAGGAACGACGCATCGTAACGAGTTTCCATGCGCAGCAGGAACGTATAGCAACTCTATCGGTGCTACATCAAACTCGGTTTGCACTGCTTGTCCGTCTGGTCATTTTTGTCCAAAGGGTTCAGCTTATCCTACTCAATGTCCTCCTAGAACATACAGAAATACTGCTAGTGCAAAGTTCAGCAATGAATGCATTGCATGCCCAGCCGGAAATACATGTCAGTTCGCAACTATCACTCCCGTTCCGTGTGCTAAAGGAACTTACGCATTGGCTGGTCAGAATAAATGTGTCGCTTGCAAGAGAGGTTATTATTGTCCTCAGGCTGGCATGAATTATAAGAAGATGCTGACGTTTCCTTGTACTGGTGGATATCTTTGTCAAGCTGGCCTATCTTCGATCACCAATGCAATGCCATGCAACCCTGGCTGGTACTGTGTACAAGGTAAGGTTTTGAATTCACTTGTGCTTCTAGTGAATGTACGAGTAGTATTTAAAGTAATGAATTCTCGTAGCATAAATAAATAAATTAACCTTGTTTATACTCGGACGCACACTGGACGCGGAGCCTTTCTTCCATGTGTCTGAGTTGTTATTTGTCATTTATCCCACTCTCATTCTTTCTGTGCTGAGTGCGTATTTTAGTCTTAGGTTTGACTCGACCAAGGTTTGTACCAACGTCTTCCGGACGCAGAGCGAACACTCTACCACATGGTCACAGCACCGCTAACTTTGATATTCAAATAATTTGATTAGTTCAATTCAAATTAGAGCATGTCCATGTCGGTGTATTTCAAGGGCCTACATAATGAGAAGGCGGCAAACTAAGTTCATGGTAACAAGCTATGTTGTCAATCTACGCAGTAAGTACTCAACTCGGACAGAACAGCAGTTCTTAGACGGTGCGGAATTCAATGGCGGAGGTGCCAAGTTGGGAATTTCACACATTTATTTCCACCTACCTCTCAAGAACGAAGCCGTTATCCACCTCAACAGTGCTATTTTCCGGACTTCAAACGCGACACCTCACCAATCCAGTTCATCAACCAGGGACCCCTTCAGCTTTCGAGTTGACAACCTTCTGGAGGAAGCAGAAGACATTGGAGAACAGTTTCTTTACTTTGTGAGTGACTCCGCAGCAAAGGCAGTTTTTGCAGAAAAGAGCCTAAACGCATTCTGGGCTACTATGCATGGTTCGTTTCTTCGCGCTACTGTGGTCACGCTCGCACTACTGGCTGCATTTCCCTTCACGTGCCTGTTCGAGTCGGCGTTTCCCAGCATGGTTGAGATCAATCGCCATACCGCCTGATTAACCTTGAATCTGATTTGCGCTGCACCATTCAAAAGTGGAACCGAGCATTGAGACACTCATCAAGGCAAAACAAATGCAGAAATCTCGTTTGTCAAAACGAGGAATTTTTGTTTGCTTTTTCTTTCCCAATAAATTGATAAACGAGCTTGTTGAGAATAAGTAGGTACAAGCGTCTCGTTGGCCTACTAATGAAATAATTGGCTACTCCTTTGGTCTATATTCCAACGGAATGAAAGAATCATGACATGAACAGCTTTCTCCATTTATCTCGACATTTCGTTGCCTGGATAGCATTAATGGGCGATAGATTGCACTCTTTTGATATCGTATTCACAGTCTTCGCTTATAGCTCGTCTGCTGTCCACCACTCCGGTGGTTGCAAGGTCTTCTATCGCACTTTATCTCATAACAAGTCCTCAAATTTTTATGTGGCGTCTTTTGATAGTAACTAACAACTGTCTATGGGTACGGTGCTTGCAATATGGAAGATTTGTTTGTTGGTCATATGGAGAATTCACGTGCTCTTCGATAGCCTTTGGCTAAGTAAATCGTATATCAAAAAGCTAAAGTAGTCCTTCTCAAATGTTAAGTTATTCGATTTGACTCAAAATTTGCCGATTCGCAGGTTCCTGATATCAGAAGAAATTATTAACAATAATTACCGTATTGCACGAACTTGAAGTGCTAAAATATGCTTTGTCTACACTTTTATGCATCATTTGTGTTCTACACCTAAAGTGAACCACAAGCATAAAGCAGGTATCTGAACTCTGGGACACACCTAGCTTCATACTTGGTCATTCTTGCAGCGTAGAATACTATTGAAGGAAACAGTTGTATTTGAAAAGGGTGATTATTCATTTTCATATAATCTTATTCTATCTTATTCCACTGCGTTTTAACGAAGCACATTCTGACTATAATGTAGATTGTCGCCATTTGAATAGAAGCTTTGAATGCTCTTGCGAAAATTCGTTTTTCAAGCTTTCATATTAATAGATCCTGGCGACAGGTCTAGATAACTTGAATAACCATGGGTTCGAATCCCACCATCGAGGATCTTCTAACATGACATTTTGATCCAGCGCTCATTCATTGCAAGTTACCCGAAACTAATGTTTCAAAAGTAATAAACGGGGCAGTTTGGATCGTATTCGTTATTGCTGTCATCATCGGCGCTGTGGCCTTGTGATAGAGATTTGACCTACGTCGGGGAAACGTAGATTGGGTCATATCTACGATTTAAAAATCAGGGCACATTCACTTCATTATTGCTATGCATTCAACTGAAAATAGTGAGAGACATGCATAAACCGAATATACCTCCGAATTAAACAAGGTTTCCTTATTTATAATTAATTTATACTAATAATAATATTATTTTGAAATTAAAATATCTTCGCGTTTATATATATGATTAAAGCAACTCGTCCTTGTCATAGTCATTCGCTTTGCTGAAGTATGGGTGTATATATTCCGTGCAATGCTCTCCACAATCAATTTTATCCCTTCATGTACGAAAGAATGTCTCACACTTGCACTGCACCTCGTAATTTAAAGGAGATCTTCTTTTATGGTAATGCTTGTCACTCACCATGCCAATATTTAGCGACTGTGCTATTTATGACGCACCTTTTCTTATGCTCTTTATTGGTCATAAATATATGGCAAATTTTTATGATCTAGCTATCGAAAAAATATGACCTTAAAAAGCTTAAAATATAAACAAATATGACCTAAAAACACAAAATTTGACCAAAATATGACATCAAAATCTTAAAATATAGCAAAAATTATGCTTCCATTTTCAGGCAAAAAGTTAAAAAGTTCAGTTTAAAACAAATATGACGATTTATTTCAAACCTTTACGACAGTATACCTATTTACAGCTTGTTATGCAAAACAGTAATGTCATTTACTTCATTTGATGTTAAAAAGGGCCTATCTTGGCATGGAATCTTCTTCAACATGGAGAAGAGCGCTCTACCGAAGCAGCGATTGGCTGGTAAACAGTGTTTTTGAGCGAGCGGAGCGAGCGAGCGGCATTTTTTCAATTTTTTGATGAGCGGATGAGCGAGCCAAAAAAATATTCCGTGAGCGAAAATTGAGCGAGCGAGCGGTGATTTTTTGTCGTGAGCCAGCGGTTGAGCGAGCCATTTTTAGAAAAAACAAAAATTAAAAGATCAAATAATCAAAAAAGCGAAATATTTGAAAAGTCTCTTAAAAATGCTTTCTACAAAAGTCTTTTTATAGTACATGCATGTACATAACTTAATTACTGAACAAACTTCTTAACTTTTTCTCTCTTCTGTAGTTCTCACACTCTTCACAATATACATTAAATGCCTGTCTGGATTCTTCTTCTGAATATGAACTTAGCAATAGGAAGGTCTTTGTGATCGATGCCGCACTCAACATCTGACCATCGACACATTATTTATTCACATATCTTTTGAATCGGTCTCCCAATCGTCGATTCGTCCCATAGATGTACTTATGGTCCCTGGAATTGTACGAAGACATTAAAAGATGCCTTAATTTGATAGAAGAATTTCGTTGCTGGAACATATCCACATACAGATCCTTGAGAGACATTCAGTATCATCAAACGAGAAAGAACTGCGAAAGAGCTACAATTTAGGAAGAATTGAAACCAACTAAATTAGGCCTATACACCAGGACAATCCTAGTGGAGGCATATATGGCTTCCATTTTGCGATGCATTGATTTTAAGACCACGGACATTGATTCACTTTAGTCCTTTTCCATACCGGACTCTGAAGTGCGTAGGACTGAATCTGCCTTCCCTTTAACATCCAAACCAATGTTCCAAATCACATGAAATTCACGGTACAACATATTTAGGTTCTGAGCTTTCTTATCGTGATGTTCATTTGCTCCAACTCATTCATCCCCCCATGTTGTAAAAAGCAATTCAAGATGTCAAATCACCAATTTTGTCAGATTTTTTAAATTTGAAATTCCGCCGAACTTAAGAGAAAAATCTCCTCAATGATAAAGATTGCAGAGTGCCCGCTCGCCTGGACAAGTAATGGAGAGATGTCCTCAAACATCATGTCTGAGGGCATTTTTCTATTGTCTCCTCAATTATTGCTATCTGCGATGCCAAACGAGTAGTGAAATAGGAAGTTACTTATCTGAGAACGACAAGATTGATGTGTAGGCCATACATGGAATAGCCTGCATGTCAAACATACGCATACAGTCCGTTTCATAAATAGATAGAAATTAGCTAGAACTAGACATTTTAAAGTAAACAGCACGTTTTCTAACTATAATTGAATAAATTTGCATCCTATATCATATTAAATATTTTTCTTTGTTATATGTTTGCCCAGTTAGGGCCTAGTCGTTAAAAGGGAGTAGACCTTGCTGGCCAGTCTAAGGTTCCTTTTCCTGTCTGTCTTCTATACAATGGAGTTGCACTGGCACGATGGCATGGAGCATTGTCATCCATGAGAATCCAATCAGATGATGGATCACCTAAACTGCATGCTAAAGGATAAACATGTTCTTCGATCACTCGAACGTAGCGTTCGGAGTTCATGTTTTCCCTCATAACATGCAGTGAACTGCGACCATCACTCCCAGATGGCTCCCCAGATAAGCAATTTCCTGCAGTCGTCCTGACTCCTCGATGTAATAAAACGATCAGGAATGTCTTTTGATTATTGTGTTTCATGCCCAGCATTAGAACGGTCATATTTTTCCCGATTCGTTCGATCTTCCGCTCATTAGCCTTTCAGACCCGTTCGTTCATTCACCGCTCAAATGAACTATCACCCCCGTTCCGTTCGTTCATGGCATAAAACACCCGTTCAATCGTTCCTTCTAAGTCAAAACAAAATTCAATTTTGATGGACCCTACATAGTACTGTCGAGCCTTATTATATATTGATGTCGTTTCTAGCTAACATTGGGTTTTTCAGAGAAATGTGAAGCTGGCGATGTAGGATGTTCTCCCATCTGACATCGCGAAATAATACGTTGTCGATATTATCCTACAATGACAATGCGAAACATGAGTTGACGTCAAACGTTACACGTCACACGGGCCCTTTGTATCAAAACCAATCAAACTAGAGAATATCAAAATCGATGGAGAAAGTCATACTCCTTCTGTCTTGTTGATTAGCCTACAACACGCTTTAGCAGCATCACGCTGCACGAATTTGCTATAGGTGACGATGGGTAGATGTTCACCCATTTGACACTTCGCTTACACAGTGCTTAAAACCTGCTAGCTAGCATAGGCCTAGGTCTAGTCTTCAGAAATAGTGATTTAAGAATACGATGTCACTAAATTCGATAGTGACTCGATTCAATTGCATAATGAGCTTAGGCTACATACATGACGCCCACGTCATGTACGCCGCCATGAATCCCTACCTGCATATCCACTGACCGGATATGAATTCTCAGATTAAGCTATTATTGTAAATGCCAGTGCCTGCATGCGAATTCCCGCTTCCCGCAAAAATCGAGATGCCCGCATCGGGCCCGACCCCAGCTTATGACTTTACTTGATGCAAAAGCAACATAATACCTGCCATTTTTAAAAAGTAATGGTCAGATTGGCACCCATAGTGCAAGTAGACCTACCTCATCACAGCTTTTGAATTCAAACTGTTCAATGCTTTGTGACCAAGTGATGAATTATATGATACTTTAGTGCGCATCATGACAAATTTCGTTGCTTCATGGAAGGACCTTCCTCAGTTTTCACCACTGATAAACCGCATTGATGGTGATATGCGCAGATGTTTTAGTAGCTGATGAGTAGTAGAATAAGTAGATGTATTTTCGGAACACTAAATCAATAACAAGAGATGGAATCATTGTGTAATAGCAAGTCTCTTATCATTATTTTGTCATTGAACTGAAGTCTTAATGCTCAAACAAGCAATTTCGAAGAGCATCAATAGAGTTTTCTTTTATCGAAATTTTCGAGGTTTCACTACATCACGAAAGCCCAATGGGTTAGTGGTGATCCATGCACACATTGGCAATTAAATATTTTTAAATTTCAGAATACTACTTTATTGAAGTCAGAATGTGTAAATAAGCAATTTTGGAATGTATCAAGGATTTTCTACCATTATTTCTTTTGCTGGGTTTTCGGGGCTAAATCACCGCTCAATCACGTTCAATCAAGCAAAAAGGCCGTTCGTTCCGATCACCGTTCATCGGCTTCTCAGACATGTCGTTCGATAATTCGTTCATCAGAAAAATGAAAAAAGTACCGTTCAGACCGTTCGTTCAAATATTATGTATACCCCTGCTAATCTGACACGTTGAGGAATCCGGACCGACCCTCAGTGTAATCTGTGTGACATGCCAATCTTCGCCGTGTCCTCTCTGGCTATGATTTGGTTTCGCAGAGAGTATGCTACACGCACCGGAACGGTGTTTAAGTGTAAAAATCACCATGAAGAAGAGTGCAAAGGTAGAAGGAAGTAGGACCTGGGCGCAACGAGCTGCTGCGGACCGACCATCTTGACAGATACTGAGCTTAGTGGGCCGAAGTCTCAGTGACGGCTGGCGCTGATGTCTCAGGTCCTTTTGGGTGCAGCATTTGCTGTTTCACAAAAACTAGCGATTTCGTTTATCAAGCAATTTTATTTATAGCAGATTTCTTGCATTTATTGATTACTCAGTCACTCATAAGTCACGTATGTCATCTTTACCTACTTTTAGGAATTATCTACATTATTTTGTCACGACTTCAAATAAGTTCATTTTCAATTGTCAACGCATTACATAGTTTCTTAACGCACCTTGCGAATTTTGTCCAAGTATTGCACCAAGAATTGTATGCACTCATTCATGTGATCAGTATGTAGGATTAAGTTTAGATTATTGCCCATCTCTACACATGTCAAAAAAATTATGTGGCTGTGTTCATCAAAATATATTGTTTCAACTAATTTTGTACAATAGCTAATTTAATACATTGGTATGATGGTTTACATTGTTTCATCGTGCGTTTCAAATTTCGACTAAAATGAAATAATGAATTTCCTTTGAACGCCTATAAAAGGTATCTATCTGATTTAAAGCATGGAATTAGCTCTGAGCATAAAAAAGTTTGTAGAATTAAGGAGGGTATTATCGAGAAATGAGCGAGCGAGCGGCATTTTTTCATGATTTTGAGCGGTGAGCGAGCGAAAGGATTATTTTGAGCAAATGAGCGATGAGCGAGCGAAAGCGGAATTTCGATCCGCTCAAAAACACTGCTGGTAAAGAAAGACAGACGACAATCCTGGCGCCGCCGGTAACATTCATATCTGTAGGCAATGCATGCATTGGAACTGTCCTCAGACTGCATCGCGCTGGTGAGAAGACCAATACTGCGTCATTCTGCCAGCATCGGTCATTTTCTATCACCTCTTCCCGGCAACTCTAACAGTCTAAAACTACAGAAAATGACCAAAATATGACTAAACATGATCAGATACAGATGACAAACCCCCTTACCCTAAAAATAGGACAAAATATGATGTGTCATAAAAAAAGTGCCCTAGTCATAAGTGATAGACTCTTTTTCATTTATGAGTGTTGTGATTATATATTTATTAATCCTCAACAATGAAGGTCCTTAGAGATATAAGACACCAACACCCTTGATTTATAGACTTAGTAGCTACTAAAATACCATTAGATATTAATCGATTCTTTATATAATTTTCAGGGTCATATGCCGCTGTGAAATGCCCCATTGGTACATATAGACAGACTACACTCGCTGCAAAGGTTACTGATTGCAGTGCTTGCCCAGCTGGTCAGTATTGTATTGAAGGTGCTACTGTGCCAACCGGAAAATGTATGCCTGGTTATTATTGTCCTACGAATATTAAAAATCCTTTCGGTAGTCTACCGTCATTAATCGGCTCTTATACTCAAAAACAGGTAAGTATTTGCACTAACATGTGATTATTTGCTGCTTTCTAATGAATAATTACTCTTTGCCAATTGGTAACTCAATCAGAAATTGTCGCACAGTACCGTCCACTTGTCACATAGTGACGGTGTAAGAAGTCACAGCCCAACGCGGTCTGATTCACTTGCACCCACAGTTGTGAGGAAATAAGTTTATTTGGCCCCCTACCCGGGTGGGGCCTCATAGCCGCAGGGTCACATGGGACCCTGGGCTCATAACAGAGATAAACAAACATACATTATAACGAATTGAACAATTGGAACAAGGTACTGATACAGATGAAAATATTTACAAAAATGCATGCGAAATTGTAGAGGGGAGACAAACGTTGGGGAGGACTGAGTTGTGAGACTGACAAGTATGACAAGCGTGACTTCTTTGCAAGTGCAATGCAGCACATTAAACTTACTTCTATGTCATTGCAGAAACTCTACCTTGACAATTCAACAATTAGAATGAAATGAATGAGTTTCAAACATAGAGGTCTTTCAGCTTTGTTCCCCTACACATAGCGGTAAGATGAACATTTCAAATATTAGAAGATTCGTCTGAACTGCGGATAGATGTCTAAAGAGAAAAACATTAAAAGCATGATCTATGTAGTTGATCATTTTATCAAAATTTTGAAAACACAAGAGAGATAGAGAACTTTGGGTAAGTTGACAAAGAATGCTTCCTGCTGAAGTCAAGGATTTCTGTCTGAATACAGGAATCTTGGGTAGAAATTGAGCGTTATGTGTCTATGACAAGCCGACAAACCAAGTAGAAAATAAAATTCTTCCTGTCGATAGTTTATGAACGCTTTCAGAAATCATCGATCACCCGGTCTGATAATTATGATTCATCCAATTCATACGTGTACATCGAGGAAATGATTGTCAGCTCAACAGAAAACTGTGGCGACAATTCGATTACACTACTCGCGATTAAACTCGCGCTCGTGGTTGTAATCTTTTATTGCACCAAACTGTCTTACCGCTAATTCCTCCAACTTCGAATTCTATTAGACCATTACGAATGTGTTCAATCTGCCTTTTGATAGCAGTTTGAAGAATTTGTCGTTTGCAATGCATCGATTGATTGAAATAAACTAGCAGAAATAAATTGCCCACAATTCATGAAAGTAAAGGATGTCAATGCAATCTTGAACTCATCGTGGATAGAAAAATAATTAAGTGTTTCATCACTTCCAAATTCCTTTAAATCCCTTCAGAATCCCTTCAATCTGTGTGGTTTCTTCAGATTGACGAATTGTTCTTTGTATCAATTATTTTGCAGCTACAATTTCTGTTGTGAACTTGCTAATAAGTGCCCCTGGAACTTTCATAGTCAATTATTGAAATGATGTTTTTTGGTTGAATACCTGATGTGCAAGACTACACTATGAGCCAAAGACAACACGAATCCTCTAATTTCATTGGGGCATGTAATGAAAACTGAGTTAAATATACTATAATTGGATACCAGCGCAGGCCCAACTCTAGTGATTCTGAGCTCTTCAAAAGGTGCGAGCCATAGAGTAGGTATAGAAGGTTGAGTGTCGACTCAAGACAAATGTCAGCACACAGTAGAAATTTTTATATCAAAACAGTCAGTTTTTTGTATATCAGTAGTTAGCTCGGAGCGAATGTCTTTTGAAACTGGAAAACTTTGGGAAGACAGTCGCTTTCATCCACTACCAGTGAGAGGAGAGATGCACCTGTTGTTGCATCATAATCCAACCATAACTCGTATTGAAATTCCTTCTGTGAATATATAATTTGATATTCATTTTGGCCATAGAGTAAGTATATTAGGTAGAGTGGTAACTTCGCATTTATTAAATCCCCAATGTGTATACACTTTCGATTTTATTAAATGAACTCAAGGGAGATACAGTTACATTTGTTTCCAAATGTAAGATATGCACATTTATACAGTTTTGAAGAAATTACAACGCAATTGACTGATCATGATAGCATAAGCAGAAGGAAATGATATGATTTTACAGATCGTCCGTGTCATGACAGTCTTGGAGAGGCAATGTTTGTTAAATTAGCAATTCGATGGGTTGCTACTTTCATGCTCAACCTCAAGAGTTTATTTTCTTAAGCGTGATCATATCACGGGCAACCTGCCACTGACAGAGGAAAATCACATTAAAGATAAATGATTTTAATTAGCCTTGAAAGATGTAAATGGGTCCACATCACCATTCAGATTCAAGAAATGAAACATGAATTTAGTGAATCATAAAATCATGCCGGTGAAAATTGAATCAAAAACATGAAATTTCAGCCAAAAAAGCACGAGCAATATCGCGACTTTTTCATGAAGACTTTTGTTTTAATACAATTCATGAAATTCCCTTGATAATCTGCTTGATTTCCACTTAGTTAGAATGCTGATTATCAAATATTCATTCCTTTTCATATCCAACTTGTTTCATACTACTTACAAGAGTGCGTCATCTCGGTAGTATTTAAATATGCAAAATTTTGACTTTTTTCAAAAGTGCTCAAATAATTTTTTGGACCACGGGAACGTGATCTCCGCCAGAAACTGAATCTTTTCTTATAAAAATTGTCACTGTATACATATACTTTTTTGAGTCGACACTCTACCTATATATCCCTACTCTATGATTTTGGCAATGCTTTCAATATAGTATTTTGAGCATTGGTATTAGTGTCTCGTCCCTCATTACTACGTAGGCTAATATGGCCCACCAAAATGATGCTCAGAAATCCTTAATTGAGAATAATGATTGAGAACCTATTTCAGATGGATAACATTATATGAAAAGAATATTTTCTGAATATGTCTTGATATAAGAAAGTTCGGTAGTTCGACCGAAAGTCTCGAAAATCGAGATTCGGCCGAACTGAACGTTGGGTACATCCATAGTATTTCATAATCAAGCTGTCTTGACTGAATTATCTATTTCACGTTGCCTGTATCACAACGAATTGATATCATGTAACGAATGCACTACAATATGATCACGTTTTTTGCGAATGGTCAGCGTAACATACCGGTGCTCGTAATACCGAAAGACTCATAAATTCATGAAGTAATCCAAATGGAACTTTATTCTGATTTTTTAATCTTTCAGACCCCATGCCCAGCTGGAACATATTCTTCTGTATTTGGAACTCCGACTAGTGCATCATGCAAAACATGCATTGCGGGAAGATATTGCGGTGTTGGAAGTGTAACTGGCAAAGAATGTCCTAGGGGTTTCTTTTGTCCAGCTGGTAGTGTTACACCGACGGCTTGTCCGATTGGATATTATGGAGGTGCACCAGGTAAAATCCAAAATTATTCCTTGAAAGCAATTAACAAGACTTCTGACTACGTAATCAATTTATTTCCCCAACTTTATGAACTGATACCCATCGCTTCAATAAACTGGTGAATGCACTTAAAGATTAAGTTTCATTCGCATTTACTTGTAAAAGGAACTTCCGATAAATATATATTCGTATATATCATACAAATTGCAGAGTGTCAAGGACAAGTCTGAGCATTTCTCTTAATAATATACATACTGCCCGATGCTACGCAGTGCAGTCGCTAGAGAATGGTCTGCGATGTAAATCCCAAAATCTCGCGCTAGAAAGGAGACGTTTTCTATGTCAATAAATGAGAGAAGCCTCCACTTGAAATAATTTTCATTCAATTTCTCTCTGTTTTAAAGAATAGATACTTACGGTAAAAGCGAACAACATGCTTGTAAATATACAATATACAACCTTATTACATAATAGTTGGTTAACATATGAACTATCCGGTTACCGGATAACAAAACCACTATCCGGTGCAACCCTAATTGAAAGTAAATTCTTACAGGTCGGGTCCTATCGGATGTCTAAATTGTGGAATTCCGAAGCAACATAAACAATATGAAAACGTAAAGCTTGAACCAGACAAAAATTAGGGATACAGAAAGCCAAGAGAACTGAAAAAAAAGAGCAACACTGCAGATTCTTGCATTTATTCACCCATTTTCAGGTCTGACATCCCAAACAGCATGCACACTATGCGATCCTGGAAAATATTGTAATGCAGCAGGAATCAGTCAACCTACCGGTCCATGTGATCCTGGCTATATATGTATCAAAGGAGCAACGCAATCGTCTCCATCATTACCTACTGGAGAACTTTGTCCTGTTGGATATTACTGTCCAGTTGGATCATTTGAAGGAACACAGTGTAGTCCAGGCACTTATAATAATGTTACTGGATCTATCAACAATCAGGACTGCAAGGCATGCCCAGCTGGAAAATACTGTTCGAGTCCAGGAACAAACGGACCTACTGGTGATTGTCTTGCCGGATATTATTGTACAGGAGGTGCTATTTCACCTCGACAATATCAGACAATGCCGGGTGAGTTGAAAATGACGGCTCCAAGAGTCCTCGGTACTTATGTGTTACCTCCCTCCCCAGGTTTTCAAATTTGTCTAAAATCTGCAAAAATGAATCAATCGTCACCAAACTTCAAGTAGACGTACTTAAGTATATTTTCTAACGACTTACAAAAATTTGTGCAGATCGAACAAATACTTATTCCATTAGAGACGATAACTTGAGGTGTAGCGATGTCGGCAACTTGATCTGACTTCGCTTTTGTTCGACGCATTATTGTTACTCGTGTGTGCATTGTTCTCTCTCCCTCTTCATCTCATTCACTGCTATTTGAAATCTTCCCACGACCACTAATCCCCCCTATTTGAAATCCCCCTTGCCACACCTTTTTTAAGTTAAAAATGTTACTGCAAAGAATATGGCCTGGTCATTATCACTGCACGAGTTGTCGAGAAATGACTTAGTTGACCTAGTGCTTTCTGCTCAGACGATGAGGTCAGAAGAAGTCAGATCAAGCCGCAGATATCGCTGCACTTCAAGTTATCGCTCCTAATTCAAAAAGTATTTGCTCGATTTGCACAAATTTTGGCATGTGGGTAGAAAATATCCTTACTTACGTGGACCTAAAGTTTTGTGAGGATTTGATGCATTTTTACGGAATTTTGAAAATGTGGGGGGGAAAGAGATAACCCATAAGTACCGACTCCTCATCGTTAGATCAACGCCTCTCTAAATCCAAAACTCCTTAAAGATTCTAGTATTCGAGAACTTCACATTCTAATTTTTGAGAATAAAGTGCTGCATCAGGAAAATGATGAAAAATTGCAATAATGAAACTTCATCCCTTCTCTTATTTCGATTTCGACTTCTTTCAGGTCATTTTTCAACTGTTGGAGCATCAAAACAAACACAATGCACGATGGGAACATATCAAGACGAGCCTGGCAAGTCAACGTGCAAACCATGTCCTGCGGGCTATTACTGCAATGCCTTGGTGAGTTCTTCTTAACCTTCATCATTCTACACAACCATGAACAGACTTTTTAATGAAGCGCATCAGTTTGGGAAAGCGATACAGCAACGTCTGTTGGAGTGTCCTTGTATGTCTGCATCCATTGTAACATCAAGGCCTCCGGACGTCGCACCTTCGGGTTTCTGAAACCGTACACTGAGATAATTCCGGCTCCAGGGAATCGATCTGCTGACCATGGAGAACAGTTCCATTGACAGCAGGCAAAGACCGCACTATAAGATTCATCCTGGGAGCACGTGCTTGATGACTGTGTCTGGGGTAGAGATAACTTGGTCTAGTTACTTGGTGTCAGGGTTGGTTGCTGTTGGGTTCCAGGCCCCTGCTAGCTACTACTGATGACTGAGGGAGACACCCCTGAAACTGGCAATGTGTAACTCATAGAGTAGGGATATATAAGTAGAGTGTCGACTCAAAAAAGTATCTGTATACAGTGAATATTTTTATATCAAAAGATTCAGTTTTTTGCGGAGATTACGTTCCCGTGGTCCAAAAAATTATTTGAACACTTTTTAAAAAAGTCAAAATTTGTCAATTTATATACTACCGACATGACTCTCCTATATAAGTAGTATGAAACAAGTCTGATATGAAAAGGAATGAATATTTGATAATCAGCATTCTAACTAAGTGGAAATCAAGCTGATTATCAAGGGAATTTCATGAGTTGTATTATAATGGAAGTCTTCATGAAAAAGTCGCGATATTATTCGTGCTTTCTTGGCTGAAATTTCAAGTTTTTTATTCAATTTTCACCGGCATGATTTTATGATTCACTAAATTCATGTTTCATTTCTTGAATATGAATAGTGATGTGGAACCATTTACATCTTTCAAAGTTAATTTTAAATCGTTGTCTTTGATTATGTGATTTTGTTGTGCCAGTGGCAGGTTGCCTGTGATATGATCACGCTTAAGAAAATACCCTTGAGGTTGAGCATGAAAGTAAAAGGAACCCATCGAATTGCTAATTTAGCGAACATTGAATCTCAAAGGCTGTCATAAGAATCTGTGAAATACCATCATTCCTTCTGCATTGCAATCATGATCAGTCAATTCCGTTGTAATTTCTGCAAAACTGCAAAGATTTGCATATCTCACATTTGGTGACAATTCCACAGCTGTATCTCCCTTGAGTTCATTTAATAAAATCGAAAGTGTATACACATTGGGGATTTAATAAATGAGGAGTTACCACTCTATGGTGTAAGTGTGGCGCCAGAGTCAGCGCTTGTGAGCACGTCCGTGATAATTTGGTGGATTGCTGATAGTGCTGCCTTCGTTGGAAGTCAGCATGACACAGGTACAAACGAACCGAGGTTAAGGAGCTTGATGGGGACCTTCCTATAAAATCAGCTGTTTCCCTTAATGGAGTGTCCATGTATGCCTGCATCCTTTGTAACATATCAGGGCCTCCAAGGGTGATGCTTGACTGTTGTTATTATGATACTTGGTGGATTGGGCTAGATTGTTGCTACTCTGGGTCCTACTTCGCACCTTCGGGTGTGTCCGAAACCGGTCATCGCTTCACCTGTAGTTCATTCGATATCTGTAACTTTTGAAATGGTCGAATGCCAACTGAAGTATTCCAAAACTACTTTATAATATATACAATTTCAATTCATTGTTGCGATTACCCAAGTCATATTTTGATATTTAATGTTCGAAGCTGTTGTATGCTATAGGGAATTGACTATCGAATTTGCCTCAACTCCCCCACTCAGGTCACATTGCAAAATACAAGAAAAATGAGAAGCATTTTTATATCTAATAACAGATAAATCAATAATAACAAAATCCAGTTGTTAATGCAAGTAATGTTGATAAATTCATAGTGAATTCATTTGACAAGAATGTAAGAGGAAAATTCTCAATATAAAAATAACGAATGAAAATGGAATGATCATTCAATGTATAAAGCGTTTGTACATCATTGTGCATTTGCGACTGTTTAAGTGTACTCGTAAATATGACTGAACGATGCAACATATTGTCTGCAATTCTTGAATTATTTACTGACTTCTCATCTCTCATTGATATTTTTACCTAATATAATGTACATCCACAGAATTAAATATTTTGTTTATCTGCTTCGGTTTGCTAGAAGTGTGATTAATACGAAGTTGACGGCACATCGAGGAACCTATTACGTGGGCAAAAAGGAATTTCTAATACCTTACAGAGATAGGAAAAAAGTCGTGCGTCGCTTGCGGATTAATGTGAGTTCCAGCAAAGTGCTTCGATTGCCAAAATTTCTTCAGATTCAAACATTTCAGATCATTGTGCACAAGTTTTCTCCATAATGTTGGCCCTTCCGATCATTATTAAAAAAGTAGCAGGTTTGATGTTTGACATCCTGTCCTCGGCATTTCTCACTGTATGATGCATACGCTGAATCGAATGTTAGCCAGGCATCGATTTGTGTGTTGGTGTGTGCGAAGTGATATCACAGCACGCACGCATCTCTCACTGGCTCTGGTGCCCTCTGCTGACACCTTATTGTTAACCATTTCCAATAGCAAGCGATACACGAATTATCCATTCGAGAAGGAGGAGTTTTCTAATTCTGTGATGTGCCATTTCGATATTAAGGTTACATATAACCCTTCCTTTCTAGGAGACCAAAGACGCGCGCAGATGAATCTAATTCTGTGTGTATATCCATTTCAGGGTATGATAAAACCGCTGATTTGTCCAAATGGATACTTTTGTCTAGTGAATTCTACGCAGGCTAGTTTCTGTCCGGTTGGATACTATGGTTATCGACTAGGACTTCAAGCCATGTCTGATTGTGCTCCTTGTGACCTTGGAAAATATTGCCCGACTAGAGGTCAATCTCAGCCTTTTGGAAATTGCAAACGTGGACATGTTTGTTACGGCAGGGCTACGAAAAACGATCCTGTTCTGGCCGCTGGAATCAAAGTCAGAGCGGCTAATACAACTGGTGAAGGTTGTAGAAGTGGATATTACTGTCCAGCAGGTAAATAAAAAGAGATTTTGGCCTTAGTTGTCTATCACATGTCCTTCTCACAATTTGTAATCTTGAATGCTCTAAAACTGCATGAAATGAAATTATTTTAGTATGTACAAAGTATGCAGGCTACACTTCTAACATCGTATCGACAGGAAATCTTGAAACGCTCTCTGACACCTGAGAGGTCAGACAGAGAGCGTTTGCGCAGATCCGATGTTGGAAGTGCACTTTGTTTCATGGAAGCCTTTGCCATACAAGCGATTGCTCATACAAGCGACCTTTGCATTCAGAAGCAGTTTGTGATTGACCTTGGGTTGTCATGACAATAGGTTTGCTGTCCTTTTACCGTCTAGGTTATTATCCTCGTCTCACATTGCACGTTAGTAAGTTATGTTCATGTGATTAACACCAACTCCGCGTCAACAGACGACTTGGAGCGAACGAAAGGCCTCGAGTTCTGATTTTATTTGTTACTTATACTGTCTTAAAATATATTAATCGGTCAATTGCTCTTACTTTTCTGTACATAATATGCAGCGGGTCACATTTCTTCAAAAATCAACGGTTCTTCTATTCTTCCCCCCCCCCACATTTTTCAAGTTAACCAAAATCATTAAATTTCGCCAAAGTCACATTGAGTTCAGAACAGACTTGATCTGTCACTGAGTGACACTACAGCACGACTGAGAAGTCTTACTTGAACCCTGGGATGAAGGATTGGTGCCTTGGATACTCAATTAGAATACAAGGTACAGCTGTGATCATGAACTTGGTGTGATTGTTGTCTACAGACAAATGACGAGCAGTTGTCTGATCCTGAGGCTGTAAATGTTCTACAAGGAGTTTTACACATTCATCGTTATGCCACGTTAGTGAGAACAAGTAGGAGCAAGAGAAGATCGTTGACGATGCAACACTTCTGGGTGTCAACAACAGAACTGTGGAAGGGGGAAGAATAGAAGTACCAAATCAACGACCACAAACTTCTTTTGTCACTGAAACAACAATCAAAAGTACAAAGGAAAGATTTTCTCTCACACATGACGCTGTATGTCCATTTGAATTTGTTCTGTTTCAGGTACTGTTACAGGTGCATATACTATGATTCCGTGTCCTTTCGGGACATACAATCCAAATGTTCTTCAATATCTGCCTTCACAATGCCAGGCTTGTGGCCCAGGGAAATATTGCGCCGGGAACGCGATGAGTGCTGTCAGTGGCTCATGTGACAAAGGATATTATTGCAGTGGCAGCAATATGATGAAGAATCCTCCAGCTGGCTTCTGTCCAGTGAATTATATCTGCATAAATGGATCATCAGTTCCGGCAGCTTGCGGTTCTGGATACATGGCTCCTCAACCAGGAATGAGCGTATGTTCCTTTTGCAAGGCTGGATACCTATGTACGAGAGGAGTTTCACCGAAACTGTGTGGAAAAGGACGTTACTGCACAGCCAGCTCTGCGAAAAACGTGCTGACCTTTGAATTAACTTGTCCTTCTGGAACATACAACCCTCGTGTCGGTGCTAAGTCTCAAAGTCAATGTTTGCCGTGTCCTGGCGGATTTTACTGCTTTGGCAAAGGTAAGATTATCATAACTTAAGCAGCTGACACTC
This sequence comes from Prostheceraeus crozeri, assembly GCA_907163375.1. Taxonomy (NCBI): domain Eukaryota; kingdom Metazoa; phylum Platyhelminthes; order Polycladida; family Euryleptidae; genus Prostheceraeus; species Prostheceraeus crozeri. Next base: position 207,027 of record CAJQUW010014796.1, read on the forward strand.
AGTGGCACAGTGGTTAAGTTCTTGGTCTCGCGATCCTTGGTCTAGAGGTACAGCTCGAAAGTGCCATTGGAAGTCAGTAGGACTGGCATTCATGCTGAAAACTTTGCAATGCTCCATCTAAAGTGTGACACTGCCTGCGCACTCCTAGCCCCAGTGGTGGAGTAGTGACGTTAAAGTTTCATTAAATCGCAAATCGATTTCGATGGATTATGAATGGATTTATTGAAAGAAAATACAGTGCATCTTCGATTATCCGAATACCGATTATCCGGACGTAATTTCAGAATCCGTTCGATTCTCCATGATTCCGCCAAAACATGTACATGTACATACATGGAATTGAATGTTCATTTTAGCATTGCTCTCCTCTTTAAGTAGTACATACACGAAGTACTCTTGCTTTACCAGCAATTAATTTTTCTTCAATGTACGGTTCTCCCCGTTCTCTGAATCAAATAATAGGCAGGTAGCTGAATGATTGGAGCATTACTAAGTAGGTTATGCATGCTAGTCAAAGCTGGGATGCAGCTCTGATAAATCACTTTCAATTCATGGTCTCAGGTCACGGTCATTGTTTCTGCATGTGCATTTATGTGCTTTAATAGGAACGACAGTGAATATATAGCAAACATGTACAATTAATGCTCACAATTTCATTAAACAGTCGAAGAATCGATATCAAAAATATCAAGTATTACATTCTAGGTAGATATGCAGGATGGATATATACATACAGATTATATAGATATATGTAGGTCATATTCTACGGGGTCTTGGTATATAATCAAATGTCTTTGACCTAAGCCCACAAGCTTTTGCTACCATGGGATTTAAAAATTCGCTTATCCGGATCTTTGACTGACCTTTTGGGTTTTGACCATCCGGATAATCGATGATGTACTGTATGTTAATTTCTAAGGCTGCCTTCTAGTCTTATACACGGAAGGTTGAGTACAAGCGTTTTTTACTCGGGCTGTTGACGGAAGTAAAGGAATGCGGCAGAGAGAATTCCTAAATTCACTGGCGGCGACCTCAAATGTCCTGTCACCGCGTGACACAGGAGATGGCTTGATGCTGCAGTTACTGTGCTCTCGTTGCTAAAAAAACATATTTATTTCTGATGACGTTCGTCACTGTTCGACTCCAAAACTGTAGTGCGCTGATCATAGAAGTAGATAACGATGGATTAGAATGGAAATTTGATGTTTTCCTTATGTACAACGATGGTACAAAGAAAAATCTATGGTTTGTAGATCAATTTAAATCTAATGCATTGTATCACAATCAATAAACAGTCTTTATTTGTATCCGTGCCTGCAATGTAGATATCCTATCGCTTTATTTGACCTATAAAGTATACCAGATTATTACAAGATAGATTTAAAAGTCATAAAAAGTTGAATACAAAAGAAAAGTCACAAAAAAACTGCGTCAAGCTTCGAGGATTGCTGCCGCGTTTCCCCTTTGGACATTCATTCTATGATTATTACATAGTTGTAGAATCGTATTTCAGAATCCCTTCTATATCTGATAAAATTTGTTCCCAAGGAAAATCTAGGTAGATAGGGATTCTATCGTGGATATCTATTGTCCTAATAATCTGGCATACTTTATAACGGATAGAGGATAGCTATGCAATTCCCTGACATAGCTTGTGAAATTATTTGATATATCCCTCGAGCTAAAGTCTTCGGGATTCATCAAATAATTTCCTCTATCCATTACATAAAGCAGATTATTGCCGGCGCAGAAGATAATACTGGTTAGATTTAAATGGCCCTTAACCTACGGGTTCGGGCATTTAAGATATCTAACTCGTGGAATGCTATAAAAGAAGCAATCATGCACTAGTTGGGTAGACAACTATCATTGCACTCCTTCATTGAAATATATTACAAATGCGTAAATTATTTGGACGTTAAGATCAAGATCCAAGATAATGGTCTATAAACAACGGAGGTCTACCATAAGGTTGACGATTTCAGCTTCCCATTGGTGCTATATACTTTCCCCGAAAGTTATATGCCCTTTAACACTGGCTGAAACATCTTTGCTGCTCAACTCATCAGGTTCGCTAGGATTTCTTCTGATACCTCCGCCTTCATATCAAGACCTAGGGGCATTTTCAATATCTTCAAGGAAACAGGTTAAAAGGTTAATACATCAATAAATTCTTGCATAAAGTCCTTCTCAAGAAATAGGCTCCTCATTTATAAGTTTGATTATTTTTCACCTCGCCAAATACCTTCCATCATGGGAATGTTTGACTAACCACTTTTATCCTCATCCTCTTATACATCCTTTTGTCATCCAAATTTAATGTGCAATTAAGTTTTAGCTATGTTTCCTCAGGTTTGGAGAGACCTTCCTTATCATGCATTGGATATGGTTGGCCTCGCCCCGCCATGTGATACAGGTTGGAGGTTAGGGGCCGAAACCTTCCTTTACAGTGGTTTTTTAGTTTCTTATGTTTCGTGATTTTCAACATTTATCATTTTGGTTAGCTTCTCTCTCATTCCCATCCTTTAAAAGTTGGGTCGACTAGCAGTTGTAGGTATTACGCAGTATCCTACTCTGTACTAGGGTCAGGAACTATGTTTTAAGTATAAATTTACATGTATACGCTCTTGACTTAAAGCAACCTAATCTATAACACGATTTTCCTCTAGGGTAGTTGTTTTAACTCTCCTTTCTTCCTTTTCCTTGATTCTTCGAATTCTTTAACCGTGCCGTGATTTAATTAGCACACAGAAAGTTTTTCATTTTCTAAAGCGGTGAATTCCTAATGGAAAATTCAAGAAATGCCACTGATATCTACAATTCCATAACTAACAGAGGTGGATTTTTGACTGCTATAAATTGTGGATGGTCATAAATTGTACGGATCCTGTGAAATATATCCGTTGCTTACGCAACTCGTGCCAAGATATCCATCTTAATTGCATTATTCTCTATCAACAGACAATGCCCTCACCCTTCGGGATCGTAAAATGCAATAAAGATGGATGTATTGTACTTGCTGCGTAAATAACTATTGTCTCTGTGCATGTATTGCAGATATCCTATCGCTTTATTTGACCTGCAAAGCAGATCATTGCCCGCGCGGATAATAATATTTAATCCAATGCACTGGAAGGAGCGTAATATGTCTATGCCAATGATGACTGATCTTGTTCTGCTTTAGTATTTAGAATAGATATTTTCACTATTCATCAGGCTAAATTTCTATTCAAGTGTTAATTCATAGACTTAGAAGTCTATGGTTAATTCTTGATGATCATAAACATTTCAATCACAATCTGTCCTTGATCATCATAGCACGTCGAGAAATAGAATTCTCTACGCAACTCGTGGATGAGATTGCTTCATCATAGCATTCCAACTCGTTAGATTAAATGACCCTCAACCTACGTGTTCGACATTTGAGATACAACAAATATCTATTTAGAACAACAAGAAAATAGGATGGTGCAAAAGTATAAAGCAGTACTTATATCGGACAATTGAGATAACTAACTTGTGGAATACTATAAAGAGGCAATCATGCACTAGTTGCCTAAATAGCTGTTATTGCACTCTTCCACTGAAACACATTAGCACATCGAAACTTCTTCGCCCTCTAAATCGGTAAATTCTCATGGAAATCTAAAGAAATACCGCTGGTATCTACAATTCCATAACAAACAGGGATGGATATTTGACAGCCAAAAAATTTGGATGGTCATCGATTCTGGCGATCCTGTGAAATTTGAATTTGCTAACCCAACTCGTGCAAAGACATCCATCTTAACTGTATTATTCTCGATCAACAAGCTATACTTATAGACATTTTGATCTCGAAACATGCACTTTAGATGGATTCTTAGCACTTGTAGTGTACATAACCTCAGCATCAAAATTTGCTTGCTTCAACAGTTTCTGTTTGTTTCCGTCGACAGCTCCAAAAAATATATTGCAATTAGTAGAACGAGCTGAATTTGCTCTGAATTTGAACATAATTAAATTTCTATCTATCTGACGTGTCCATTAACGTGATGACGATGGTGGTACCGGCAATTGGCAGTTATCAAAACTTTCACATTTTTCAACGATTTCATTTCCTCACAGATGCCTCCTTCTGAACCTGTAGAATCTGAAAACACAAAATCGTATTGTCGCTTGCATTAATTCAAGAAAGTTTGCACACGTAGAAAGCAGTATTCACGACCGTTCAATTCAAAGTTAAAATGAGATATAATAATAATAAATGACGTTTACTTCTTTAAATATCCTCAATATTAGAAATCGTGAGGAGTGAACGATTTAGCAGGCTTTTCAGACAGAGAAATTAGCATAACATAAACAATAAAAACAGAAGTAGGTGTAGTTATATTTACAAAAATTTATATACTGAAGCCACTATTGGCCATTTTGCACATAGTAATGAAAAAACATTTCGAACGAGCTACGGTTGAACACAAGGGAATTTCATATTGATTTGAACGAGACATTACTCGAGGAATATGCTTATGCAATGGGTGAGAGTCATCACTAGCAATAGTCAAAAATGACTTGAAGGATAAAATTACATGTCTGTACGCAAGTGGAACAAAGTCTGAACAAAAGTAATCAGTTCCACAGATTAATCTATGATACCGATTCTGTACTCTCTCGATTGATCGACTGTGATACTCATGCAAATTCAAAAAGATTGGTGCACAATATTCCAAAATCTAGGGACTGCAACCATAATACACTTGAAGAAGTAAATTTCTTGACCAAAAGGGTTTCAAACGACGGACTACATTTAGACGTGATGTTGCTCTCCGAGTTATAAATTTTACATGGGCTTTCCAAGTCATTCTGTTATTGATCACAACTCCCAGCAACTTAAATTCGTCCTTAACAGGCATGTTAGAGGTGGAAAAACTAGCTTGGCTTTCTCTTCATTTCAAAAAAATTTGAAAACTCTTTGTTTCATTCACAGCCATTTGATATGCTTGCGTGCAAGACTTTAACATTGAGTATAGAGCGAACAAACTGCTGCTATTATCAGATCCATTTATTGTTCCAGATAGCGCAACATCATCAGCATTTTCACAATAATGCAGTCGTTAATATTAGCACAAACGAAGTCTGACATAAAATATGCAACAAGCAAAGGTCCCAATGATGACCCTTGGGGCACACCACTTACCACTGGTCTTACACTACTAGCAATGTTATTCCATTTTACTCTTTGAAATATATTCTTTAAATAATTCTGGACAAAGCAAATTACAAATGGATCAAACTCATCCCTAAGCATCTTTCTTATAAGAATGTTATGAGAAAGTCGATCAAAGCTTTTCCTGAGATCCAAAGCAACTAAATGACATGCATTCACGAAAGGTCTTTCTAGCCGTGAAACAAAAATGTTTTGAATGTCAAGTATTGCACAAAAAGTCGAGCTTCGAGGACGAATTCCGAATCGAGAGGCATCGTATCGAGCTAAGAATTCCTGTTGCATACGCTTCAAAGGGCATTTTTCAAAAATGCGTTCAGGGATCGGTAGCTTTGCAATTGGGCAAAAGATTATATGTATGATTATAAATGTAAAGATTATATAAAGATTTAAAGATTATGTAAAGAGACGTAAAGATTATATGCACAGAGAAAATAAAGTGAAAATGTCGACGTTTCGGCAGTCGTCTTTATCGAGGCAGGTTATAGATTACTCTGAGGCAAACTCTTCAGCAATGGATGTCGATGTTAGATCATCTTGAATGCTACAAAGTTATGCACTAGTTGCGTAAATAGCTATTATTTGGCAACGTGCTATGGTGATTAAAGACAGATTGTGATTGAGATGTCTATGATTATCAAGAATGTTTGAATAGAAATTTAGCCTGACAAATAATGAAAACGTCTATTCACAGATCTAGTCTATACAAAAACAGGACAAGAGCACTCATGATTCGCATAGATTGCGCTTTTTCCAGTGCATTGGAGTAAATATTATTTCCCGCGCGGGAGGCAATCTGCTTTACATGTCAAATACAGCGATAGGATATCTTTCGTTCATTCTCTTCAGAGGCATACATGAAAACTGGAATATGACATAGCTTGGAAAATTTGACATCGTTGAACAAATTTCACACGTGACAGACAATGAAATGAATCCGCGTCATAAGTAAAATACCCTAATAAAATTGACGATAGGATAATAGTACTGCTGAAGTAAATAAAGTAATCCGTAAACTTAGGAAAAGTAAAGAAAACAAAAACAAAAACAGGACAAGTTACAAAGTTACCAAGGTAAATAAAGACTATCTACAAATTCTTTTTGCCTACACAAGTCAGGCTTGAACCGAAGGATACACATAGCCTCGAGCGTACGTAATAATGAAGCGTTCGTGGATGTAAAAAGTACCTTGAAGAGACTGGCCGCGACTATAGAGTCACAGCTGCATCCACGAACGCTTCATTATTACGTACGCTCGAGGCTATGTGTATCCTTCGGTTCAAGCCTGACTTGTGTAGGCAAAAAGAATTTGTAGATAGTCTTTATTTACCTTGGTAACTTTGTAACTTGTCCTGTTTTTGTTTTTGTTTTCTTTACTTTTCCTAAGTTTACGGATTACTTTATTTACTTCAGCAGTACTATTATCCTATCGTCAATTTTATTAGGGTATTTTACTTATGACGCGGATTCATTTCATTGTCTGTCACGTGTGAAATTTGTTCAACGATGTCAAATTTTCCAAGCTATGTCATATTCCAGTTTTCATGTATGCCTCTGAAGAGAATGAACGAAAGATCTCGGCAAATAATGCTCATTTTCATTTACAAAATTTCTAATGGGTCATCATTTTTCAAAGATAGGATATCTACAATACATGCACGAAGAAAAAAAAATAATATTTTCATATTCATATGCGATACTTTACGGACCGATGGCCATCGCTAAATGCTGCATGTAGGATGTTCCGTTTCGAGAACCCTAGCTGACTGTATCGTCATTTTGCACAGGGTCGATTATGCATTCAATGCGATGATCTGTTAATTCGTAGTTTTCTTTCACTGACATTAATAGCATTTCGAGAATCGGTTTTCAGAAACTAACAACATGGATCTTAGACTTCGAGGTAGAGTGTCAGTCTAAAAATATATTTGATCACATTTTAAGAGGCTAATTTTTTGGAAATTATTCCTGCGCTTATGCCAGCGACGTGAAACCACTTTGTAAGTAGCATGAAGATATCAAAAGGAATGAACATTCACTAACAGGTATCCTAATTAAGCGGAAATTAAGCTGATTATCAAGGAAATCTCATAAACCGCATACTAGTGCAAGTCCTCATGGAAAAGATGAGATCTCATTGTGCATTTTGGCTGAAATTTCAAGTCTTTAATTCAATTTTCATCGGAATGATTTTGTGATTCACGAAATTAGTGTTTCATTTCTTGTATTAGAATAGTAATGTGGACCCATTTACATCCTTTTAGGTTAATTATGATCATTGTCTTCAATTATATTTATATTTTCTCTTTCAGTGGCATATAGTTTGTAATATAATCACGCAGCATTTAATCCATCGAATTGCTAATTAACAAACAGTACTTCTCGAAGGTTGTCACGACACGGAGGATCTGTAAAATACTATTATTCCTTCTGTATTGTTGTCATGATCAGTCAATTCCGTGGCAATTTCTTCAAACTACAAAAATTTGCTCATCTCATATTTAGTACTGAGTCTCAACTCGAGTTTGTGTAATAAAATCGAAACTGTACTTAGATTGCGAATTTAATTACTACTGGGTTTCTACTCTACCTAATATACTTAATCTATGATCTGACGTTTATTGAACCACTGTTCCTAATTAACGATTCTACACTCTATCCGCTTACTTTGACAAAATGATTGCAGTTAATGATTTTGAGATCATAACATGCTGAATATTATATTATCATTTCAGGTCTGTCAAACTACACTGGACCAATGAGTAAAGGAAGCTGGTCTCGTCAAAAAGCTCAAGCGGCATCCTACAGCGCGAGTCAGACAACTGCTGATTATGGAGCTTGTCCACAAGGCCACTATTGTCCGAACACACAGCAAGTAGCTCCCTTGAAGTGTCCTCGTGGCCAATATGGACCTTCATTTTTAGCTACCAAATGTTCTCCTTGTCCGAAAGGTTATGCCTGCAATAGGGCTGGAACTATTGTTTGTGGTTCAGCAACTGTCACCAATCTCCCGTCATGTTCTTCATGTGCAAGTGGGTTCTATTGTAATGGCAGTGCGAATTCCGATGCTCCGAAAAATCAAGATTGTCCTGCAGGTAAGCGAATGGCATCTGATATTTATGATAATACACGTACGACAATCATAATCAGGTCCGTACTGAGCTAGCCCTCTTTTACCTGCCCTGGACCGACCTCAGACATTTTTTACATATTGCTCCAAAACTGAAATAACTGCCACTCCTAATTCTTGTGACTTTTAGTTTCTACTTATTTCTGATAGCTAAGGCAATTCTTTATGACATGTCATAATTTTGCATATTTTTGTCATATTATGTTTGTTACATCATATTTGGTCATACTTCCAAATTTTCTTACTTTATATATGAATTACTAGTCTTACAATATTGATAATGACAGCTGATGAATGACTTAAGTGTACAAATACGTTCAGGCCCTATCAAATCATTCATATTATAATACAAAGCTTGATTCTTTAATTTTATCTTTAAAAATCTGCATTGCACCACGCAACGCCGCAATCGATGCTGTGTGACATTATGGCTTCAATATACTCACTGTCAGACAGTGAACACAACCCTGCAGAAGTAACTTAAATATAAAGCAATCATATGCTAATGTCCCAGATTTGATATCCAAGCTGGAAAGTGCAAAGTTTACTATGCTTGAAGCACAAGAAGTAAGTTGTTGAAACTAGAAGAAGTTTTATCCAATGATATCGTCGGCATTCACGGTTATTGCAGAAACGCTTGCAAAAAACAGGTATGTTGCATGTATCATTAACTTGGAAAAGGAAGCCATCAGCCCATTTTTCTACGCTATGTTACAGAACTCAACAACTTTATTGGTTGAGCGATTTTCTCTATGTTAGGAAAGCTGTTAGCAAAAAATCGACGGTTTCGGCCTGACAACATAGAAAAATGCTTCACAGTGTACAAAAACAAAAATAAGTTGCTATTCTTCAATGAAACGATGCTTCGTGTTTATTTGGAATTATACTTAAGGTCATATAAAGGCATATTTTCGTGTGTTAAAATCATATTTCAAAAATTTTTAGGTCATGAAAAAAAGTACCCTACTGATAGCCAATCCAAATTTCATTAAATTTGTCCGTGAGAACATGAAAAATGTGTCCTTCAAAAAGCACTTTTTGTCAATAATCAATTCAGATGTCTTATGGAGCATTGAAAATGCACAAATGAAGTAATAAGAGAACTGTTCATTCATCGTTACTTACTTTACTTTATCCTATTTACATCTTTTGTTCCTCTTCAATGGAGGGTTGGACGATATCAGACTTCTCCAACAAGCACGTTCCTGAGTATCACTCGCAGATAATCCTAGCTCCACCATTTCTTCGTTGACGACTTAGAGCCATGCTTTCTCAGGGTTCCACGAGGACGGGGACCTTCGATTAACACGTCTAGCACTTGTCTGCTTGGTTCTTCCTCATCTCTCCGCTTCACATAGCCTTCGCTCTCTGATCACGTCCTCTAATGGTGTGAGACCACACCTGCTCGCCACGGCAGTGCTGTTGGTCTGATTAGTGAGACACCACTCATGTAGTGAAGCATCCTTCTGTCACATAACCGCAACTGTTGAACCAGATATTGAGTGAGGTTCCAAGATTCATCACCGTAGAGAAGTATAGGCCTGATGCAAGAATTATAGACGTTGCCATGGCACTTGAGTGGAATGTGGCGGATTCTAAGAAGATTTGCGATGTCCTTCCATTTGAGCCAGGCCAACGCGATTATGGAACCATGAGCGCGTTCGGCGACGCCCTCGCAACAAAGCACAGCACCAAGGTAGTGAAATTCCTTCACAATTTCCATTTCTTCGTCGTCTACTTGGCTTGTCTCGACATCTTCTGTATTTCTACCTCCATGGATTCAAGTAGGATATTGTGAGACCTGAGTCCACTGCATCGCTTGTGACATCAGTTTCCACACTGTTGACAGAGGACGGATTTGATATCACCACGAATGCATATCCACGAAGCAATACCTGGAATTTTTGATTTTTTACTTTTCTGCTGTATTTTTTGAACTTTCATTATTTCTACTGAGTATTAGTACTTATTTTATATATATTCTCTTACCGCATTGTATTTTGTTGTTACACTGAGTTCCGAGTTTAATGAAAGAGCTTGAGATCATCCACAGCAGTCTTTCATCATTCAGTTGCCTGGCGAACCTTCAGTATGACTTGATTATCCCAATGCACTCAAACACTCATCCATCACTCTCTTAGGACGTTTGCATGCGGTGGCTGACAAAACTATGTCGTTTATCGAAGTCAGCCACAATCAATTTCCAACAGATCGCAAAAATCAATTTTTGAAAAAATGTGGAATTCAATGTGGAAACTGCCATTTTTAGTAACAAGATGACCGAGTTGGTGAAAACTGGCACAGCCCACAGAATCAGACAGCTCGGCTGTGCTCCTTCAGTGCTCCTAGAAGGGATGTGTCGTATATCGCATACTATTGGAAATAGCAAACAGTCTCAAACACTAAGCCGTCAGTCGGATTTTGGACAGTAGCCAGTGAGTGGCGTGCGTGTTGTAATATCACTTCGGACACACAAAACACACATCCCTGTCTAGCTACTTTCAGTGTATGCAGTGGGGAATGCTGTGAAGAGGTTGATGAAATCATCAGGTGAACCAATTTTCGTGAGCCTGCCATTTTCTTTCATAATGATCAGAAGAACCAACATTATGGAGAATTATTTGAATTCTTCGAATCTAAAGGAATCGTGGCAATCGAAGCACTTTCATGGAATTCACAGCAATCCGCAACGACGCATGACTTTTTTCCCTTCTCTGTGTGGTATTTGGAATTCCTTTTTGCCCACTTACTAAGTTCCAGCTTTTGCCATCGTTTTGAATTAGTCTTCACTTATATTTAACTGAGATAGTTAAGCAATCTAATTCTGTGTGTGATATGTTTGGGAACGATTGAACATCAAGATCATATGGACGGCTCTTGCTAAGAGCTCTAATTAAGCTCTTACATGTAAAAGTAATTCTCACCAATTGCTCAACAGAAAACAGTAAATTCATATTGCTCCATGATGATGGGAGGTAATTTTGATGGTATTCACCTCACATTAATATGCTGAAATCGAAACAGTCAACCGATATGGTGCAAAAGATCTTTCGCTGGACTCAATACGGACGAACCCAACTTGAAAACAGCCATTTTCGGCATCTTTGAACGCCTGGTGTAGCTTTCTGTATTCTGCTTACCACTTGAGATCACGGATGTGAACCACACTGACATACAGCAACACAATTGTCATAGTTATTACGAGTAACAAGAATATAGAAAGTTGTGAGATTAGTTTAATTTTTTTGTGTTTTTTCGCGCATCCTATTTTTTCGCCATCTTTGGAGCCATGCAGCTCCGTTCTGCATGCCAGTTACCCATTGAAATTCGTGCAAGAATTCCTTTGTACCGAGCTGATGCTGCATGCAAAGTTTGGTTGCGTGACGAATATACAGAAAAAGTTGCAGCTGCGCAAAAATTCAAATTTTTGAAAAAAAATCAAATTTCTAAAAATAGCTCTAGATCCCGCTATATTTAAAATTGGAAGCCAATATTTCAGTTTTGGTGTTTTTCATTGCATGGGAAACATATCTCCGAAATCTTGTTCCATAATCTTGGAGTGAGACCCTTGATGATATACTCTTTCTGGAATGATGAAGCCGGTAATGGTAAAGTAGAAGTAAATGATGAAAGTTTATACTTAGCTTTGACACACAAACATGCACTTAATATTCGTTACATAAAAATATTTGATTTTTGTCAATATTTTATTAATTTCAGGTTACAGTTGTAACGGCGGGTTGCTGAATGCATGTCCAGCAAGGACATATCAGGAATTCAAAGAACAGATTGTCTGCAAAACGTGTCCTGGAGGTGCCTATTGTCCTGGCAAGACCGCTACTCCTGTAGTGTGTCCAGTTGGTGAAGTCTGTGTAAAGGGAAATGCAAGAGCTGCGTGTCCGGTCAACAAGTTCAACTATAAGCCTGGAGGAAGAACTGTTCAGGTCTGGTGTCTATCATGTCCAAGTGGATATTTCTGTCCAAATGCCACTGTGAAGACACCATGTCCGGCGGGATATTTCTGTAATCCTGCCGCGCCTACTGCAGCCCAGGCCTGTCCAGTGGGATTCTACTGCCCCGCTATGACGAAAACACCGATAAAGTGTCCATTTTCTTATCTTTGTACCAAGACGAAAATGACGGATGCAGGTTTGACAACACATTGTGCTAATGGCAAGGTTTGTAACTCGCCGACATCAACAGCAACAACACCATGTCCTAGAGGGTATTATTGCTCATTGGGAAGACAACATCCTTGTGCAGCGGGCACGTATACACTTACTACTGGATCTTCAAAATCAACCGATTGTATATCCTGCCCAATCAACAGATATTGCCCATCTATAGCAACAATAACTCCGCTAGCCTGCTCTCCCGGATTCTACTGCAAGGCAGGATCCGTCAATAAGGAGGAGAATCTTTGTCCCATAAGTAAGTCAACAACGATAGAGATTACTAGTTGCAGGTGGTGGAAACCCAGTAAGGCCGATAGAAGCCCAAAAAGGCAAAACCTCAGTTTTGTAGTTGAACGTAGATGCCGGCAGAGGCACTGACTGTAGAACCAGCCACAGATCACAGTTCACATTATAATCTATGATTGCATTCGACTCCGCTACTGTGAAAAATGTAAGATCCAAAGATAAAAATTCCTAAGTGAGAGTACTCCTGATTGCAAGTAGAAAGTAAGATCACAAAATACAAAAATTAGGTGAAGAGAAGACAAGTTGTATGCGACAAACGGAGATTTTGCTTTTTTGGGTTTCTATCATCCTTCCTGGGTTTCCACCATCTACTACTAGTAATGACAAACCCAGGCTCACTATTTGATACAATAGAGATTACTGAAATATCATTGAAAAAATTCTAGAAAAATCGGGAATCGATTTAACAATTCAGTGCCTCCGGCTTTCAATCAAAGAGCAAACCAGGAAGATAGCTTCATAATGCGCGCGGAAAGCTTAGGCTGCTCCTGACACGATCGTGGAGGGAGTGCTTTGCTGTTCTTGGTTATCTTCCCGCCGCATCGAGGACTGGGTTCAATTCCCAGCCGGAAAAATATTTTTCATGGTGGTATCAGGAGCAAGGCACATTAAGATATCATTTCGACCTCATTTCGAAAAAACATGAAAACCAGAGGCACTGAATTTCTAATCCATTATTGTAGTTAGCGTACTACATCTTGTGCAACTTATCAATGCTAAACTCGATTTTCTGTCTTTTTAAATTATGTCATGCACTCAAATGCAATTCAAAATTATGCAATTATTTTTCGGTAATGCAAGAAATGGAAATTGTGTGTTCTTACTTGACGACAACTTGACGACTTACTTCTTCCGGAAAGACACTAAATTTTCCTAGCATCAATCAGATTCTTTGTTTTTCCTACATCGACTCCTATCTCTCTGAGTCAAAGACATATTTAATATATTGCGTTTTGAATTCATTTTTAGATAAAAAATGTTCTGGAAACACTGCGCCTACTTCGTGCGCTAGTGGAAAGTATCAAATACTAACTGGTCAATCAAAATGTAAGTTTTGTCCGGCTGGATATTTATGTGCAAATGGTGTTGCTCCCAACACGGCTACAAATCTGTGTCCTGTAGGACGATATTGTCGAGGAGGTTTATTTACTCAGTCGAATCTTGTGAATGGAACGGACTGCATACTTGGAACATACAACCCTATTAAAGGAAGAAGCAAGCTTGTAGATTGTCTCTCTTGCTTAGGTGGAAAAGCATGCACAACAACAGGTCTTTCTGCTCCTGACAAGACTTGTAGCGCTGGGTGAGTTTTAATAGATTATATTTGTGTCAAACGGGGAGAGATTACGTGCTTGTTGTGTGGTGAACGCTATGCGATATTAATGCCGTGGAAGAGCCAGAATTAAATGAACTATGTAGCGGATAGAGGATACCTATACGATTATCTGACATAGCGACATAGTATACGTAGTCACACGCAAGAAGTTGCAGTGAATAAAAGTTTTTCATTCATTCATTCATTCATAGCTCGTGAAATTATTTGATATATTCCTATAGGGCTAAAGCCAAGGAGGTCCTTGGCTAAAGCCCTCGGGATTCATCAAGTAATTTCCCTCTCTATATCCCAGAGAATCGCATGGCCATCCTCTATCCATTACATGGAGACAGAAATTCCCACAGATTATGTATACAATGTATACAATAGCAATCATTTCTAGCTTTCTCAATCATCAATGTAGGAATACCATGGGAGATTTCAAGGTAAGTAATGTACAATTTGTTCATTACTTACCGAGAAATCTCATGCGGTATTTCCATTGTCTACTTACATACATCTACATCTATCCATAGACTTTCGTAACAGAACATTTTCTACAATTTTGTTTAATTTTTCTACAATTTGGAAGTCTATGATATTAGCAGTAACTTCTATTGAATAATACATTTTAAGTATGCCATCGGTCTGTGGTGATTGAGTATATCAAAAAAAATTGGCGACTTTTCTGAGACCGTTATTATAAATTTATTCCCAAATTTTCGCTGTACACCTTCTTCTGGGGAAGCAAAATTGGAAAGGAGACAATTCATTTCAACGGATGTTTACGAAAACAGTTTCAGGGAATTATAGATTATATCTTTTCCCTGAACAGTTTTTAAAAATATACACTAAATTCCAAAAGACTTGCCGCACTTCGATAGCTTGAGAAAGACACAATAAAAACTTTGATCTTTTACAATAAATATGAACAGCATATATTCCAACATTAAATGACAAGGATGCCAGGGCACACTAATACCGGGTGTGACTTCCCTTGGCAGTGATCACAGCTCGAACTCTTCTCTGCATACTGTCAATCAAGCTGTTGATGACAAGGATGCCAGGGCACACTAATACCGGGTGTGACTTCCCTTGGCAGTGATCACAGCTCGAACTCTTCTCTGCATACTGTCAATCAAGCTGTTGATGATGGATTCAGGAATTGCGTTCCACTCCTCCACAATCGCTTCTTCTAGGCTCTTCAAGGAGTCAATGTGTCCTCTTTTACTGATCCGACGCTTCATGAGATCCCACAGGTGCTCTATAGGATTAAGATCAGGAGATCTTGAAGGCCAGTCAAGTCTTCTGATGCTGTGGCTGGAACAAAAACGTTCAAATTGTACAGACCGATGCGCAGGAGCATTATCATCCTGAAAGAGGTGATTGCTTGGTATTTCCTCGTCATCGAAAAATCGCTTGAGAAGATCGGTATAAGTCTTTCCGTTTACAAAGCTCTTTAAGATAGTCAACTTGCTTCTTCCACCAAACCAGATGGCTCCCCAAACGTGGATAGACCCTCCCATCGCTTGAACTGAAGCCTTGCAGTTTCTCTCCGCCATCCTTTGACCCATTTCTCTCCATACTCGCACACGCCTGTCGTTGTTCATGCGTCTAAAGCGAGATTCGTCAGAGAAGATGACATTTCTCCATGCTTGTCTCCAAGCACATTTTTTCATCGCCCACCTTTCTCGAGACTTCTTTTGATTGATGGAAAGCAAAGGGGCACAAAAAGATGCACGCTTCCTCATTCCAACAATTCGCAGTCTTCTGTAGACAGTCTGTAGGCTCACTCGCTCTTTCCACATGCTTCTGAGCTCCTTTGCCGAAGAAAAGTTGTGCTTTCTAGCCAAGCGTGTTAGAAGGCGATCTGAGCGGTGGGTGGTTTTTCTTCGTCGACCAGTTGTTCGCTTATCCCAAAATTCTTGCTCTTGATGTTTCTTTTTCCATCGTTGAATTGTTCTTCTATCAACCTTGAGCATCTTGGCAATTTCTGTTACTTTGAGCATTTTCATTGATAATCCTACAGCAAGGCCCCGAAGATACGCATTGTTTTCTTTCTGGAGTTTACTGGAATGGAGTGCAACCTTCATCTTCATAGCGTTGTAACTTTTAAGTAACACAGAACATCAGAACACAATAGCTGATATAAAAGAACTTTTCATCTCACTTGTCTATGACAGAGATAATGCATGCAGTTGATATCATGGTTGCTTGTCTATGGAGGAAGCAGATGCGCAGATATCTATATTGCCATCCAATGCTTGCCATTATCTATTGACTTTCTACTGCTATGATTAATGCATGTCTCGAATGACCATGCTAGCTAATAGCCTAGTGCGACAAGTCTTCTGGAATTTAGTGTATATTAGCTGAAGATATCATTGCACAGAAAAAATGGTTTTCAGAAAAAAAAAACATAGTTTTGCTGTAGCATAAATGCATGCGCTAAATGGCAAACCTCTCAGAGGCAGGGAGCCCTAGATAGCGAAAAAAATGTTAGCTAGGGTTCCCTGCCGCAAACCTACCTTCTATGGTAGGTGCAGTTGTACATATGAATATTTTGAAAGAAAAAAATAAATTGAGAAAATTACATGTATGTCTTATTTTCAACGTTCATTAGTTGTTGTTGAGGTCTGTTCTATATGTAAAATTTTCCATTGAATTATGTTAGATGATATAATCTCGTGTGAAGCTAGATGTTTAAACACTTCTGATTCAGTGCATTTATGATGTTCGTTTATTCTTGATCTGACAGTTCGGGCAGTTTCTCCTATATACATCTTTGGACAGTTGTTATATCTGCACTTTATCATGTATACACAGTTCTTCGTGTTACATTGATCTCGTTTCAAAGCACAGCTACAAGCGACACAATTCACGTAAGGACAAGTCGAAGGTCTCTTGTCTAAAATTCTTCGAAGTGGTGGATCAGAGAAAGTGGGTCGAACATAATCTGATAAGTATGTTCCAGGGGCGTCGGAACCGGGGTAGCAGAGGTAGCAGCTGCTACCCCTAAATTTGAGTAGGGGTAGCAAAGTATGTCATTTGCTACCCCTGAAATACAGATGCACAAGACATCGGAAAAATTCCTGTAAGCAGGTAGATGAGGATTCAGGAATGCATGCTTGTCATCTATCTCGAAACTTTGTCAATTCATCAATCAAATGCAACGTTGGCAGGACTTCCAGCCTCTGATGTGAAGAGCATTGTTGAGATATTGATTACAGAGCTTGAAGGGATGAGGAGTGACGACAAGGTCAATGAAATTGAAGAAAGTGCTATGATGACGATGAAGACCAACAAAGATTCAAGCATCAACGCAGCTACATCAGAGACTACACGATCATCAAAACTACCTTCGAGATACACATACACTGTCGAAGCTTGCGGACATCGAAGAACTGACTCATCGGATAAGAATCTGGAAGTATCTTATTTCAATGCCATAGATCTGGTAACAGCAGAACTGAAAAGACGATTCCATCAGCCAGATTTTGAGACACTAACTAATTTCGAAAGTGTTCTTAGAAGAGACAAAAGTGTCAATGAGTTGAAATCAATTTTGCCTGTTCACCACACTGACTTCAATCTAGAGTCTTTAGCTGCACAGCTACGAATGCTGTCGTCTTTCTTGAAGACGGAAAATGTGGATGATCCAACACAAGCTTCAGCGTTGCTGAAGCATTTAGCCAAACAGCCGAAAGTCGCTAGGATTTTGCTTTCGGAGGTAATTAAACTCATTCAGATAATCATCACCATACCAGCGCCAGCCTCATCTGCTGAAAGGACATTCATTGCCTTGCGCCGCCTAGTACCGATGTACTATGACTCAATCACGCCTAACTCACTTGATTCTTCTTCATGTATTTAAACATCAGACCATGGAATTGAGCATTTCCTCTATTATGAGAGAGTTTGCTTCGCGTACTCCCGAGAGTAAAGCTCGATTTGGCAACGGTGTGTGGTGAGATGTAATGAACTAAAGATGTACATGTATAATCTTCATTTACATGATGCTAGATTTTAGAATCAAAAATTACATGTCGGGCCGAAGTGTATCGATGTGTCGACCTGGTTTTACATTGACCAGCAGAAAGTGAAGTAGCAGCTGCCATAAATTGTACCTGCATGTCACGTCAAAACCGAACCATTGGAAATTTGTAAGTAGTCAAGCAGCTTTGTGACGTCTCTCAAAAACAGGTTTACAATTTTTATGAATGGGAAAATTTTGAGACACATTTGTATTTAATAGGCTGACATTGTTTATATCGTATAGGTTGACATTACTAAATGCTATGCAGTATAGTTGCGGCTGGGTACTTAGTAGTTCTTTGAATGCTCAGAATTATTTTCATCAAATGTTGCCTTAGTAGACCTACCTTCACAAAATGGAGTTAAGATAGAAATGTCAGTATAGCTGGATTAATCATTGAATTTCAGCGCATCTAACACTTTTGGAAACAGTTTTCATCGTAATATTGTCGTTTAGACGAATTATTGCCATACTCACCATACATACTCATGTTTATAAATTTGTTACATTGATTGCAGTACATGCAGCCTACACACGTGCATGAGTGTAGTTTTTGTGAGTCTGAGTGAAATATACTCTTTGATTTCTTACTTTTGACTTTTGAGTTACATCATCCCACAAATGATACGTGTAGTACATATGCATGCATGAGAATTATGTCACAAGTCTACTGTGCGCCCATGTGAATAAAATTAGTCTTGTTAGCCTCACTAAATCTGAAATATTCGGGCGATGGTGCTTGAATATAGGCCTACTAAAAATCGAAGGGTTGTCCATGAAAAAAAATTTGCTACCCCTAGTAAAAAATCGTTCCGACGCCCCTGGTATGTTCGCCTCAAGAGTTCATGAACTTTCCTCTTATGCCTGCAATTAATGAATGGAAGACGAATATAATATGGCTTTTGATTATTTGATGACGATTGTTCGTTGTTCTTTTTGATTAACGAAGCCTGCTCTAAGAATTCATTTAAAGCCTTGTCAGGATAACCATTTCTTTTGAATTTCAATTTGATCTTTTCAATACTCGTTTCCACAAGTCTCTCAGGTGAGTTTCTTATTGCACGCCGGAATTCATTTATGGCAGTATTTCTTTTTAACGAAAAAGGGGCGTGAGCATCCCATAGCATTATATAGCCCGAACGACAATCTTTTGAGAAAAGCGTTGTGCTGTAAACCTTTTGTTCTCATTGGAAGGAAACCCACAAATCAATCACAGAAGAAGGTGTACACCGAAAATTTGGGAATAAATTTATAATAACGGTCTCAGAAAAGTCGCCAATTTTTTTAATACAGTAACTTCTATGTTATAAGCATTGAAAAATGACGGCCGGGTAATGCGCATTGCTGCCTGCCGACAGCAGGCAGCAATGTACAAACTGCCATAATTCCTATATCATTGCATCATAGATTTCGAAATATAAGTAGACAATGAAGATATGTTGCCTTTTAAATGACAGCCTAAATCGTCGCCGCGTGAATCGCGTAGGAAGAATCTGAAGTTAATAAAGCACAAAAAAATTCGTCCAACTTGATTTCCCAAATCCTCAATGTCTCAATGCAAATTCTGCAACTGAGGCAAAATCCATTCTTTGAATATTGTTATTGCCATATAAAATTAATTTAATTGTAGTTAATAGTGGTCAAAGAACTTTCGATCAGAATATGATGTTCGAAGTATTCATAGAATGAAGAATGAAGCAATATTCATATGCTACCCAACATATCTTGACATTTCCATGAAATCTATTATAGATTCAAACCGATTTAATTTTGAGAATATGAATTAATGCCAAGAAGTTTCCTAATATCTTCCAATATGCAACCGGATTGTACTAGTTTGCAGACTTGCAATTTATAGGATGCAAAAGATAAGGAGCGTTTCTTAGGATTTCGCTTCGACAGTGGAATTGATGATTTCCCTGCGACAATATTTTGAATTAAGAATTAAACATGAGAGAATATCTGTTCAATACAAATTCATCTCCCAATTAATTCTTCTCCAAATGAATTGTTGGAGTATTCTCTCTCAATTTCTGAAGCATTTTGGGAATTTTTTCATTACAAAGAAACTTCGTTGAGATGTGATCAATATTTTGACCAGTGGCTGGTACTAGGTTTGAGCGAGAATCATTTGAGCGATATTTTCAAGTGCTGCTGTTAATGTTGCTTGTGATGTTGGTTCACGAAAGCCGTCAATTGCCACATGAATAAATTGATTACAGTGCAGTCCTTGTTGATATAAACACTCAATTATATTTACCAGATTTATATTTGCAATCTACCTGAGAAGGACAAGTGTTTCATTAAGCATTCGAACTCCGATGTTACTAAGTGATTTGCATTGTGTTTTTGCAAAGACAATTGTTTGCCGTGCGTTTTTTGAAATGCTACTATTTAAAAAGGCTTTTCTTTGATAATCATATACTTAAGAGCTTCATCATCATTATCATTTTCAAATGGTTTAACGTCACTACTCCCCCATACTGCGAGGCTTGAACGCTGTGATCTTCTTAGTCCGGATGCCTTTCCTGACGACTTTCAATGACACTTCGGGGCTTAACCAATGGACCAATAGATCGCTAGGCCAATCACTTAACCACTGTCCCACGGAGAACACTAGAGCAAGATTTCTCTGTAAAACTAATCGACGTCAAACATATTTTGTTCCTTCCATGGCTAAATTGATGAAACATCCTGAAGGCGAATTTTGATGTCTTTGTTTGCATTTTCACTTGCAGTCTCTTTTTTCATGATTTTTTTCTCTATTATTCATACAGTCTGTACATTGGAGCTTAATTTGGCATAGTGAGAGACCCATCGGTCCACGCTTTCCTTTCCGTGCTCCTATTTTTCGGAATTTGTCAAATTTACCGTGATTAATTGGTGCCAAGTGAGAGATAAATTTCGAGTTATAGTGCGGCGTTTTCTTTTTCCTGATCTCAGCTCTTTTAGGGAATGAATGTCAAGTTTTTGTTCTATCTGAAAACTGGAAAGAGTAAGAGACTTGCCGTGATCATTAGATAGTCGACATTTTCCTTTCTACACTCCTACTTTTTGGGTATGAATCTTTTCAGAATGAGAGTGGCTTCGATCCACCATAACCAGGATCGACGTTTTCTTTATCCGCTCCTGTAAAAGATATTCTCCACTTTATTTTATCTGCATTTTGGACAGTATGAGAGACATCAATAATTTTTGAGATATTTTTCATGAGATACCAGTCGATTATTTAATACTGACGGTTTTCTTTTTTCCCTCTCCTTTTTGTAGTGTGAATCATCAGTTTATTCTATATTGACAGATTGTGAGACTTGGCTTGGCAGAACCAATTAGAAAATTGAAAAGGTTGGGGTTTCTTTTCTCCACATATATTTGGGCATTTCTCCACTTCAGTCCATCCGGATTGTGGGCAGCATGAGAGTCCTGTCTCGATCGATAAGTGATCTACGTTTTCTTTTTCACGCTGCTATTTTTGGGAATTGTTAGCATTTCGTCAAATGTGCGTATAAGGAGTAGTTCTGCCTCCCTGATTCCCCTGTTTACTGTTTCTAGTGTCTACGCACCATCACTATGGATCTGAAATTTGCTTTCCTCAAAGTCCGTAAAGAAGTTGTATTCTACACTCTCGGACTGCAAATGGACATGGATGCCTCAAGACAACTAACTATTCAACATCAATGAAACATTAATATCCAAATTTCCCTCAGCTTCATGATTTAAGACATCTTCAGTTACGTTTACAGCGCAAATCAACCTTCAACAATTGGAGCTTTGCTTGATTATTATTTTTTTATTTTATTATTATTCATTTAATTTTATTTATTACTTCCCTATATATTTTTATTCATTTTTCTTCAGCTCCACAAGAGAAAACAACAAAGCTTGAAGAAAAAGTCAAAAACAAACATTATTCGAAAAGCAGCTTCATTGTCCTCTTTTTGGTCTATTTTCAGTACTAAGTTTGTGCTCCCATTTTTAAATGCTTACTTGGTATGAGACCTACGAGTGTCATTTAAAGCACTTAATTTGATATTCTTCGTTTGAATCTGTAACATGTTTATGTTGTGCATCTCTATGCTGAACAATTGTATTCCATGCTGAATTTTTATGAATCATGCATATCTATGCAATTCTAAAGCAGTGTAACCACATCAATTCCATGGTATCCACAGTATCCTTAGATTGTCGCACAGCAACGGTGTAAGAAATCATAGCCCCGCGTGTACTAATTCACTTGCACCCACAGTTGTGAGACTGATAAGCATGACATCTATGACAAACGCGAATTCTTTGCAAGTGGGATGTAGCGCACTTAACTGATTTCTATGTATTTGCCAAAACTGTACCTGAAATCTACACAAAGCGATTCAACAATCAAATCCAAAATGAATGCATTTCAAATAGAGGTCATTTAACTTTGTTCTTCGATCTATTGCGGTAAGATAAGCACTTCAAAGATCAGAAGACCCGTCTGAGCGAAATCTTATCTGATCGCAATGTCTTTGGATTGCGATTGTTGCGAAAGAGTTAACAATTGAAGCTGTATTACAATCAGTCATGTCTCATAGAAATCCATTGTTTCCATAACAACAATGGCAATTGAAAGTTAGTCATGAAGTAGTTGGGTAGCAATTGAGCGCTGAGTCTATGAGAAAGCAACAAACCAATGAGCTATTAAAATCCTGTATGCCAATAGTTTAGAAGCGCTTTCAGAAATGTAGTGTTAAGGTACTATCATCCGTGGTTAAATGAATAAAGTAGAAACCACACCAGTAGGAAAGAATGTTTTTCAAACTTTCGACCGTCCTTCAGACGGTCATAATCTTCATTTCATGATTATGACCGTCTGAAGGACGGTCGGAAGTTCGAAAAAAATTCTTCCCTACTAGTGTGGTTTTTTAATTTATTCGCTTTGAGAAATCATTGGTCACGCGGTCCGATATGTATGATTCATGCAACTCATACATCGAGGAAGTAATGTTAGCTTGTCAGAAAACTGTGGCGACAATTACACCACTCGTAGTGCAGCCTTTCAATGCTACATAATTTCCCCAGCAGATTAGCAGATTGAATGAATAAAAAGTTGCAAATTTGATTCACTCAGCTCCTCACGTTTGTTTTTAGCTACTTCTGCTTGTACGGTGCAAGAGTGGTCAATCCAACACAAAGTACCAAAAGTGCATTCCCGTGTTCTGCTGGACACTATTGTCTAGCCGGATCAATACTTCCCACACCTTGCAACCCTGGGACATATCAACAGACCATCGGCTCCTCAACGTGTTCCAACTGTAACGCTGGTCAATATACAGATATGTTTGGACAAACTTCATGCAGCCAGTGCATGAGTGGTTTTTATTGCAATGCAGCTTCGAAATCGAGCTCTGAAGTCCCTTGTCCAGCTGGACAGTATTGTAGAGGAACTGCTCAAAATTGCACTATTGGAAGATACAGAAATGTTCAATATGGTACAACAAGCTCGGATTGTCTGAAATGTCCAGGTGAGAAGAATTATTATTTGCATGAGAACTAAACGGTTCCGTGAAGGCTGCTTTCCAATGGGTTGTAGGTCGCTTCACTGTCTGCGCTATCACGTTGAATTTAACATCACATTTATAGTCCGGGAGCCAGCGTGAAGTTGTGCAGGGAACGAGGTAGTACATAAAACTTTCACATAGCATAGTACACCTATAACCTACTGCAAAACTTCGCGTCTGCCGGATCAGATCATTTGCTTTTCAGAAATAGAGAGGATAACAAAATCCTATGTATTTCCAATGGTAAAATTGTGACATCTGAGGTGTTGACTCCATTTTTTCGAGTTTTTGCTCATAAAAGTTACACAAATTGGTATTTTGTTGAACTGGTTATTATAGAAATCATCTATAGATCATGATCTTTCAAATGAGTTATCATTCAGTGACAGAGGATGAAGTAAAGTGTACAAACAGACACTTTTCGTTGGTGTAACTGCAAATTTTAGCATAGAAATTTCAGGAAAATTGTTGATATACTTTAACGAAAAGTGTCTGTTTGTACACTTTACTTCATCCTCTGTCACTGAATGATAACTCATTTGAAAGATCATGATCTATAGATGATTTCTATAATAACCAGTTCAACAAAATACCAATTTGTGTAACTTTTATGAGCAAAAACTCGAAAAAATGGAGTCAACACCTCAGATGTCACAATTTTACCATTGGAAATACATAGGATTTTGTTATCCTCTCTATTTCTGAAAAGCAAATGATCTGATCCGGCAGACGCGAAGTTTTGCAGTAGGTTAGAGGTGTACTGTGCTATGTGAAAGTTTTATGTACTACCTCGTTCCCTGCACAACTTCACGCTGGCTCCCGGACTATTTATCTTCCCCTGGCAACAAGAACGCTCGACGTTCCTTTTTGAAGTTATTTTTTTACAGCAACAGACCTTGCTCTCGGCGTCGAAAGGGTGACACGCACGGTAAAGCAACAGACATTGATTGGAAACTGTCTTATGAGTTGACGCGCGGGCGCGGCTGCGTGAAACATTGACCAATCAGACCGCTCTGCTGTGGAAGGCGGCGCAACGACTGTGCAATCCATTGTAAAGCAGCCTTTACACAATGCGACGTCGCATGTAATGCAGTGCCCATCGTGACTTCAAATATGGCACCACAATGAACGTCGAGCGTCAGCCATCAAAAAGTATTTTCCTTCGAGAAATGCCAATTAAAGGCATTGATAGAACAACCGACCGCTGCAGTCGCTCAGTCAATTATGAGTGGAAACTATCTAGCTGCTTCATTTGTCGCAGCGTTCTTGTCGCAAGAAAAAGGAAAGATAATTGTTACATCAAATTTCACGTGACGGTGCAGACGTTGAAGCGACCTACAACCCATTGGAAACCAGCCTGAAGACGGTGCTACGACGTACGACGCACGACCCATTCGAAAGCAGCCCGTACCGTGCAATCTTCGGTAGCATTTCTTTTCTAAGTATGGAATAAATCCTTTCAAATGCAGCAGCTTTCATTTATAATTTTCACCACTATGAGAGCAGCTGACGCTATTTAATACATGCATTATTAATATCGACAATATTCAGCAATTAATTTGCAGCACAATCGCATGCACATTTTACGCAAAATTGAAAAGATTTGTCGAATAATTTTGTTTTTTTATTCAATCAAGTATGTAGTAAATCATCGATAAGAAAATGTTTATAACTGCAGATATTTTTCTACTAAGAACATGTGATTCAGACTACTCTCTCCTTTAATACAAACATAAGCTTATAGAGCCTCATTTATAAGATACTGTGAATCATTTGTAAAATCAATTAAGTGGTCAATTTCATAAATTAAAAATCGTTTCACAAAAAAAAGTTGAATAGCAATAACAGTCAATAGTGATTCTTTAGGGAGAACTCTACCAACATAAACTTCCGAGAATTATATTTTCGTGTTTTTATGCATACAGATACTTACTCTTATTCCTCGTTTATTGTCGGTTGGGCCCCAGGTTTGAGGGTGCGACATTTGGGCAACGTCGATTCTAGTTCGCATGAGTGCACCTTCTCCACACCGTCCGGTCTTGCACAAGTCGAGGTTTGAGATTTTATATGTAACACGACTTTCCCCAAGAGGATACGTACAGTCATAGCACGGTCACCTATTCTGATCACAGATATTACATTATTAGTCATAGCTTCTCTAATGAGGACACTAACGCCTCCTAGGCCAATGTCGTCACCACTCCAGAAGAGTTTATACGTACTGGACTTGCCGTCGATCACGATCCTCCTCGCCATCTCGATTCTTGGATGCAACAAATATCCACTCCTCTCCTTTCCATAGTTTCGACAACTTCATTCGCTCCTTGGCGCATTGTGCCAACACTCAGCGAGTGTTGATCACATGTCGCACCCCAGTCCGAGGCTGCTGGGATGAACCCCTGTTCGCTCCTGTCACATCGGTCCGGGGCTGCCAATGTGCCCTCCTGATTGCAATACGAGAGTCTGGAGGTGGCCCTCCGCGTGTCAAACCATTTTGAATCTACATAACCATAATTAATGAAGCAAATTTTACGGTTGGATGTCCTTCCTAACACTAGCTAACCTCCTGAAGCCGTTAGAATAGCTCGGTTTGAAGAGTGTCCTTCTCTGTGGGAGCGTTGTATCCATGACTTGGATGAGTGCTTACCGTTGATGCTGAGTGCACTCCTACGCTAAGCGGAGAGATGATGAACCATAGACGCCATCCACCAACGCTTGTCTCCTATTCCTGCACTTGAAAGAATGGATCAGAAGACCGCCGGATACCGGAACAGGCGCCTTGTTGGGGCTGTCGGGAGGTAACATTCACAATACTGCAGCTGGTCGCAGTTGTTAATAGTTGTTGTTTCGCCATTCCATCTTCTTTGTTTTTCACCTTGGCTTTTTAATCCAAAGCATTTCAGAGCATATACCGGCCCGACTCGTTGTGTTGTTCAGTTACCACCGTCAAGACAAGATAGTAGCATCCAGGGGGCACGACCTGCGAGCGCAAACAAGCAGGCAGTCCGAAAGGGGGTCAACACCTGGACCTTGAGGACGTGACAACCTAGCCCCAGTTCGAAGGATATTCAGCCAGATATTCAGACTCAATTTTCCGCATGATATTCAACTCTGTAATTAATGTGATTTTTTAAAAAACCAAAACCTCCATGCGATAGAGAATAAGAGTATCCAAAGCTTTTGCATCAAAAACTAAGATGAATTTTAAAAGTGAACTATTTTCAACCCAACTTTCCAATTACTTTCAAATGTTATCTTGATTTTCATTACAAATGCTTTGGATTTTCTTAAACTCAATTAAATACTCTATCACATGATGGTTTTGATTTTCTAAAAAAATCACGTACAATACAAAGTTGAATATCATGCTGAAAATTGGGTCTGAATATCCATCCAACGTTTTCTTCACGTAAAATATTTCCTGCTTGTTGTTTGCATGTGCTTTGCGATATTTCAAACTTGCTCATGCATAGCCATGCAGTAGAACAAAAGAACGCAAAATTTGAATTATTTTCTTATAATGTTTTGGATAAAAGTAGATCACATATTACACGCGAAAGCATTTTATTAATTCGCTTTGAAACTTAGAATTGCAGATTTATTTTCCAAAATAATCGAGCTCTCGTCTAAAAATCGAAGCTCATGTAAAGTACGCACATTTTTGTGTATAATCACCTTTTCGAGTTTCCAATGTCACATCTATTTGGAAACTCGAAAAGGGCTATGTACGAGTATGTATCAATACAATACAGCGAATTAAGCGCGCCTCTACAAGAGAAGCAGTCGAATACCAAGTATGTTATCTTTTTGCAGACGTATAATTTTTCATGAATTCTTTTTCCTAATTAACAGGAGGTTATATTTGTACAACTGCTGGTGCTACGAAAGTGACACGTGCATGTAAGGCCGGTTTTCGATGCCCATCCGATAACAGCGCGGAAAGGCCGTGCACCGCTGGAACCTACTGCCCTGCCGCTTCACCTTTCCAAATGACTTGCATTTCTGGACAGTATACAGTGGATCAGAAGACTTGTATACCATGTAAGATTGGAGAAGTTTGTGACGGTGGAACTGCAACTGCATGCACTCGTGGCTACTATTGCAGTGCCGCAGGAATGTACTCTAAAACTGCTAATCCATGTCCAAGAGGCGCATTTGGAAGCAAAACTGGACTGAAACTGCAGACTGAATGTACATCATGCACGCAAGGAAGATACTGCTCGGGGATTGCATTGACTGCGCCAACCAGAACTTGTTCAAGCGGATATGTTTGCACTAGTGGAGCAACGATTGCGACTCCAGTTGCGCTGCCAAACGCGAAAAATCCGGTAGGTCTACATGAATTTGACAAGTTTTGCACGGAAGATATAGATACATATTCTCTTCGATCACGTAAGGATTTATTTATTTCTATGTATGTGTTGAAAAGTTGATATTACCATAGCTCTCAGAGCGCATGAGTATTACTTTTCAGTCACTTGTTCAACTTTTCAGTCCTTGGTCAGCACTTTGCAGTTCGTGAACTTTTTACTGCAAAGAATATTTTCGTCATGATTTTATTTTCCCTAGTATCATTTTGATTGTAATTACGTTAGATGTCATTGACAAGTGCCTAAATCTAGCATTTGAAACAGAGGATCATTGCAATATGCTCAATCGTTTTATATCGACCTAATGCAGAATCAAAAATGTGAAATTGGTAAACGATTTATTACTAACACAATTATCAACATTATTGGTATTTTGGTTTTCAGTCAGATAGCTGACAATATTCGATAAAATTGACTCCTCGATCTTCGTATCATTTACAAACTGTTTGGTCGCTATTTGATTAATTGCCATTTTTCATATGTTCACAAGTTTGATGACTGAATAATAATGTCGATGCATAGAGCTATTCACAGACCAAATTTCGAGGATTCCAACAAATTTAATGTCACTGTATAAAATTAAGTCTCACCTCAACCCTATCCATGCCGGAAGGTGGATGGGCGACTCGCCCTACTGTCAACTTCGCTATGGTCCTCCCAAAACTATTCCGCTTGACTCACACTTTTGTGAATTTGACTTATGGCACAATTCACATTGGTCATTACTTAGTACATGAGACACATTATATCAAATTATCATGAAATGTGAGAATTCTTGCGCTTCAACTTTCATCAGGCAGGTAGACTGCTTTGCAGAGCATGTCAGTCTTTTTTCCATTTGAGAGAAGCCGAAAACCGTGATGTTGCGGTAAAAATACATGCATCTATTCTGGCGAGGAGTTTTGACCGGTGCAGCCAGCTTTCGTCAGGCGAATGAGACACTCATGTCACAAATACAGAATACAAATCAAGTGAAGCAGTGAATGGAATGCAGCATTGATAGATGACTAACAATATGAAGTATGGAGTTCTGTGCTACTACTGATATGTCAGGAAGGTAATAAGCAAGAAACTGGAAATGTTGTGAAAACCAGAAATCACTGAGGTTGTACTTAGTTCGGTTAGAGGCAGCAAACTTCTTAGGGCTGTTTCACACATGCGACATTTTGCCGCGAGTTGTCCCTAAAATATGGAATTGAACTTTTATTTCTGCGACTGTCAATCATCGG
Organism: Prostheceraeus crozeri; assembly: GCA_907163375.1. NCBI lineage: Eukaryota > Metazoa > Platyhelminthes > Polycladida > Euryleptidae > Prostheceraeus > Prostheceraeus crozeri. The sequence continues at coordinate 236,325 of CAJQUW010014796.1, forward strand.
ACAAACCATGAGACATAGAAAATGGATGTGTCTTAGCCTATTGGAGAAGGCTGTGAACCAAAATTACTTTGAAAGCAGGCTTTAGACGTTTTTATTTTTGTTTTCACCGAAATCAGTTGGAAATGTGAAATCAGAATATCTAAAATGTAGTACATAGTTCTCTATAATATTCAAGATCAGCATAAAGCATACCTATTTTACCTATTTGTCTCTTTGTCTGCTCTGTGTAATAGACATGTAGGCTCATTTGATAGACAGAAATCTCAGCAACCTATTCAATCAACTCATCGATAAAAGTAGTCGATTGTGTCATCTATTCATAGCACAAGACCACTTTCATCATATCAATCAGGGGCGACCGAACAGAAACACTACTAAGCTAACGAATCTCCCACGATATCATTCACCCATTGAAATTTGCTTGTCACTAACAACTCACTGTCTAGCATTTTTTAGATGGCCGCCCCAGAATAGTAACAATTTTCACAATCTACAGCATCTATTGTCAATATCCGCTGCCTTTGCAAGTTTTCCAGTCTAGTCAATCAATAAAGCATAGTGCATGGGCAGGGCCTTCTGAGAGTCTTGCATGTCATGAAAATAATTCTCTTCATTGTGGAAGCAATGCGCGGGTCATCAACTTCTTCATATTCTGGGAATCATTTTCCGACCACTGACGGCTGAGAACGAAATCAAAATGTAAATTGGTGAATTTTCTGAACACAGAGTAGCTTAAATTTTCAGCCCTGTTCGTAAAGGTACTTAAATGACAACTGATGTATGGCGATGAGGGTTTGATCCTGCCAACTGACACAGTCGCATAAGTGGCTCGCAGCTCAGTTGGTAGAGCACAGGTCTAGTTAACCTTGGTCGTAGGTTCGAATCCTACCAGTCGCACATCTTTTGCGTGGCAATTTGATCTATCGTTTTTTCATTTCATTGTTGTTAATTGCATTCACGACATGGTTCAAGATGCTTTGCTGGACAATCGATCCCCGCTCGCTACTTGCCTTAATGTCGGCGGTCGCAATTGTGACCAGTTATCTATTCATTGATTATAATTGCTGTGACAACTGATGTGTGGCGATGAGGGTTTGATCCTGCCAATTGACACAGTCGCATAAGTGTCTCGCAGCTCAGTTGGTATAGCACAGGTCTAGTTAACCTTGGTCGTACGTTCGAATCCTACCAGTCGCACATCTTTTGCGTGGCAATTTGATCTATCGTTATTTCATTTCATTGTTGTTAATTACTATTATTAAAGGTCACTGCTTTGTTTAAGACGGTGTGATTCAGTGCGCGCGACATTCCTAGCGTTTTTGACGGTCATCATAATTTCTCTGTAAAGTGATTATGCAACCGTCTCACATCTATTGCCAAAACATAAAGCGATTTTATTATGCTCATCTTTTCAGACTGCCGATATTTGTCCGCCTGGATCATATTGTCAGACTGGAAAGAAAACGGCCTGCCAAACGAGAACATACGTATCAACGTATGGTGCAACGATGTGTGACCCGTGCCCGAAGGGATTTGGATGCTCAGTCACTGGTATTTCGAATTTAGCAAATTACTTGTGTCCTGCAGGACGAATTTGTCCAGCAAGGAGTAGCACAGGCACATCGTGTACACAAGGAACGTACAATCCAGTTAAAGGTATGAGACACTGGCATTGTTGAAACTCCTTTATCTAAATTGTCAAAATCAATTAGATTTCTGTCATCAACATGTATAATTTACTCGCATCACTAAATGCGGGAAAATATTACGAAGGTAGGTATCTGGAGTAAAATGTCTTTTTGGAAATTAATGGTGCCTGATAAATAAAGTATTAATATTATTTACCAAAACAAGTAGAATAAAGGCACAAATTTTCAATCTACAACTACAGTCCGTCTTCAAGTTGAAGGACTATGCAAGTGACAACTTCTGTATTCATATTTCATTTTCTACCAGTCATAAATGTTCTATGCTTGATATATGTAAAATTTGGGAACCCTGCATCGTGAGTAGCAGATTCCCTGACTACCAATGAACAATTAAGGAAATTGAATGGAATTCCATTTTAAATAATCATCGAATGTCTTCAGAAAATGGTAATCGAATCGGAAGTTAGGATGACCGAAAATTTGAACTTAATTTTTTCGAATTTTAGTCGGGCAATTGAATCGGACTTTTGAGCTGGCGAATCGGATAATCGAATCGGACTTTTGAATTGACGAATCGGATAGTCGGACTTTAAATTTTATGAATTGCACTCACCTCAGGAGAAAGGCAGGAATTTGCACACGATTCCCATTCCGTAATGCGAATATTATTCCAACCATTTTTTGCTTTTTTTGTGTCATGTTTTCATGAATGTGTCGTCTTTTTGTTGCTATGATTACATTTTCATGCCAAATTTTCAATTTGTACTAATGTTACTTGCTATAGACTGCAGCATGCAATTACACCAATATCGCCATTCCTCATGCTTTTCACTTTCTAAGTTAGTTAGTTCAATTCTATACGGTAAAATTTGAAGTGATTTTTGTCTGTACTGCATCCCTCCCCTACGTGCGCGGTGTTTATACATGAAGGCAACTTGTACTACAGCTCGATACCCATTTTATGATCAACAACCCAATTCATTAGTGGTCGAAAATTATCAGCTCACACTTGTGCATATTTATAATACTCTAATGTAATTCTACTATTATAATAATGTAGATGCTCTCTGTCACAACATTGTGCCCCACGATTGTCATCTCAGTTTTCCAATTGTCGATAGGAAACTCAATTGTCTCCTAGTGTCTCTGGCTTTTCAGGAGGTCGAAAAGATATTTCTATTCGCCCTGTTGCCGGCACCACCATGAAAAATGCCTTGCCAACGGAGCATGCCTCCCAAGATCCCATTAGCAAGAGGTATAGCTATAAGCTCGCATCATGACATATCCTCCTGGTTTGTTTTTCAACAACAGCAGCTGCGTCCAGGCGACCTCGGAGAATTGATTACGCAATTCAGTGTCTCTGGCTTTTCAGGAGGTCGAAAAGATATTTCTATGCGCCCTGTTGCCGGCACCATCATGAAAAATGACTCGTGGATTTCGACCTCGTGAAAAGTCAGAGACACTGAATTGCGCAATCGATTCTCCGAGGTCACCTGGACGCAGCTGCTGTTGTCAATAGGAAAGTTACTGTTTTGTATTGGTTTGTACTTTAAGTAGGAATCTAATAAGGTTCTACTTAATTATTTAATGTGTTCTGAAAGAAAATGTTGAAGAAGAACTATTGAACTATTTGAAAAAAATTACATATTCTCACTCCTTACATCGCAAGGATTCTGAAGATATCGGATGTAAGCATTTTTGATGAAAAAGTGAGAATACAACATTTCCAGTCAAAGAGGTTTTCTGATAACTTCACGATATCACTAATTTTTACCTAACTCATCGATTTTGATGACCAGTATATCAAAAGAGAGCTCAGAAAATGCACGTTCTCCCTGTGCCTGACTCAGTATCATACTCACATGTTTAATTATTGTAAATTGAGCGATTTCCATTTTTTGAACACTGCTAAGCACATACAATAACGGATGCAAATCTAGTTGATTTTGATGTTTAAAATGCAAGCTCTCGAATGATGTGTGGTACGTCATTGTGTGACACGATCAGAGGGAATTAGAATCGATTGAATTTTGACATTATTATGTGATCCGTTTTTTATGATCTGAAATTGAACTGCAATGGTATTCTATTGAAACATGAACAAACAAACAGTTTCACTGGGAGGAGCATAATACGAGCGTCTCCATGTGGCCTAGTTTGTTATCCATCCTGCTCTCATTCGTCAGTTGTACGGTGTGTTTAGCAAGGACGCAAAGTGAACCTGTTTTGAAGTTCAGTCTTATCGGTTGGGATTCAGCTCTCACACTGACAATGATGACCTCAATGATGATCAATTCCTGTTCAATGATGAGTGAATGATTCACACTACAAGTACACTCATGATCGCAGCATAGCATGGGGTGCTTCGTTTGCCAATAATCGTACAAAGACATTGCCGACAGAGTTTGTAGGGACGTGACCAACTTCCATCTGAGTGGCGGGACCAACAGACATAATGACTGTCGTTATTGGAGCACTGGCAACTAAAATTTCAAAACAACGGCATCCCATACATTCTTCGAAAGTGATTGTCTGGTGTGACGTGAAGCGTGGAGGAACATTGGGTCCGTTCTTCTTTGAAGGATGCTGCTGACATGTAGGCTGTCGGTCACCATGAAGCATGTTGAATGATCGTTTTATTGCTAAGTGGATTATTTGTTTTGTTTTGTTTTATTTATCTTATATATTTTGCTTTTTTTGATGAAAAATTGTAGAGAAGTTGATGTGGGCTGCTATCATATGGAGCAAGTCACATGGGCATCTTCGGCTTTAATATGACATCTCATATAATGTAATAGGTATAACATAACACGAACTATATAGATGCATTTGAAAATAGTGGGCTATATCTGGGCCACCCGGTATATAAAGAATCGTTTCTTGATTCGGTTTTCAAATTATGAATTCAAAGGTGTCTGAATAGCGCTTGCCTTCTCGATTCTCATTAGATGCCTTCTTCTTTTCATTGTGATTAATGCATCCTTTCTATCTTTTAGGCGCAACTAGCTGCATCACTTGTCCACCTGGATACAACTGTCCAACACTTGGTATGTCTACTCCGACATTGGGCTGTAATGCAGGTTATTATTGTCCTGGAGGCGTTACGTCACCAACCCCACCAACATACAAGTGTCAGAAAGGCTATTATTGTCCTAAGGACTCCACCGCGCCTAAAATGTGCCCAACTGGATCCTTGTGCACAAAAGCCGGATTATCGGCGCCAGATCAGACGTGTAAAGATGGAGTTTATTGTAAACTTGGTTCATCAGCATCCCAGAACTGTCAAAATGGCTACACATGTAAAATTGCTGTTAATAAAGGTGTACCAAATCCCTGTCCGGAAGGAACTTACTGGACTTCATCTATTCTTTGTTCTCCCTGTCCAAGTGGAAAATATTGTTCTGGTGTAGCTGTTCAAACTCCAATTGATTGTACTGCAGGCTACCAGTGTACAGGTAGCAACAAAGTTGCTGCACCAATAAAAAGTTTATGCCCAGTGAGCAATTATTGTACGAAAGGTGCTCTGAAGAAAGCATGTGCAGCTACGCAGTATCAGCCAAATCAAGGGCAAACGACCTGCCTGGCTTGTCTCAACGGCTTCACTTGTAACGCCACTGTTGCACTTTGTACCACCGGTGAATATTGTCTACAAGGGGTGAAAACCACCTGCGCGATCGGTACGTTTAATCCAATCAAAGGCCAAGCAAGTTCAGCAGCCTGCTTAGCATGTTCCGCTGGTCGCGCTTGCACCACGGCTGGCTTAGCAGCACCTGATAAAAATTGTGCTGCGGGCTATGTTTGTAAATCTGGTGCAAGGGCTACAACTGCAGCTGCTGGATCAAATGTCGTCGTTTGCAGAGCTGGTTATTATTGCCCGGCGAAGACAGCAATAGAAAGGCCTTGTCCCCCAGGAACATATTCAAGTACTACGATGAACACTCAGAAGAGCAGTTGTAAGTCATGTGTAGCAGGTACTTACTGTCCGAAAGCTGCTAGTACATCAAATTTCATCTCATGCTTGGCCGGTTATTACTGTCCTGCTAATTCTGTATCTAGTAATGAACAACTGTGTCCACTCGGCAAATTCTGCTTAGCCGGTAAAGCACCGCAGAACTGTGCAGCAGGAACTTACAATCCGACATACGGTGCGAAGAACGCAAGGGGCTGTCTAACATGTCCTTTTGGATTTTATTGTACTGCTGGGCAAAGCAGTCCCACTGGTCTTTGCACAGTAAGTTAGCATTTAGCATCTATGAAACTCCAAGTACATGCATGCCCAACATTGTTACTTGTAAAATTATTGTATGCGTTTTCCTGAATGCTGTCATGGCTGAAATCAAATTTTCAATGATAAATATGTATTACCACGAGTGGTGTCACCAAAATAGATTGCTTGAAGGCTTGCCAGGCGTACTTGCTTTAACAGTATGCTGCCTGGTTAAATTACATATCTAAAGACATCATTTAAGACACATATTATAAGACTAGATTTATAAGACATGATTATCTTGCTTTTCAATATTCATTTCAACTTGATATTTTTAACATTTATTTTAATTTGATTAATATTTTTTAAGAGGATATGAGGAAAAGTTTTGGAAGCATGCATCTTGCCAGCATTGACATACGAATTGGAAACGATGGCACTAACCGAACAGCAGCAAAAGATGCTGCAAGTGTGTGAAAATAACTGGATAAGGCGCACCTGTGGTGTAAGGTTGGTGGAGAACGAAGAATGGCGGAGCTGAGGGATGAAGTAGGATTGATGAAAATAGTGACACAGAAAGTGGTGGAAAAGAGATGGAGGTGGGCAGGACATGGGCAGGATAGGAGACGAAAGGGTAGTGAAACAAGTGGAAGAGATGGATGACACAATAGCAAGAAGAGGTGAACGGCCAAGGATTCGCTGGAAGAACTGTATCAAAAGAGACCTGGAAAGCACAGAAGAAGACCAGAGGACTTTGAAAGAAAAGGCGAAGTACAGATTAAAATGGCGGCAAATTGGTAAGCACACGTCAAAGAGTGTGATGGAGAAGACATGAAGTGACCACTAACTGCGTTTTTGATTATGAATAGTGCTATTTTCATATACAGTGCGTTCATAAAGTCACTGTGCACCTAATAATTCAATCCCTGCTTAGTATTTCGTTGCTTAGAAATAGATTGCCAGGGCATTATGAATAGTAAAGTTCCTTTGTAAAAACATCAATTACTACGTGATAACAAAATATATATTTATATCTTACAAAAACTGTTGAAAATGTCCACCTTACTCACGAATACAGAGGTCTATTCGACGTCTCATATTCTCAAACACTCGGTGAATTTCTTCGAGACTGATAGCGGCAAATTTGTTGTCGGATGCTATCTCTTAACTCATGTAGATCTTGTGGCTTGCTTCGGTAGACCTTCTGCTTTACCGCTCCCCACAAGTAAAAGTCCAAGACACTCAAGTGTGGGGATCTTGGAGGCCAAATTCCTTTGGAGATTATTCTGGTTTGGAATATTTCACCCAAGCATCGAAGTGAGGAATTGGCGGTATGCGCAGTTGCTCCATCTTGTTGGAAGTAAGCAGTTGTTTTTTCATCGTCAGTTAATTCGTTGACGAACGAAGCAATGATTTCATTACAATATCTTTCTGCTGTAACAGTCTCGTAAAAATATTGGTCCAACTATTCGCCTTCTTGACATGGCGCACCATACCCCAACTTTGAGAGAATGTAATGGCTTCTCAGCAAATTCGTGCGGGTTTTCGCTAGACCATATTCGGGAGTTCTGGCTACTGACATACCCTGAAAGATGAAACCAAGCTTCATCAGAAAAGAAAGTTTTATCGAGTACATCATTTCCATTCAGATTTTCTTTGAAAAAGAAGCAGTACTGAAGACGCCTATCATGATCGGCATCCTTCAATTCATGCTGGCAAGAGATGCGGTATGGATATAGGCCTATGTTCTTTCTCACAGCAGTATGAACCGCCCCGAGACATAGACCCACTTCTTGAGATAAGCGACGCATCGACTTGCTTGGGCTATGAGTCATAGCTTCGGAAATGACATTGACCTTCTGCTCAGTTAAGACTGTTGGTCGACCTGAACGTGTTGCATCGTGCACGGAGCCAGTTTCTCTGAACTTATTGATCAGATTCCTAGCAGTGTTTCGATGAGGCAAATCAGTTGTAGGAAATCTCTCTAAAAACTCATTCTTCACATCATCAGTGTATTCACCATTGGCTCGGAAAACATGTTCGACCAAGAAGATTCTCTCTTGTATTGACAACACCATACTTAGCTTGGAAGTGCAATGTCAAGCTCTCGGGTGCTTCGAAGTGACTGATATTCAACTCGCTGGTCACTATGTTGAATGTCATAAACCAGTCAACTGCGCCTCTTGAAACATGTAAATGGCTCTGTGCAGATGCCAGATATCTATGATTAATTATTACGAGCGTTTGCTTTGACAAAATGTTGTTCAGAACAGGTGAACAGTGACTTTATGAACGCACTGTATATGATATTTCCCCTACCCTTTTCAGGGAAAATGAGGTTTTTAAGGTAACAATAAAGAAGATAAATTTCAACTAATAATGAACTACCTAGCCCTAAAAGCTTCTATAACTCCATTTTAATTGTGCTTCGCCCTTTCTTTCCAAGTCCTCTGGTCTTCTTTTATTGACCTCTACCGGCTGGACTCTGTCCTTCTTTCAAATGCCTGAGGTACTTTCAGTCAATAACGACTCTATTTTTTTTGATAGATGCTAATTTTTCTCTAGTATTAATTTAACTTTTGAGGCTGTGAATCTTAAATGAACAGGACCGCGCTTGGTCGGGTTTGAGCGTCCAGGATTTAGCGGTCGAAACGCGATCGTCCTGATCAAATTCCTGTTGATTACCTCACTAAAAATAGTAAAATAATTTGCATGCATATTTTGTATAATTTTATTTCACGTTTTAACTTGAGGAACTAATATTAATTCTCTTACACACTTGGTAGATTTTAGATAGCGTAATCCCGCTGTGTTAACTAGATCTGATATCTTGATTGGAAACAGACTTGTCCTCTTATCGTCTGAATGGGCAGACTGTCAAATAGAATCTTTTCAATATATAAGTGATAAACATTATTTTGAAGAGAACAACTTATTCGCCAATTCATTCCACATGAGGAAAGGAGAACCTTTGTTTGTCCTTCTAGCAAGTATTTTTAACATTTTTAGACATGTTTATTTTCGTTGAATATACGAATGTAGTTTGCTCTTTTCATGCATGAGAAACCTTGCTGTATCAAAGTTATTCACATTTTATAGAATTATCAAAATTTATCAAGTTCATGCACCCTTAAACGAGTGCAGCAGTAGTAATTCATATTCACAGTTTTATGAAAGGGTATGGTGAATTTTCAATTATGATATTATAATATAAATATAAACCTGAGTCATGACTGTGTATTTGTTATTTTTAGGCTAAATATTATTGTCCAGCGGGATCGACAACTGCCACGGCTAATGCTTGTACTGCTAATTTTATTTGTCCCATTGGAAGCGGTAAGCCACTATCATGTCCGGAAGGTCAAATTGGCAAAAATGGTGTCTGTACCAATTGCGCAGCCGGAGTGATGTGTACTGCCAATTTATTGAATAGACCGTGCATTGCCGGCCACTATTGCTTAAGTGGAACCGGCAGAAACGCAATTCCATGCGCAAAAGGATATTATTCCACAACTTTAAGTGGCAAGAGCAACACTGTTTGTTTAGCATGTACTGCTAATTTTTATTGTGATCTGGAAGGACAGGCAACATTACCATCGAAACCATGTAGTAGTGGTTATTATTGCAACTCCGGAGTTGATGTTAAAGATCCTGTATCGGTAACCAGCGGAACATTCACCGGCAAAAACCACAAAGGAACAGGTGGAATCTGTTCAGCTGGACATTCTTGTACTGGAAATGCAGCTATGCAAGCATGTGCTAGCGGCACTTATCAGTGGCTGAAAGGGCAAGGTGTTTGTAGGTAAGAGTGTTTTCAATTTTCCCATAGTACTCTCTTGTAGTACCTTGCCTGAGTGTCTCTACAATTCGAATGCAATCTTTGCAATCAAAAAGTTCCAATGTTCTAATTAAGATATTTTTAATGATTCAACCACTCAGACTTTCACGAGGTGGAAAAGATATCTCAAAAAAGGCTCTCGAAAAAGGCTTATCAGCTGATAATTGAACCTATTTATCAAAATGTTTATACGGCACGATCAGCTCCAAGACTAGCAAAGAGCTAGATTCATTATTGTGTCAGGAAAATGACTACCGCATATCACATGATGGTCCTGGTTTGTTTTTTCACTGATTTTTTGAATTGTTATTAAAGATATATGAATGATATATCGATATCTAATCATCTTTATATTGATATTTAATTTTCATCTTTTTATGTTTAAAGCATCGTCAAAACATTGACAGTATTTTTGTTTTATAGATATTGTAGTGAATGTTACGTGGCATCATTTCATTGATGCTGTCCCAGAGCGGAACGATCGTCGCTGTTTCCGCCTTCTCAATTTGAGACCACTAAGCCAGAAACTTGCACAGACTTCAACATGTGCACGCATTCACAACGATGGAAATCATGGGTAGCTTTTTCAGGTATCAATGATCCTTACAGTCTCGGCCGCTGTGCGGCGTCGGCTGCATGACTCATTGCTGCTTTATTATTATGTTCCGCATTGCTAAGTTGTAAGTCTTAGATACTGTTAAAAACGCTTGCATAATTTTTCGAAGAAGCAAGTTCATATTAAATCGAAAAAACTGATAAATTAATGAATTGATGTACAAATGTGTTTCTTGAAGATCCGATGACATTCGAGATTCAACAACCTGTGGGAAATTTACCTCGTTGTTTTCCAAAAAGCATCACAGGACCTCATATGGAGTTTTGATGGGCAACCGTATACTGCTTCCTACTGTGCTTCCTACCAAATGTCCATGCGAAAATTGTTCTTGTAATGAGGACTTAATTTCACATAGACCAATCTGATGGAAGATAGCAATCCAGCATGAACCTCTTAATTGGAAGTTTTCTCACTAAAGCATTTACGAAAGATTTATTTGAAGTTAGTGATTTTCATGGCATTCTGTAGACAAATTAGAGTGTATTATAAAGATTCAAGATAGCCTAAAATGTCGGTTCTCCAAGTGTTAACAATAGGTAGCATTCAGCAGCTTTGGCTTCTTCCGCTCGTTCGTGCCGCTCGGTCGTAGGCCGACCCGTGGGAAACCAGACCGCAAGCTTCTTCCTCCAGCGTCCACGATCCCGTGCCTTCTCGATCGTTTGGTAGAACGTCAGCCCGTTAGCCGCCTGATGTCGATGGGTGTCATTCGTGGTTTTCCTCGTCTCGCTTTGCCATCTATGTACCCAGCATGAGTGTTTTCTCCAGGTTGTCACCTCCGCGCTTTGCTATGTGGCCGAAGTAAGACAGCTGCTGTCTCTCTATCCTGCTAAGGAGACTTAGTGGTTCCTGGATCTCTTGTAGCACGAACTTTTAGGTCTTCTCATCTGTCCGTTGCTTTTTTTAGCACTCTTCTCCATCACCATAAATCAAGAGAAGTCAACCTTCGTCGTATCTCTGCCGTCATCGTCTACGTTTCGTGCCCGTAGGTCACGATTAGAAAGACTAGCGCGTGAACTGATCTCTTCTTGTGGTAGAGACAAACAGAATGACTTCTGAGGATCTTTTTCAAATTGTTCGGATCGTCCCATGCCAATTCGCCTCTTTACTTCATCATTGGTGATGCAGGCTCCCAGATAATCGAAACGTGTCACTATCTCGATCGGCTCACGTTTCAAACGAGTGGCAGGGCGTTCCTCTGTTCCAACCACCATTTCCTGGTTTTCTTAGCGTTCTAGAACAGGCCTGCCTGTTTGCTTTCGACTTGTATCCTTTCTAACAGCATTTCACACTCATTTTGATTACAGGCAATAATGGTCGTGTCATCAGCATATTGCAGATTGCTGATCCGCTTACCATTGATGACGACTCCCATCTCAAGCTCCTCTAAAGCTCTGCGTATGACTGCCTCGGTTTAGAGGTTGAAGAAAGCTGGGCTTTGGCTTGCATTCACAATCAATTGAATTATAAGTATCAAGCAATCTAGATGCCTTACACGTTGTGTAGAATAATTTCGCTTTTAACGGCTGGAACACTTCAGTTTGATAAAGATAAATTAGAAACAAAAAGCATAGAACGATGCATAGTCATCGACAGCGAGGTCATTTTCAACATAGCGCATGAATTAAAAAAAGTCAGAAGTCATACGCCTCGAGTCATTCATTTTATTTTCCACTTTTCCCGATACTTGATCAGCTTCCACTTCATTATGTCGTGTTCGATCACGTGACACTTTGGTCTACGAACTACCATTTTGGCTGATCATTTGATAGATTTGATGTCTGACATCATTTAGATTGTCCGTATTTTATGAGCAATTATTGTAGTAATTGTTAAGAAATTTTTCATAAAACAGTACATGCACTTCGATTGATGATGTATCTCCATTCAAGTGACCATCGATATAATTATCAGAATATTACATGCTGAAAGATTTCAATGCTAATTTCATTCTATCTTTATTCATTTCAGTCCATGCCCAGCTGGTTATTTCTGTGACGCAATGACGGTTGATTATACAGCAAACGTTTGTCCTGTTGGTTCATTTTGCGCTGGTAGTAATAACAAGACATCGGTATCCAAATGTCCAAAGGGTTACTACAAACCCTACCTTACGAGGAAATTCCGCTATTTCGTGTCTATCATGTCCTGCAGGAAAATTCTGTCCAACTGTTGGATTATCCAGTGTTTCCAAAGCTACATACGACTGCACAGTTGGCTATTTCTGCAACAGTGCAGCAACTACCGCAACTCAGAATAAATGTACTGCTGGGTACTACTGTCCAGGTTTCACGGCAAAGGCAATGAAATGTCCACTGGGAAAATGGTGCAGCGGAACGAATACTCCACAAGACTGCTCCGCAGGATACATCTGTACTGGCACTGCCACTAGCGCTACCCCGGCAACTGGTATTTGTCCAGCAGGGTTCTTCTGTCCTAAAGGATCTTTTGCTGGAAGCGCATGTCCCCTTGGACTTCTCAGTGCCGCTGGAGGCACAGCACAAGCGAGCTGCACTGCCACTTGTCCGTCATACTCTTACTGTGCCAATGGAAAACGGATTGGCACTTGCTCTGATGGATATGATTGTAACGCAAATAATATTGGTACTCCCACCCCTGGAACTAGACTTTGTCCAGCTGGCACCTATTGTGTATCCGGAAAGGCAACCGGTTGTGCTGCAAGATATTATCAAGAAAAGTTGGGCCAAACTACCTGTGTAGTCTGTCCAAACGGCTACCAGTGCGCTACTAATGTGTCAAACTACTTTAAATTTCCATGCGCTGTTGGAGGATATTGCCGCGGTGGAAGTTGGACGGCGTGTCGAAAAGGCTCTTACAATGATGTCACTGGACTATCGGCAGTTAGTGAATGTCGTCCATGCTTGCCCGGATATGTCTGCGATAAAACAGGTATCAGCACCGTAATAGCATCGAAGGCGGTATCGTGCCCTGCAGGATACTTTTGTTTAACTGGTGCAAAGTCAACTGTCTACAGTGCGACGCAAAGATATCCTCAACAATGTCCTGCTGGTAGTTACTGTCCTGTGAAATCGTCTGTCCAGACTCCTTGCCCAGCAGGCACTTATCGGAGCGCAACGTTAGGAAAAAAGAAAGGCGACTGTACGAATTGTAATGAAGGATATTACTGTATGACTTCAGGCAATATATTACCAAATCCACTGACTTGTCCAGCAGGTAGATATTGTCCAGCAGGAACTATAAATCCATATCTCGATGCGAATCTTTGTCCAATTGGATTTTATTGTGATGGAAAGAATCCGAAGCCTATTCTGTGCCCCGCAGGGCGCTATGGAATGGTCAAAGGTCTTCGAACCCTAAGTGAATGCACATTATGCACCGCGGGATTTGAGTGTCTTGGCGGAACAAAAAGTAATATGGTAAGTCAATCTGTTTTGGCTGTTAGAGTCTAAAAGTCATGGTATAGCAAAATTATTGTGCATAGAAGTATCTTCTAGACTTTCGCATTAATTGCGGTATATCTCTTGTCCACTATGTCATGCATGCTTCTCACACGCACGGAAATAAAATTTTAATCGACAAAATTAATTTTGAAACCATTCGTGAATATAAACACCAGGACGAATTCATAAATAATATCCGATTAAAATATAACAAGTTATAAAAATAAAATGAAGTTACTTTTACTTTGCATAATATTTGTGAAGTGATTGGTTATTTGAAATACATTGCATTGTAGATAATTCGGTTTCGAAAGCCACTTGCGAATGATAGATGGTATTATGCTACCTTCTTAATCATGCACCCGCAGAGATAAAGTGACATGTCTGCGTGTTGCGGTCAAGAGATGACATTTCTCAATACTGATGTAGTGATGGTCACGACCAGATCTAGTCTCAAGAGGCAGTGCTACATATAACCACCTTTCCGAGGCATCAGATAACATAGTTTCATCAAAAAATATAATTTAATTGATTATATCGAAAATGAAGTTAAAAGCTACATTACTGTGTATCAAAAACGGCCTTAAAAAAGACAACATTTTTTCTAATTACTGTATATTGAATGTGTCGGACACGGCGCAGTGAATCTCATATCGCGTCCGCATCCGGCAAAGCTTTTCGAATCGTGTCAACGTCCGATGAAAAACATCACATTCGCGTCCACCGCCATTCCATTAAGTGAGCTATATATTGTAGCTCGTGTGCATTTAGTAGATGTTCAAATGAACAAGCCCTGAAACGTATAACCCTGGTTACTGCTCCAAAAATAATTATACAATCATCAGCAACTTGACATTAAAAGATTCACATTCATTCATTTCGTATATGCTAAATGCACAGAATTATATTGTTTTATTCTTTCAACTTAACTAGAAGTGAAGAATAATATTCAAAGCGATGGCACATGGTGGAACTGAGTAGGTGGGCAAAAAGGAATTCCTAATACCTTACAGAGATAGGGAAAAAAGCCGTGCGTCGCTTGTGGATTGCTGTAAATTCAACCAAAGTGCTTCGATTGCCACGACTCCTTCAGATTCGAAGAATTCAGATCACAAATTTTCTCCATAATGTTGGTCCTTCCGATCATTATCAAAGAAGATAGCAGGCGCACGAAAATTAGTTCACCTGATTATTTCACCAACGTCTTCTCAGCATTTCTCACGCATGGTGCATACACTGAATCGAATGTTAGCCAAGGTAGCGATGTGTGTTTTGGTGTGTGCGAAGTGATGTCACTTCGCACACGCCACTCACTCACTGGCTGGTATCCAAAATCTTATTGTTTGAGAGTGTGTGCCATTTCCAATACCAGGCGATATACTAATTATTCATTCAAGAAACACTAAAGGAGGAAGTTGCCTAATTCTGTGATGTGCCATTTCGATGTGAAGGACAGATCCGATACATCCATTCTAGAAGCCGAAGCCGCTCGCGCAGATGAATTAATTCTGTGGCTAAATGTGCTGAACTAATCATTTCATACTTAATAACCATAAGACTGTTCTAATTAATAAGGAT
The DNA here is from genome assembly GCA_907163375.1 of Prostheceraeus crozeri. Taxonomy (NCBI): domain Eukaryota; kingdom Metazoa; phylum Platyhelminthes; order Polycladida; family Euryleptidae; genus Prostheceraeus; species Prostheceraeus crozeri. The sequence goes on from CAJQUW010014796.1 coordinate 251,632, forward strand.
AAGCTGGTTACCGAGAAAATGAATACCGAGAAGCAATGCAAGGAGATTTTGAGACATTATTGTATTTAAGTTTCCATTGATTCGTGATTGCCTAAGTGTCATGATTTCCTTCAGACGGCTTGCCCGGTTGGATACTATTGCCCTGGAGGAGCTCAGAAGCTCCCATGTGTAGCCGGAGCCTACTGTCCAGCTGGATCTGCTTTCTATGTCATCTGTGAAGCTGGTACTCACACCACCACAACATTGCAACAAAAATGTACAACTTGCCCAAAAGGATATTATTGTGTTCCTGAGAGCTTCCAAAGTGCATCTCCGAAATCGACACAGAAACAATGTCCAATTGGATATTATTGTCCCGCGGTAAGTGCATGATTTCGAGTGCATGATAGGCGCTTGAGATGCCCGTAATGGCAAATCCGCCTCCAATTTTCTCGCTTAATCTCAATTTGCACGTGGAATACGTAGCCTTCTTAAAACTCATTTCTGATATTGAATGCTGATTGGATATCAGCAAATTGTTGATCGATGATTGGCTGTCACTGAATAACTAGTCGCTGATTGACCGATACAGATTTGCCGATCATTAATTAGCTGTCACATTTTTGCCGATAACTGATTGGTTGTCACAAATTTGTCAGTCACTTATTGGCTGGCACTAAATTGCCTGTCGGTGATTGATAGACAGAGTTGCTGATCGCTGATTGGGTATCAATGAATTCCCAATCGCTTTTTCGCTGATGCTTTTTCTCGATTGGCTTGCTACAAGGTGTGTCGCAATAAGGTTACAAATAATCAGCCACCGCCAAACGAGACACTAAAGTTGCAGCTGTTTTGCTTCTCGTTCAATCAGACAATTTCCGCCATTCTAGACAACTTCCGAATTTTAGAGAGAACAAAATTTTTCCAATCGTCAAGTGGTTATCATCGATCTTATTGGGTCGGATCCCGAAGGTCCGTCACGTTTTCACTATTAAATTCTACAAATAATATATGACTTCATTTTATCGTTGCATTTATGAATATACTTGTACATGTATATGTTGTCATTGTCAATACACTTCATCGATAGCAGATTTCCTCTTTATACAAAGATGACAAAAATGCTTATGATCTTCATATCAAAGTCATTTTGGAGCAAATATAGACGCTACACACAGAGAAAGCGAAGACACTGCTTTTGTGATATTAACCAGATTAAGTACGGATACTTAATTATACAAAGTCTTGTGGATTGATGTTCAGTTAGAGCTATGTGGCGCTTTCTTGGAAAAAAGGAGTCAGGTTCTCTCAATCGTACGACATGACAAATCGTCGTTGTCGGTTAAAAAGTATTTATTTCTTAGATGTGGCAAATATTTTGTTGATGCATATAAATGGCCCTGAAGTGGGCGGCTGTCACAGCCATAATGCAAATGAAGACATAATCATACTTTTCTAGAGCACTTTTTAGTTCGGATATTCTTCAATCTGATTTCCAACTGCACTTTGGGGCTTATCTCAAGACCAAAGGATCTGTTGGCCAGACACTTAACCACTGTGCCGCGGAGACCGATAGCTCATATCTGATGATGATAGTATTACCAGTTATCGTGACTAAGAATTGCTTTGAATCATTTTTATGATTTATATTACCTAATGCATAGTATGATTGATACTAGTAGTTTCCCCTAAACAGCATAATGATGACAGTTTCAGTTGATAATGATAGAACCATAGAGTAAGTATACAGGAGGTAGAGCGCCTACTCAACAAAATGTCAGCATACAATTAACATTTTTACACTAAAAGATTCAGTTTTTTGCGTAGATTATGTTCCTGTGGTCTAGAAAAATTCGATTAATTTTTAAGAAGATAAATTTTTGCAAATTATTCCTGCGTTTATATACTAGCGATTTGGTACCTATATGTAAGTATAATATAATATAATATATATATATTTAGACAAGTAACCTGGCAATTGATAAATTTATCAAATCTCAACAGATGTGACCACCACGAGACATGTTTCGGCCTATTGGGCCTCATCAGTCGTGGGTAGGTTTGAACCAGCGACGTTGGAGCTAGAGGACGTGCAAGCATACCCTCTACCCACAAGGCCACCGGACCATCTGTTGAGAGCGTGAATTAGCCAGGAAGGCACTGCTTTAACGCAGGCACGTGGAGGGCGGACTGCATTCTGCAATCACTTAATACCGCATCCGAGATTGAGGCGCTTCACGCAGGCGCTACTCATTACATGTTACATGGTCCGGTGGCCTTGTGGTTATAGGGTATGCTTGCACGTCCTCTAGCTCCAACGTAGCTGGCTCAAACCTACCCACGACTGATGAGGCCCAAGAGGCCGAAACATGTCTCGTGGTGGTTACATCTGTTGAGATTTGATAAATATATATATATATATATATATATATTGTATTATATATATATATATATATATATATATATATATATATATATATATATATATATAGGTACCTTCGTGAATTTTTCACAAGCAAGAACCGTCTGCTGAGAAGCAACTGTGAATTCCGCCCACCGCGTGCCAAGACTTCAAGATTTCAGAAGTCATTCATTCGATTTTGCAAATAGCTTCATGACCACTTTTTATGCATAGTTGTGACTGATGTTTTTTATGTATTTACCTTCTGTAATTTTCGTATGTGCTGCGTCTACCGACTCTCAGTAGACCATTGAATAAAGATTATTATCATTATTATAAGTAGTATGAGACTTATCAGTAGACAGCGACATCTTAGGTGAATATTTTTGTTATTTTAGGTTTTTAATAGGTGAATAATTTTACAAATTTAGGTTGTTTATTTAGGTGAATCAAAAATCCATCAAAATATCTAGATTCATTGAGAGCAATGGTAGTTTCTGTTTATTTCTATGAATTGTGCCTTTTTCGGTAACAAATACCGCGACAATATTCTACGTAAAAGTTCAAAAAAAAGAATAGAAAAGATAATGACAAGTAAAGCCTAGATTTACTGGCGATTCGGAACGAATTTATTCAAGCTACAGCAACTGTACAGATGAAATATTGACAACTAAAAAAGTATATATGTTTCAAAAGGCATACTGACAATTCAGTTGTACAATTGTGTATGTGTCAAACAGATCAAAATTACTCGTATTTCAAGTGCAATATAAACTCTATAAATGTGTATATAAGAATTAGAAACTATGACCAGAAACATGTGGCAATGCCCAGAATCACTCATCAATGTCTTCATTATTCCGATTATAAAAGTAATTCGCTACGACGATTTTCTCAATGTCTTCCAATGTGAGTACATGTAGATGAGTTAATCAAATTTCACGTTTTTGTCGCAATGACAATATTTAAGTGATCTAGATGTATGGTTTTTACAAAATATCCAGAATTTAGGTACAAATTTTATTTTAGGTGATTCACCTGAATTGTCGCTGTCTACTTATCAGCAATCAAAAGAATGAAAATTTACTAACACGCATCTAAATTAAGAGGAAATCAAGATAATTATCAAGGAAATTTCATGAACCGCATTATAGTGCAATTCTTCATGGAGAAGTTGAGATCTTATTGTGCCTCTTGGCTGAAATTTCAAGTTTTTCATTCATATTTTCATCGGCAGGATTTTATGATTCCCTAAATTTATGTTTCAGTTCTTGAATCTGAATAGTAGTGTGGACCCACTTGTGTCTTCTAAAGTTAATTGCGATCATTGACTTTGATTATAATATTTTGCTCTTTCAATGGCGTAGTTTGTGATATGATCACGCTTAAGAAAATACACTTATTAATAAGGCTGAGCATCAAAGCAATACAAAATACTCGCCCATGGAATTGCTAATTTGTCAAACATAACCTCTCCCATGTATCCATGAAACGGAGGATTTGTAAAATACTATTATTTCCTCTGTATTGCTAACAAGATCAGTCAATTCCGTGGTAATTTCTTCAAAAATGTTAAATATTTGCCTATTTCAAATTTGGTACTGGGCCTCAACTCGAGTTCATTCATTAAAATCGAAACTGCTCACACATTTGGAATTAAATTGATACTCAGTTACTGCTCTACCTAATGTGATTAATATAGATGGAATGTAAACGGAGCTGCCATGTAATTATTTATTAAGTAATAATGTGTTTTCAACTTGTGTCCGTCGATGCAGTTAAATCTGCGAAATATTGCACGCATTTGCCAACACATCGAATTTAAGTTGAAAATTGTAAAGCAGTTCGCCTAATTCCCTTATTATCACTGTATCATATTTTGGGTCGCTCTGTATATTCTCTATTCATTTTAGGGCACTGGCTGGAATTGGACGCCTTGTCCCATTGGCACCTATGGAGCTGTTTTACAAGCAAGCCAAGTTTCTCAATGTGTGGCCTGTAGTCAATATCGATACTGTCCAACCACTGGAATGACCCTGGCTACCACCAGGACATGTCAATCTGGCTTTTACTGTACAAGTGGTGCAAAAAATGCCGCTCCATATGGAACTGACAAATGTGCAAATAGCTACAAACCTACCAATGCCAATGTATGCCCTCTCGGAAAAATGTGTACAAGCGGAAAAGCAACCTCTTGCGCTAAAGGATTTTTCCAAGTAAGTTATGCACATCCATTTTCAGGAAATTGCATTCCTTCAAATTTTCGTTTACATATTGCTCAGACCATGCAGCAGAAATTGCAGAACAAGTCAAGCTGATGATCTGCAATTATTGATGATTGAATACCTGATACTGTTCTATGATTTATTAGCTTAGCTGCTTCTCACCGCGACCTCTAACTGTACTGATGCGATAAGACTTAGTCTTTCACCTGATAATTTCAGTGGGCATGTCACTCCTGCTGACTTCCATTGATTCTCAGGGGTCTTGACCATTAGACTGAAAGGTCATAAAGGCAGTCCCTTAGCCACTTTGCTCGGACGCCACCGGATGACATGTATTCGATTATGAAATATTTGATTTCTTTTGAGATTTATTAGTTGAATTCATTCAGAGAAGGATGACTTCGGTTAGCATTACAACAAACTTCGCGATGCCTAAACTTTAGCTTCAACCCTTTCTGCCATAAGAAGTAAAATCTTGCAAGTGTCACTGATTTACTTAATCAAAACATCAGCGTGTGTTTATAAGTGTATCAGAATATCAGAATATATGAAAAATACGCACAATGAATTGTGGCAGGTGCAGAGATGGAGGAAGGATTTTAACTTCTGGAAGGAGAGGACATTGTCAGAAAAGGACAGTTGATGATAAAATCATATTATGAATTTTTTTAGTGCATTCACATATCATTCAAAATATCATTCGTGATATATAGCATTTCAATCAATATGATAAAACGAGTGTTGATATAAACGGTATTAATAATTCAGCTTGTTTTAAATTTAGTGATCTTAATAGGTTTCCTATCTAATTAATATGTCCTAATTAGTAAGAGGTCCGGAACGGCAAAAATAATAATTTAATAAACTTACAAGTACAAATGCGAAATCATGATCAAAGCACAAATGATGTTTCAGAATACCTCACCGTAATGAGATTGATGAATCAAAGAAAATGTTCGCGCGTTTGTTGGTACGTTCCATACCTCCGATAGCGATTTGTCTTTTAACTCGTACTGGATGCAATCTTGGATTGTCTAATTATTCAATGTAGTTGATTAGTTATCATGATGCTATTGATACTTGACGTAATTTGTCAGCCCTGATGTCATTCGCATTCTTTATAGACTTAGTTAATTTCACAACTTTACCCATCTCTAAAGTTTCCAGCATAGCATAGAAATCTTGCTTTGATATGTTTATAAGGAAGGGTGTGAAGCTCAACCTGATAGCATTACACTTCATCATTACACGATTAATCAGATTACTTTTGCTTGCGTCTGTTCACGTCACAATAGAACTGCTGACAAATATATTCTTAAAATTCGGCATTTCAGTTTTTAGCAATGGAACCCCAGTAAGGCTGACAGAGGCAAAAAACAAAGCCTCGTCTTGCTTCATAGCGCTTATTGCAGTGGTCTTACTTCGTGGGTCGTCGTTGGGCATCACAGTTCACGCTACAATCACCATTTGACTCTACTGCTTTGAAAACACAAGAACCAAGTATAAAAATATTGACTTTTAGAAAAGGAATATTTCGAAGCAACAGACGCATGAATGCGGTTTAATCGAGGGAAGCTCAGCAATAAACTTTTTGACATCAAGATACTAGGTATTATGTCCATGTCAACAAATTAGGAATGTGAAGCGGCAAAGTTGTTCCTCCTCAACACCTGCGTTATTCCAGTCCTGCTTTACGGCAGCGAAGTTTGGGAACTCACGGAGTCATCTTCTCGTCGCATCGATGTGCATCTCTGTGCCGTATATTTGGCATCAGGTGGCATCATCATCGCACCAACGCAGAGGTGTATGCCTGCGCAGGTAGCCCTAGCCCAGTATCAGTTATCATCAAGAACGGAAGACTTCGGCTGGTTGGCCACGTAGGGCGCCTTAACGATGAGATTCCTGCATAGAAGATCCTCAATGTGTGTCACACTTACCACCCGCAGAATATCAACGACCGAGAGATCGACCTCGTCTTACCTGGAGATCTCAAGTCGCAGCCCTCCGCCCCATACGGGAACTTATCGATGCTGTGGCAGATCGGGAGGACCGCAGACGTCTGGTCGTCACGATTACTCTGTAGTGGCCAAGGGAGAGCATCCGCCTGTGATATGGTTCTGACTTCATACAACAGGTAGCAAACATTTTCTCCATGCGTCGACTGCGATCTTCAACCTTGATGGAGATCTCTTCATCCCTGCGTCATATCGCAACACATTAGGGGACGAACGCTCTCCCGTCGCCGCTGCTCGAGTATGGGATAACCCCATCCCTGCGACAAATTTGACATCAAGACAATGGCAGATATACACAAGGGTAAATAATTTGTGTTTTATATTTCAAGTCTTGTTATAGGCCGGAGTTCTATCATTTGATAGTAATCAGACTCGACCTTCCTTAGTCAAAGTTACAAGATCTCCGTTAGTGGGGGGGGGGCATACTCGGCCATGTCACCCACAGCCGTGCCTGATGCTAATTTTTGTTTTGACTATCCACTCATCGACTTGCCAATAACAAATGTATTTTCTTTTCAGAATACTCTGGGAGCAACTGTGTCATGTTATGGATGTCCAGCCGGATATTTGTGCACCACTACAGGACTAACAATTTACAACAATGCAATGTTGTGCCCAACTGGCCATTATTGTTTCCAACGTAGTACTGTTGCCTCCAAATGCAGCCAAGGTTATTTCCGTAGTGCGACAGGTGCTAGCCAGAGTACTCATTGTATTCAATGCACAGCAGGAAGCTACTGTAGTGTTCCTGGAATTTCGAAGGTATCCGGAAGCTGCACAGGTGGAAGCTATTGTCCTACAGGCTCGAAAAGAGCCACTGAATTTGCTTGTAAAAGTGGATATTACTGTCCTGCGGGATCTGCATATGAAATACCATGTCCTGCAGGGAAATATTGTGCTACCAACAGTCTCCTAACCTGGACAGGAAATTGCACTGCGAAATATTACTGTCCTTCAATGTCGAAGATTGCAAACGCATATCAATGTCAAGTTGGTCACTATTGCCCTGCAGCTTCACCCATTTCTATCCCTTGTCCACCTGGCACTTATAACTCACTAAGAGGAAATTCTCAATGCACTCCGTGCACAAAATACTATTACTGTGGAGGAACAGGGCTTACTAAACCTACCAAACTCTGTGCAGCCCGTTTCTCTTGCCCAGCCGGTCAAGCATGGCCTACTCCATCAAACCATTTCTGCCCCAAAGGTTACAAATGTGACGGGGTCAATGTTGCCGCTGCTTGTCCTTCTGGAACTTACCAGAATGACGTTGGACAAATATCATGCAAGTCTTGTCCAGCTGGATATGCATGCGTCGTAGTCTCAGCTCCTATTTCTGCCTTCAATAGTTCCTTCTTATGTCCACCTGGATATTATTGTCCTGGTAATGTCTCCAGCCTTACTCAGTATCCATGTAATACTGGCACTTTCAGCAATCAAACTGGCATCACTTCTGCTGCTGAATGTGAAAGTTGTCTGCCAGGATATTACTGTCCAACAAAGGGCTTAACAATTCCGACCAGAAAATGTACAGGAGGGTTTTACTGTCCTGGAGGCCAGATGACCCCTACAAATCAGTGTCAGTCCGGGTACTTTTGTTCACAAGGTGCGTACATGCAGACACCATGTGGAAGAGGCATGCTAGGGAGTGTAGCAGGGGCTTCAACAAAAAGTCAATGTAAACCTTGTCCACAAGGTAAATACTGTACTCAACTGGCCAATACTACAATCGTTGAACGAGCTTGCGGTGCGGGCTTTTACTGCATTAGCGGAGCATTTGTGCAACATCCTGTTGATGGTACCACTGGAAGGCGGTGTCCATTGGGAAGGTATTGTGATGGCAAAAATATCATGCCACAGAGCTGCACTGCTGGAACTTATCAGCCATTCCTTGGAGCAACAGCTGCATGTCAAACATGTCCCGCTGGATACAACTGTGCACAGACTGGACTTGGTCAGAGTGTGCTTCAGCCGTGTATGAAGGGACAGTATTGCAAAGATACAAAAAGTCCGACTGACTGTGGCATCAATACTTTCAATCCATTAACTGGTGGAATGAGTGCATCTAACTGTTACCCATGTCCTGCAGGATATCAATGTAATAGTCCAAGAACAACATCATTAAGTCTGGTAAGTCAGACATAATTACCTCATTTATGCATCACAATCAATCAAATGATTATACTCAAAAACTGTTTTGAATACTAATTAATTTCACGAAGATTAAAAAGTCAACTTTTCAGCATGAAGAGCGATATCGTTGTCGAGAGAGCTCAGCGATCGAGGACTACTATGATTTAATTCTCAATCGTAGACATACGAAAGAATTTAAAAGGCAAGAGACGGAAGCGAGCTTGCGTGTTTGAAATATGTACTTAGGATTTAGGTTAAGAAAATAGTTTTCATGTAAATAATAAATTGAGAAAGCGGAAGCCATTCATATATTGTTTTATTTCAGGCTAAGCTCTCACTCCCCTCATTGTAGCGGAGCACGACAGAAACTGAGCTATACACTTAAATAGCGTGAGATATTCACCAGGATGACTGACAGCACATGAAAGTTTAGTTAGATATTTAATTTACTTGTGGTTTTTGTTTATTGCCATTTTCATATACTTTGTCATCTTACTTACTATTACTTTTAGTATTTGTATTGCTTAATCATTATTATAAACTAGTTGAAACCTCGCCTGTAGGCGAAGAGTAAAGCGAAATAGACTAGCTCAGGATTTAGATTCGCTTATTGCTTGGAATATCCTCCTATTGTTGTTCGCTTTTGGCATTTTTCTAAAAATTATTAATCAGAAGGATAATGCGATTATATTATCATTTTGGTCCGTATGATATCAATAAAATGAGAAGAATCTGATATCAATTCATTAAAATCTGAAGAGGCAAGTGTTCTTTCCTAGTATGTTGGGAAAAGTATTTTTAAATCATACTTCTCTCAAACGTTACATAGCCAATGCGTGGATAAAAAACATTCTAATCAAGCATTTTCAAGAATTTTGCAAATGTTGTTTAGCAACTGATGGTATAAAGAATCTGAATAAACACTGAAAAACTAATATCAAAGATGTTTCAAACAAATATTTATTTATCATGCTTTCAGAATAAAAACTGGATCTAAAACAATCTCTGGTTTTTTTCTTGAAGATTGATATATAGTATTAGTGTCATTTTTCTCTGGTATTATCGGAGTTTTGAAAATAATATTTCTTTGTGTTGATAGGCTTATACATATATTCCGCCGGCTCTCTACGGGATGCATTCCGGAGTACATCCCGGAGAGAGGCGCTGAGATATCTCGTTGCAATAAAACCTTTTGCGATATTCTTTCTCTTTTAAAACACATGAATGACTTCCGCTTTCTCAACATATTGTTCGTATTCTTACATTCCGAGAACATAGTTCCCATCTTCACGTTTTACTCAAGACAATTAAAGTTTCTACTTTTTCCTTCTCCACAGAGCTGTCCTCTAAATTTCGTGTGCTACACTGGTAAAGCACGAACACAGTGCCTGGCAGGATACTATTGTCCAGTTGGATCTGGTTATAAAATACGTTGTTTGCGAGGACAGTACAAAGGAAAAACTCAGACACGGTGTGTGCCATGTACTGCTGGTCAATATTGTGACGGAGAGGGACTATCGAAACCGTCAGGTTATTGTGCCACTGGATATTTCTGTAATGTTGGAGAAACTGTTTCAAAGCCTGCTTCCGGCATTTGTACGGTTGGTCACTCTTGCATTAATGGTGTAGCAACGGCGTGCACTGCTGGAAATTATCAGTCACGAACACTCAAATCTGCATGCTTAAAATGTCCAGCGGGAACTTACTGTCCTGCCACTGGTACAGATGTTCCAACTCCCTGCAGTCTTGGATATTATTGCACAACCTCTACTACTCAGACATTGTGCGCTGCAGGCACATACGGTCGAATTACGGGTCTGTCTTTGAAAGCTCAGTGTGCATATTGTCCGGCAGGTAGATACTGCCCACCTGGACGTACTTTTACTTTGCCCAATGTTGGAATTCAATGTAATGCCGGGACATGGTGTCGTGGAGGTGCTTCATCGGCCAGTTACGGCATTGTGGGAGTGACCAGCAATTCTGCCACCATCCAAGCTTGTCCAAAATGGTTTTATTGTCCGAAAGGAGCAGCGGTGCCTCTACCTTGTCCCAGTGGTAAAATCAATGTTCTTGCTGGACAAGTAAGTCAGGCAGCTTGCAAAACATGTTCTGCCGGATCATTCTGTCCTCCAAATGCGAAGCAGTCGGAGACATGTCCACCGGGATATTATTGCCAAAATGGAAATCTTACGGCATGTGGCATGTGAGTCTACCTAATTGCACATTTGAGGTTTACAAATTATCAGATCTGCATTGTATTCGTAGTGCGAAACTTGTAACTAGGATTAACCATCGCATAATCGATGATTTTGATGTTTTTTACCATGGCTGACGGGCAAAAACCTGGTAAAATCACCATTTTTCTGCAGAAAATTGCAAATCTCTTCATCGATGTTACACATCACAGACGATCTCGCCAAATTTGAATATATTGAATGACGATGTACACAAGTCGAGCTTGGTTGGATGCACGGCAACTTAAATTACTAGTATTATGTTTGCTGAGAAACTAAAATTAACTATGAAGTTATGCAGTGCGCTCGTAATGTCATATAAGTTACAGGCAGTCTTAACAGACAATTAAGAATCGCCACATGTAGCACTTCTCGCAGCTCACACGACCGTGGAAAGAATTGTTCTTTCAGTAAACAGTTTTTAAGACAATTCCCAGTAGTAATAAAAGGTCCATAATAAACACAGTGCGCCCTCCCCCCCCCCTCTGGAACGGCAGAGTGTCGTGGTCGGCCGCCGTGGTGCTTCGGGTCTGAGTCCCCCCCCTCTGGAATGACAGAGGTTGTGGTCTGTCGTGGTGTGCCGGCCAGGTGGGTTCACGTTCACAACATGTTCGCTGACTCCCCCCCCCCCTCTGCAACGACAGAGTGTGAGACTCGGGTGAGTTGGTCCGACCGCCTGGTTGACGTGGGCGACCGTCCAGGTTGACGTGGGCGACCGTCCAGGTTGACGTGGGCGACCGTCTAGGTTGACGTGGGCGACCGTCTAGGTTGTCGTGGATGGTGAAATGGCTGCCAGATTTGGATTCAGCGTAAAATTCTGCATCGGTAGGGTGAGTTTCAAGGCAATCGGCGAGAAAAAATTTTTCTTCAAAATTTTAACAGAGTTAGAATTTGGGACGTTTTGGTGTGTAGCGCCCAAACGAAGCATCGGATGAGAAAACGGAGGCCAGATTCGGATTCAGCGTGAAATTCTGCATCGGTAGGGTGAGTTTCAAGTCAATCGGAGAGAAAAATTTTCGCTGACGTCCCCCCCCCCTCTGGACAGCTTGCTTCGATTTTGGTTTCCAGTGGACGGATTTTGTCGTGCCATAGCTCGTTTGAAAGCTAAGAGTGAGACAAATTCACTGAAAGGATCGGCTTGTTCCTATCTGTCTTCGTTCAAAAGTTAGAGCGGTTACAAGATTTTAGGTCGGAGCTCGCTCACCTGAAAAAATCCTAAGTGTCAGAGTGGCTTTGTATGGGTAAAATTTTGAAAATTTTCCAAAGTGTGGAATTTCGACCTGGGACCGTCACCAAAACATTTTTCATCAAATTTTGAAATTTCACTGACGCCCCCCCCCTCTGGACAGCTTGCTTCGATTTTGGCTTCCAGTGGACGGATTTTGTCGTGCCATAGCTCGTTTGAAAGCTAAGAGTGAGACAAATTCACTGAAAGAATCGGCTTGTTCCTATCTGTCTTCGTTTAGATGTGAGACGCCATTTAACATTTTGGGACATTGGCGAAAAACGACAGAGTTAGAATTTGGGACGTTTTGGGCTCTAGCTTCAAAACGAAGCATCGGATTGGAAAACGGATTTCAGATTTGGAATCAGCGTGAAATTCTTTATCTGTATGGTGAGTTTCAAGTCAATTGGAGAGAAAAAATTTTCAACATTTTTCGAAAAAACGACAGAGTTAGAATTTTTTGCGATGGCTGCCTACTGTAGAGCCAAAACGAAGCATCGGATGGGAAAACGGAGGCCAGATTCGGATTCAGCGTCAAATTCTACATGGAAATGGTGTATTTCCAGCTCAATCGGAGAGAAAAAATTTTCACTGACGTCCCCCCCCGCTCTGGACAGCTCGCTTCGATTTTGGCTTCCAGTGGACGGATTTTGTCGTGCGATAGCTCGTTTGAAAGCTAAGAGTGAGACAAATTCAGTGAAAGAATCGGCTTGTTCCTATCTGTCTTCGTTTAGATGTGAGACGCCATTTAAGATTTTGGGACATTGTCGAAAAACGACAGAGTTAGAATTTGGGACGTTTTGGTGTGTAGCGCCAAAACGAACCATCGGATGAGAAAACGGAGGCCAGATTCGGATTCAGCGTGAAATTCTGCATCGGTAGGGTGAGTTTCAAGGCAATCGGCGAGAAAAAATTTTCACTGACGTCCCCCCCCTCTGGACAGCTCGCTTCGATTTTGGCTTCCACTGGACGGATTTTGTCGTGCCATAGCTCGTTTGAAAGCTAAGAGTGAGACAAATTCACTGAAAGGATCGGCTTGTTCCTATCTGTCTTCGTTTAGATGTGAGACGCCATTTAAGATTTTGGGACATTGTCGAAAAACGACAGAGTTAGAAAACGGAGGCCAGATTCGGATTCAGCGTCAAATTCTACATGGAAATGGTGTATTTCCAGCTCAATCGGAGCACTAGAACCGGAGATAGACGGGTTTTTTAGTGTTTGGATGATGGGTGTTACGTCATCAGCTGATCGCCACACACTATATAAGCTGGGAACCGAGAGAGACTTGTCATTTAGAGGAGAACGATTGTCAGAGGTAGGTCGTCTCTCTGAGCTCCGATGATAGCTTCGGACATTCCAAATTCCGAGTTTCTGTAAGAAACCGACTTAGAAAATTTCATTGCTGATATCAGCTAAGGCGTCAGACTTAGAGGTTCGCCAGGAGATGGCCTTCGTCTCCAGGCCATAAAAGACTCCAAAACTTTAAAGGCTTGTAACTTTGCTTCTACAAGTCCGTTTGACTTGATTCAAAAAAGGTTCGGTCGCTATTGACCTGCCCTAAGTGATGGACTACTTATAAAATTTCATAAGTAGTGCAAAAAGTTGAAAAATTTAAATTCACTAGTTTTGGAGGTTTTCTGGGGTTTTCGACCCTGCTGAAGTCAATGAAAGCATTTTTAATGATGTCTGAGCCAGTCTTCTCATGGTATAAGCGGCTTTTCACTGAAAGCGAGCAAGACACGGAGAGTTTTGCTGTAATATTCCACTGACAGGGTGTTCCTTCGGGACGGCGGACGATGCCGTAGTGATAAGTGTGGCAAGGGAATGTGTCATATTTGAGACCGTAACCGCTGGGACAACTCATGTCTCATGTTGGGCATTTGACACAGCTCTCAACGTAGCACTTTGAACGCCAATCGGTTGAGTCTTAGCTATCTTGTCATGGGTGGCCTCTAAACATCTCCATTGCAAAACGCTGGTGAATCAAGCTCTCTACGGCTTGCTATCAAACTGATCAAAGCAATAACTTGGGATGTTTCCTCAAGGTTTTCAAGTATGCTGAGTTCAAATCTGCTATCAGATTTCAAATTTAACTAAGTCTAAGGCAGCTTTGAGGGGTTAGATCCCAGCTACTGTTCACTACCTTTGACTCGACGTTACTGTTACCACTTCGGGGCAGTGACAATGATGTCTTAAGCTGTAAATAGCGGGTATCGGGGAAGATCGCTCACTTCCCTAGTGATCAGTACAAGGCCTTCGGGCTGTCGACGGGATCGAGTGCCACTCACTACACTCAAATCTATCATTCCTCACTAAGTGTAAATTACTGACTACACATTTGTCCTGCTATCAGGTTGTTTTGACTTGCTATCTAGTTGAATAGTATCTTGCTATCAAGAGATTCACTTCTGCTCATAAAGCACATCATCGCTGTAATACCTCCTTTGCTCGAGCGTTCCTTCGGGACGGCGGGTACTGCCGTAGAGGGATTGTGTTGCACGGGTTGTTCGTCGTTTGTTAGACCGAAACCTCTGAGCCGTTGCTCATGTTGGGCATTCGACTTCATACTCAACGTGACGTTTTCTCTCGCCAGGTCAGAGTACTTCAGCCATTCGACAAAGGTTAGTCTTTATGATATGGAGTAGAGTGAAATGTAATTCATTAGATGCCCCTTCAATGATTGCTCCCATGATAAACGTTGATGAGACAAATGAAATGATTCTCATCTTCCTTTTTCAGTGATTGAAATCTACTAACATACTACCGTATAATGGGCCACTATGGGGCAAGACATGATAGAGCCTTCAATGCGCTTTGCCCTGGGCAGTCTTTAGACTGGCGAATACTATCATTAAGTTGAATCTGCTATCAGTCAACTTGAACGTTGCGTCGCATTAGAGGGGTATATAAACCACTGCCTCTCATTTCATTTCAATCATGCAGACGCCGAACAGTCAAGTCAGCTCTCCTCGCGGACCGCAGTTAAGGCCGCGAAATTTATTTGAGGAGTTTGTCAGGCTAGAGGAGCAAGACAGAGTTTTTAATAATCTTGCTCGGATTGGCAATCCGATGACAGCAACTGCTGTTAATCCAACGGAATGGCGCTACATTCCACTTTTTAGCCATGTACCAGTTAGTGTGGAAGTCGACAGTGCTACCAAAGAGAGAGTCAAAGACTCTCTCAGTAGAATTGGTAGGGTGTAAGATGACGTTACTCCCGAGAACGAACCATCGGCTCTCTTAAGGGCCACCATGGGGCAAGACATGATAGAACCTCCTCGCGGTTTGCCCTGGGCAGTCTTCGGACTGGCGAATACTATCATTAAGTTGAATCTGCTATCAGTCAACTTGAACGTTGCAAATGAAGTTCGGTGTAATACTTCCTTTCGACGGGCGTTCCTGTAAAGGGCGGCGGTGAAACCCGTAGCTATGTATACCGCAAGGGACATTCGTCAATGGTCAATCTTGTTAAACCTCTCTGCGTCATGTTTGCAAGTGATTGCCTCTGTCTCAACGTAGTATGCATTCGCGCCAGGGCGACATTTAGCCAACTGTCGAAGGTTGCCTAAAACTTTCCATTGCATATGTTATGAGAACCATGAGTTCTACCTGTCTCTATCAATGAGACGAATTGATGAATGGAATGAAATGGGAGGACACTCACGCGCCACACGCAACATAACACACTTCTCTCTTCCGTAGTCTAACAAGCTCTTTACACATGGATCGCAGTCGATTGCTATCCCTATATCAGAAGTGTAAGCTATCTTAATTTTATCTAACACTATTTCATCTACCATTATCATCCATATGAAATGTTATAAGAATTGCAAGTTAGACTAAGCGTGCTACTATTTCCAAATGAAAAAGTATACATGGTTAAATCATCCACTTAAGCCCATCCGTAGTCTAACAAGCTCTTTACACATGGATCGCAGTGGATTGCTATCCCTGTATCAGAAGTGTAAGCTATCTAAATTTTATTTAACACTATTTCATCTACCATCATCACCCATATGAAGTGTCATAAGATTTACAAGTTAGACTAAGCGTTCTACTATTTGTAAATGAAAGATATCGTTTCAACAGTTTACAAGCTGAAAATAAAGTTTTAATAGTGTACACGTTGGAAATAAAGTTTTAATAGTTTATGTGCTTCAAAATAGAGTTATAACAGTTTATATGTTAGAAATAAAATGAAGTTTCATCAGTTTACAAGTTAAGAATAAAGTTCTATCTGTTTGTATGATAGAAATAAAACAAAGTTTCAACCGTTTACAAGTTAAAAATAAAGTTTCAACAGTTTACAAGTTAAAATTAAAGCTTCAACAATTACAAGTTAAAAATAAAACTTCAAAAGTTTACCAGTTAGAAATAAAGTTTCATCAGTTTACAAGTCAAAATAAAGTTTCAACAGATTATAAGTTAAAAGAAAAGTTCCAATAGTATGTGCATTAGAAATAACGTTTCAGCTGTTTGTATGTTAGAAATAAGATAAAGTTTCAATTGTGTGTACGTTAGAAATAAAGTTCTATCTGTTTCTATGATAGAAATAAAACAAATTTTCAACCGTTAACAAGTTAAAACTAATGTTTCAATAGTGTGTGTATGTTAAGAATAAAGTTTTATCTGTTTGTATGTTAGAAATAGAATGAAGTTTCACCAGTTTACAAGTTACGAATAAAGTTCTATCTCTTTAAGTTTATAAGTTAAGAATAAAGTTCTATCTGTTTATATGTTAGAAATAGAATGAAGTTTCACCAGTTTACAAGTTAAGAATAAAGTTCTATCTGTTTATATGTTAGAAATAAAATAAAGTTTCAATAGTTTGCAAGTTAAAAATAAAGTTTCAAGAGTTTACAAGTTAGAAATAAAGTTTCAACAGTGTGTATGTTAGAAATAGAGTTTTATCTGTTTGTAAAATATGATTGCAGGATTTAATAGTTTGCAAGTTAGACTAAGCGTTCTACTATTTGTAAATGAAAGATATAGTTTCAACAGTTTACAGATTAGAAAATAAAGTTTCAATAATGTGTACGTTAGAAATAAAGTTTTAGCTGTTTGTATATGAAAAACTAAGTTTCAAGAGTTTACAAGTTAAAAAATAACGTTTCAATGGTGTATACGTTAGAAATAAAGTTTTAGCTGTTTGTATATCAAAATAAAGTTTCAAGAGTTTACAAGTTAGAAATAAAGTTTCAACAGTGTGTATGTTAGAAATAGAGTTTTATCTGTTTGTAAAAATATGATTGCAGGATTTAATAGTTTGCAAGTTAGACTAAGCGTTCTACTATTTGTAAATGAAAGATATAGTTTCAACAGTTTACAGATTAGAAAATAATGTTTCAATAGTGTACAAGTTGGAAATAAAGTTTTAATAGTTTATACGCTTGAAATATAGTTATATCCGTTTATGTCTTGGAAATAAAGTTCTAACAGTTTGTATGTTAGAAATGAAGTTTTACCTGTTTGTATGCTAGAAATAAAGTTTCATCAGTTTCCATATTAAAAAATAAAGTTTTTAACAGTTTACAAGTTAAAAATAAAGTTTTAATAGTGTATGCGTTAGAAATAGAGTTTTAGCTTTTGTATGCTAGAAATAAAGGTATAGCTATTTGTAAAATAATTAAAATTGTAAGTGATTAGCATATTTCGTTTGCTGAAAAGAAGGTATTCCGCCTGTTAGTGTTGGTGTATTGATATTGAAGAATTTGGTAGTATCTGTTCAATTGAAGACTATAATGGTTCTAGCAAATATTAAAAACAGCAGCCATTATATAATTTATGAAACTGAACCCTTTCCTGCTGCTCTCATTCGAGTGGTACCCTATACATATTACCATCCTTCATAACGGACATTGTATCATAACAGGCTTATGTGATTTCAATAAAGTATCACGGATTGTTAAATTCCTAATGTGTTATCTGTTTGATGTATAGCTAATGGAGGCATGTTAAACGTTGAGTTTTTCCTTCATTCACTGACGACTCATCATATGAATGAGTTAAGGTGATAACGGTATGCGTCATCACTTTGACTGACAAAGGAACGCACACGCACTGAATGGGGAAAAGATCAGGCTGTCAATAAGGATGAATAGAATCTTATCGAATGGTCTGACATCTACGACAATGAGGTGGATCCATTTTTAGACATGGATTATCGCTTTGTCTGATATGAAAACGTTCACACGCTCACATATTCAGCTGTGAATATAATTTACTATTGCTATTTTTAGTGACTATCTTTACAAGAAGAATGACAGTGATGTAAGCAACATGCTTCCTAACCTGAATAGAGCTGTTTGTATTATTCTATTAGACATGTCGTTTAGCAAATCGGCGATACAACGATGTTGTCCACCCGTTAGAAAAATTAGCACAAGCGAGTTGTGTGAAGTGTTACTTGATGATGCAAAGATACATCACATCTCATTTTTGATTGAAAATCAACGCGTTGTTCTGAAACTGGGTGATGACATTCAATGTCAATTGAGTAAAAATTTGAAAAAACTCTTTGGTTTTTCAATGCTACAAACAGTGTTTGCTGCTGCGCATACGATTGGTATAGAAACACCAATGACACTTGATAAACATGAACAGCACCTTTACATTCAAAGTGATTTGATTTTACCTATTTCTGTTGGTGAGAAAAAAGAATACATTTTACGCGATTTCATTCATGATAAAGACGCTTCATATAGAATAGTCGAGAAGATGTTTGAATCTATTTTCTATCATCCCGTCGTCAAACAAACTATACCCTCTATTGCTATCAAAATTACCAATGGTTTACAAGAGTGCATCCATGTGAAAGATACTAAATCCCTCATAACGTTAGTGTTTCGGAAAACAAAGTGAAGTCATTGTGATATGTTTATTGAAATATGTACATGAATGTGAAGCAATAGACTTTATACAACATCCACTGAAAATATATACATGAGCGCACTTCAATAAACATTGTTATATACAAAAAGTCTTTTTACTTCGTGAAGGGTGGAAATATACAGGGATAGGAAAAATGTCTTTCAGTGGAAAAGTCATCACATGGGGAATGTACAGATGTGGACACATATTCACAAGGAAAAAACAATCTCATGCGATACATAAAACAACAATGTTTATCTACAGAAATCAACATCAAAATACTGAGTTAAGGATGAATCTATTTACACGTCTCCTGAATGTGGTAGTGTGAGTTTAATTCTTTTGGGTGGTGGTATGTTTGTGTCAGGATGTCCATGTGGAAGAGATATGTTGTGTTCTAACCAGCACCTCTTATCCTCCCATGCTGAAAGCGCCCGTTTCCTAAAAGTATGAGTTTTGATCTCATGCGACTTAGATTTTAAGATTGTCATATTGACAAACGTTATATTTTTATTTCTATAGGCTTTCCTGAAATTCTTATGTTTCATGTTAGAGACCAATGATCTTGATATGCCTTTAGAACGCTTAATACTATCGTCGCTATCCTTTAATTTCATACTGTACATTTTTGGACGGAGGAGAATCATTTCAGCTATCTCCTTCCCTGCTGTCTCATCCTTAAAGCAGCCAAGTTTTGCCTTATTTTTGATGGAGTAGAGTGGGTGATCAGTAGGATAATTTGATGTATCAAAATATCTTTCTAAAGATTTTCCTACTTCATTGAAATTTAAATCTTTTTGAGTGGTAATACCTAAGAAGAAACTATCTGTATCACCACCCAACAAACGAACCTCTTTTACGAGAGGACATGGTTTTAGTATTTTATAAAAGAGTTGGTACATTTCAAGCTTAGAGTAATCTAGTACAGCTTGACCAATATAGATGGGTTTGCACAACTCAACTTCAGATTTTATCATTTTAACACCTATAAGGTCCTCATCGATAATGTCTCTATCGATGAATAGAGGTGATGAGACCAATTTGTGATACTTTTGATCATCATTAACTAGTTTGTAGTTTACGCGCTTTCTAACATCCTCCATCGTCTTACCAAATAGACTGTTGTTCTTATATTTATAAAAGTCTTTTTCAAAATTATTTTGGGCTAGTGCACGTTTCTGGCTGTTGCTATCAATATATGGTTTGAGGAAGGCTTTCTGTCTAAATTTAATAATGCGGTGAACTCTTTTTAAAATCATACCCATTTCTAAATAAAATTTTAAGATGCTAAAGTGGACTAGATAGTTTTCTTTATCATACTGGGTGAGTAAAAGTTTGCGGCAAGGCTTATAGTCGGGTTGACCGCATGATTCTAAATCTTTATGAAATTGTTTCATAAAGTCGGAAAACATATCTTTGGTCACTTCACCTGATTCGGGTGCGAGTGGAAAATCCACGGTTTTATGTTTAATATTATTTGGATAGATTAGATCTATTTCAAAATAATATCCCCAATCACCTTCATCTGGAATTGCTAGTATGTTAGAAGGGTTGGAGAAATGTTGAATTTCACTATCATCTAACCAGCTAAACTCAGAGTGAGGTAGCGGTTTGGATAATGAACTACCATACAAATTATTTTGATCATAATACTTAAGATGAGTCTGATCATCGCCTACTATTTTTGATTTTAACCTATGTTTATTTACAAATGTGAGACCACCGCGAATTCCTCGCTCAAATAAATTATACATCTCTGGATCTTGTAAGAGATGAATGGTCTCACCAGTCATTTTAAAAGCAGACTTAAATGACATGGCTGGTAGACTGACAAAGTGGACGGGATCTAACTTATCTTCTTCTAATGCCACTCGTCGAAACTCTTGGAAAACGTCAGCCAGCAAAAATACATCTAACTTAAGGTAGGCAATCATATATTCACCAAATGTATGGCAGTCAAATTTTATCCATGCCTCTTGAGCATGTTCATAGTCCTCTACTGGACAATCTTGATCCGTCAAATCATTTTTAAATTTATCTATGGGTGGAAGAGAAGTCTCACCGAGTTTACTAATTGCATCAAGATATGCATATGGAAAGACTCCTTTCCGTGTGATGACTTCATTAGTTAAATTTGGATACTGTTTCTTAAGATTTTGTGTTAGTGGAAGAGACTTTAGATTTTGTACGAGAGAGGCCAGTGATGCAGTCATAAATTGGTAGGAATCTAAAAATTTTATATCAAAATAGACCGTCTTATTTTCTTTGGTTTTATCGACGGGTACTTTTGCTGTCATGGCCATAAACTTTTCTCTCGTTTGTGCTATTACATCAAGCTTCCACTCTTTCATTTGGCCTAAACCTCCTTTTATTATCATATGGCTGTCGTAGCCCTTGAAATTATGGAAAATGACGGGTAATGTACGCCGTTTCATCCTAAGTGAAAAATTGCATTTTGAACAGAGTGCGTTTCTAAATTTACCAGTGATGTGATCATGGTCGCGCACTTTCTTAATCTTATCATCATCAAATGTTTTCCTACATTTGGGGCAAATGTTGCAACTATCAAATTTTGCTTGATCATCTGCTGTCATATGCAATGATCTGCGATAGAGTTCACCATCATGTTTTTGTTGAAATTTTACAGCCTGTTCGAGGAATTGTAGGAATTGGTAAATACAATCCTCACCTTGCCAGACGCGCATTTTATTTTGTCTACTCCTAAAGTGATCATGTCATACTTCATAGCAGGAAATGGCTGCTGGTCGATGGATGTTATCATCGATATAGCATTCGATGTCAGCATAGATGACACGAAGAGGACTTAGTTCATCACCATTCTCTCTATATGAAAACTCCTTATCTTTGGGCATGCGCTCTATTTGTAGTTTACCCCGCTTGCACCATTCATAATGACTTCGAAATTTATTTTTCGACCAAAATGGTCGTGTGCAGCGATCGCATATGAAATGTTCACCTTTAATCGATTTTTGTATATGGTTGTAAAGGCGATGAATTTTTGGAATACCACAGTAATGCCACTGTTGAGTATTGTCCTCATACACTAGCAAGAGGTTGACAACTCGATCATAGCTACTTTGGCGGTTGTTATACCTAACGCCTTTTAGCCCTTTCTCCCAGACGTGTACCACTATCTTAATTTTATTTAATTTCTCAAATTTCTCTATATCTTTCAATTTCATATCTTCACTATTGCAGTCATCAAACTTTAATTCATTTTCCCACTCTTGATACTTACTTCTACGGAAACGATTATCATTTACATCATTGTAGTGGAGAATGGATAACACTGCATACTTAAAACATTGCGATTCACAATCTACAGAAACGACTGCTTTTTTATTTTTTAAACTTTTCGGAAGTTTAAAGGAGCCTCGCCCACTATAACTTTCTAGCAAATTGATTTTAAACTTGGCAGATTCTATACCATCAAAAATGAGACCACTATCGCGTTCGTTGAATTTAACTATATTTAGTTTTAGTCCTTGGATATGAAAATTTAACCAAGAATCTTCATCGATTACTTCTGTAGCGGGAGAGGAGGGTATGTGAAACTCCAACCTCTCTACTATTTGACCAGTATGGTGGTCGATTTTTACATATTTTATTTTGAGATAGATGAGCGCCTTCATTCTAAAGTTGTCTAAATTTCTAAAGAGCGCATCTATCAAAGATGAATTTTGATGAAACCATTCTTCAAAGTCAGCAATGGTTTCTGAAGATTCCATCTGGTAGTTCCTCACTAAATTATTTATCGACACTTCAGAGAGTCGGATAGAGGAGGTGCCGTTGGTGTAACTATCGTCACTGTGTGTATGTTGAAGTCTGTGTGAAGATAATTCAAATCGTGTTTCAAATGATTGAATGCAGAAGTCGCAAGTAAAGGAGACGTGTTCAATAGAGTCATCCTCACCTCAGGAGATTGATGGCGACTTGGGTTGACACACATGTTGTCTGATGTGTCGGAGCAGATCGCGTTTCCTCATGAAGATGTGCCCACAGTCAGCACATTCCCGCTCGTCACCTTCCCGCGATAGTGTTGAGCTGGAACTAGCATCACCTAAAAGAGAAATCATTCTATCATCTCTATTAAAGTCTTAGTGTTTTGTTACAACCTACCTTCACTCAACAGCTCTAAACTTTCCTTGAGAAAGGAGGGCTTTGGTGATGAAGTCGATGCCTGAAATTGAGGAAGATGCTATTAGCCAAACGTTCGAGGGAGATGAGTGAGGAAATCTTCAACCTACCATTTTAATGGTGTGGTCGTACACCTCGATCTCCATTTCTACCGACTTGTTGGAGATGGGAGGGAAGTCGCCTGCTGTTGCCGGTGGTGGTATGTGAGAGTTGGCGGGGTGGTTAGGAACGTTATCGCACAGAAATACCGTTGCGAGATCTGTTGAGAAAAGGAAGGAAAGCGATCAGTAACATGACTATTCAATTCCAAGTGTGGCGTGCGTTTTGTTTAAGTCCTTGTCCCCCTTTACCATCACTGTAACTTACCATCAAGAGAATCTACTTCCGCCATCACCGATGGTTCAAGAGGAGGTAGAAGGGGGATGCGAGCCGAGGGTGGAAGAGTCCGCGGCTTGGGTGTTGGAGGGATGCGGCGACGAGGAGCTGGTATGGGTGGTGGTGGAGGTTGGGCGATGACCATACCCGAGGTGGATGGCTGCTCAGATGGTGGAGCTGAGGTAGATGGGCGAGAGGGTAGGGCCGGAAAATCATCATCATATTTCCGCCTCGCGACTTCCTCCCACTTCTCCTGCCTTACCAAAACTGTAGAGTGGAAAAGAGATGAGATTGATGAATGATAGAATGCATGCTATCAGCCATGATGATACAGAACACATAACAGCATTCATTCATTAAGATACTTACATATTCCCAGTCGTTCATAGGCTCGACCAAGTGCCCCTTCAGGAATAGGTTCTCTGTTCATGATGCGCTGCTGTACTGAAAAAAGGGAGGGAGATATTGGTGAGAGATTTCTCGAAGGGGAGATATTAGAGTGCATTATAAATTTTAGAAAATGAGCTTCGCTTTTGAAAATCGCGGAGTAAAAAGACGTTAAGGGTCTTTTGTTGAAAATTAGTAAGGATATGATTCTTACATTCTTGATGTTATTCAAAGGTTTATGAAAATTAATTCCTATGCTCAACACACATGGTAACCGAATGATGTTAGTTCAAGAGTTTTATTAGCACAACCTGCATCCTTACCCCATCACACAAAAACTTACATTGCTCAATGAGAGTTTCCTCCATCTTGGCAGAGACGCGATAAGATTCAATTTTTCTCGCGATACTCGTATCCATATCGAAGATTAAAGTAGTTAGATTCGACGTCGTAGGCAAATTCACTGAAAAGGATACGTAAGATTTATTTCATTTTACCTATGATGATCATGTGAATAGTCATTCAATGAACATGAGTCAATCAACACTTCGAAATGCTCCGTACCATAAAGACTAACCCTTGTCGAATGGCTAAAGTACTCTGACCTGACGAGAGAAAGTGTCACGTTGAGTATGAAGTCGAACGCCCAACATGAGCAACAGCTCAGAGGTTTCGGTCTAACAAACGACGAACAACCCGTGCAACGCAATCCCTCTACGGTAGTACCCGCCGTCCCGAAGGAACGCTCGAGCAAAGGAAGTATTACAGCGATGATATGCTTTATGAGCAGAAGTGAAACTCTTGATAGCAAGAGACTATTCAACTTGATAGCAAGTCAAAACAACCTGATAGCGGGAGCTCACCAACACTCACCTTATGAAAGATAAATGTGAAGAGTAGAGCTGGTGCACTACCTTTTATAAGATTTTCCTAAGCGGTGAATGGATGAGACGTCTCGTCCAATCACAAGACGATCATTTAAATCTTCATCATGGAAATCAATGTTCCACAGTCGGAGTAAAAGTTTGAGATGATACACTCCTGGCAAACTAACTCATGAAGTAGCTTTGCTGTGATACATTTCTATCTGTAAACATATGATAATATTAAAGTGAATCTAAAACTTTTCAGCTTATTAATTGTTCATCGTTGCATCAACGCTTAAACACGTGAACAGTTATAATTTATTTTTAATTTACACTTAGTCTAACTTGTAAACTAGTAAATCTTGCAATCTTATTTTTACAAACAGTTACACCTTTATTTCTAACATATACACTATTGAAACTTTATTTCTAACTTGTAAACTCTTGAAACTTTATTTTGATATACAAACAGCTAAGACTTTATTTCTAACGCATACACTATTGAAACTTTATTTTATTTCTAACATATAAACAGATAGAACTTTATTCTTAACTTGTAAAGTGGTGAAACTTTACTTTTTATCTTGTAAACTTTATTTTGTTTCTAACATACAAACAGATAAAGCTTTATTTCTAACGCACACACTATTGAAACTTTATTTTCAATCTGTAAACTGTTGAAACGATATCTTTCATTTACAAATAGTAGAACGCTTAGTCTAACTTGTAAATCTTATGACACTTCATATGGGTGATGATGGTAGATGAAATAGTGTTAGATAAAATTAAGATAGCTTACACTTCTGATATAGGGATAGCAATCGACTGCGATCCATGTGTAAAGAGCTTGTTAGACTACGGAAGAGAGAAGTGTGTTATGTTGTGTGTGGCGCGTGAGTGTCCTCCCATTTCATTCCATTCATCAATTCGTCTCATTGATAGAGACAGGTAGAACTCATGGTTCTCATAACGTATGCAATGGAAAGTTTTAGGCAACCTTCGACAGTTGGCTAAATGTCGCCCTGGCGCGAATGCATACTACGTTGAGACAGAGGCAATCACTTGCAAACATGACGCAGAGAGGTTTAACAAGATTGACCATTGCCGAATGTCCCTTGCGGTATACATAGCTACGGGTTTCACCGCCGCCCTTTACAGGAACGCCCGTCGAAAGGAAGTATTACACCGAACTTCATTTGCAACGTTCAAGTTGACTGATAGCAGATTCAACTTAATGATAGTATTCGCCAGTCCGAAGACTGCCCAGGGCAAACCGCGAGGAGGTTCTATCATGTCTTGCCCCATGGTGGCCCTTAAGAGAGCCGATGGTTCGTTCTCGGGAGTAACGTCATCTTACACCCTACCAATTCTACTGAGAGAGTCTTTGACTCTCTCTTTGGTAGCACTGTCGACTTCCACACTAACTGGTACATGGCTAAAAAGTGGAATGTAGCGCCATTCCGTTGGATTGACAGCAGTTGCTGTCATCGGATTGCCAATCCGAGCAAGATTATTAAAAACTCTGTCTTGCTCCTCTAGCCTGACAAACTCCTCAAATAAATTTCGCGGCCTTAACTGCGGTCCGCGAGGAGAGCTGACTTGACTGTTCGGCGTCTGCATGATTGAAATGAAATGAGAGGCAGTGGTTTATATACCCCTCTAATGCGACGCAACGTTCAAGTTGACTGATAGCAGATTCAACTTAATGATAGTATTCGCCAGTCTAAAGACTGCCCAGGGCAAAGCGCATTGAAGGCTCTATCATGTCTTGCCCCATAGTGGCCGATTATACGGTAGTATGTTAGTAGATTTCAATCACTGAAAAAGGAAGATGAGAATCATTTCATTTGTCTCATCAACGTTTATCATGGGAGCAATCATTGAAGGGGCATCTAATGAATTACATTTCACTCTACTCCATATCATAAAGACTAACCTTTGTCGAATGGCTGAAGTACTCTGACCTGGCGAGAGAAAACGTCACGTTGAGTATGAAGTCGAATGCCCAACATGAGCAACGGCTCAGAGGTTTCGGTCTAACAAACGACGAACAACCCGTGCAACACAATCCCTCTACGGCAGTACCCGCCGTCCCGAAGGAACGCTCGAGCAAAGGAGGTATTACAGCGATGATGTGCTTTATGAGCAGAAGTGAATCTCTTGATAGCAAGATACTATTCAACTAGATAGCAAGTCAAAACAACCTGATAGCAGGACAAATGTATAGTCAGTAATTTACACTTAGTGAGGAATGATAGATTTGAGTGTAGTGAGTGGCACTCGATCCCGTCGACAGCCCGAAGGCCTTGTACTGATCACTAGGGAAGTGAGAGATCTTCCCCGATACCCGCTATTTACAGCTTAAGACATCATTGTCACTGCCCCGAAGTGGTAACAGTAACGTCGAGTCAAAGGTAGTGAACAGTAGCTGGGATCTAACCCCTCAAAGCTGCCTTAGACTTAGTTAAATTTGAAATCTGATAGCAGATTTGAACTCAGCATACTTGAAAACCTTGAGGAAACATCCCAAGTTATTGCTTTGATCAGCTTGATAGCAAGCCGTAGAGAGCTTGATTCACCAGCGTTTTGCAATGGAGATGTTTAGAGGCCACCCATGACAAGATAGCTAAGACTCAACCGATTGGCGTTCAAAGTGCTACGTTGAGAGCTGTGTCAAATGCCCAACATGAGACATGAGTTGTCCCAGCGGTTACGGTCTCAAATATGACACATTCCCTTGCCACACTTATCACTACGGCATCGTCCGCCGTCCCGAAGGAACACCCTGTCAGTGGAATATTACAGCAAAACTCTCCGTGTCTTGCTCGCTTTCAGTGAAAAGCCGCTTATACCATGAGAAGACTGGCTCAGACATCATTAAAAATGCTTTCATTGACTTCAGCAGGGTCGAAAACCCCAGAAAACCTCCAAAACTAGTGAATTTAAATTTTTCAACTTTTTTGCACTACTTATGAAATTTTATAAGTAGTCCATCACTTAGGGCAGGTCAATAGCGACCGAACCTTTTTTGAATCAAGTCAAACGGACTTGTAGAAGCAAAGTTACAAGCCTTTAAAGTTTTGGAGTCTTTTATGGCCTGGAGACGAAGGCCATCTCCTGGCGAACCTCTAAGTCTGACGCCTTAGCTGATATCAGCAATGAAATTTTCTAAGTCGGTTTCTTACAGAAACTCGGAATTTGGAATGTCCGAAGCTATCATCGGAGCTCAGAGAGACGACCTACCTCTGACAATCGTTCTCCTCTAAATGACAAGTCTCTCTCGGTTCCCAGCTTATATAGTGTGTGGCGATCAGCTGATGACGTAACACCCATCATCCAAACACTAAAAAACCCGTCTATCTCCGGTTCTAGTGCTCCGATTGAGCTGGAAATACACCATTTCCATGTAGAATTTGACGCTGAATCCGAATCTGGCCTCCGTTTTCCCATCCGATGCTTCGTTTTGGCTCTACAGTAGGCAGCCATCGCAAAAATTCTAACTCTGTCGTTTTTCCGAAAAATGTTGAAAATTTTTCTCGCCGATTGACTTGAAACTCTCCGATTGACATGAAACTCATCATACAGATAAAGAATTTCACGCTGATTCCAAATCTGAAATCCGTTTTCCCATCCGATGCTTCGTTTTGAAGCTAGAGCCCAAAACGTCCCAAATTCTAACTCTGTCGTTTTTCGCCAATGTCCCAAAATCTTAAATGGCGTCTCACATCTAAACGAAGACAGATAGGAACAAGCCGATTCTTTCACTGAATTTGTCTCACTCTTAGCTTTCAAACGAGCTATGGCACGACAAAATCCGTCCACTGGAAGCCAAAATCGAAGCAAGCTGTCCAGAGGGGGGGGGACGTCAGTGAAAAATTTTTCTCTCCGATTGACTTGAAACTCACCCTACCGATGCAGAATTTCACGCTGAATCCGAATCTGGCCTCCGTTTTCTCATCCGATGGTTCGTTTTGGCGCTACACACCAAAACGTCCCAAATTCTAACTCTGTCGTTTTTCGACAATGTCCCAAAATCTTAAATGGCGTCTCACATCTAAACGAAGACAGATAGGAACAAGCCGATCCTTTCAGTGAATTTGTCTCACTCTTAGCTTTCAAACGAGCTATGGCACGACAAAATCCGTCCAGTGGAAGCCAAAATCGAAGCGAGCTGTCCAGAGGGGGGGGGACGTCAGTGAAATTTTTTTCTCTCCGATTGAGCTGGAAATACACCATTTCCATGTAGAATTTGACGCTGAATCCGAATCTGGCCTCCGTTTTCCCATCCGATGCTTCGTTTTGGCTCTACAGTAGGCAGCCATCGCAAAAAATTCTAACTCTGTCGTTTTTTCGAAAAATGTTGAAAATTTTTTCTCTCCGATTGACTTGAAACTCACCATACAGATAAAGAATTTCACGCTGATTCCAAATCTGAAATCCGTTTTCCCATCCGATGCTTCGTTTTGAAGCTAGAGCCCAAAACGTCCCAAATTCTAACTCTGTCGTTTTTCGCCAATGTCCCAAAATCTTAAATGGCGTCTCACATCTAAACGAAGACAGATAGGAACAAGCCGATTCTTTCACTGAATTTGTCTCACTCTTAGCTTTCAAACGAGCTATGGCACGACAAAATCCGTCCACTGGAAGCCAAAATCGAAGCAAGCTGTCCAGAGGGGGGGGGACGTCAGTGAAAAATTTTTCTCTCCGATTGACTTGAAACTCACCCTACCGATGCAGAATTTCACGCTGAATCCGAATCTGGCCTCCGTTTTCTCATCCGATGGTTCGTTTTGGCGCTACACACCAAAACGTCCCAAATTCTAACTCTGTCGTTTTTCGACAATGTCCCAAAATCTTAAATGGCGTCTCACATCTAAACGAAGACAGATAGGAACAAGCCGATCCTTTCAGTGAATTTGTCTCACTCTTAGCTTTCAAACGAGCTATGGCACGACAAAATCCGTCCAGTGGAAGCCAAAATCGAAGCGAGCTGTCCAGAGGGGGGGGGACGTCAGTGAAATTTTTTTCTCTCCGATTGAGCTGGAAATACACCATTTCCATGTAGAATTTGACGCTGAATACGAATCTGGCCTCCGTTTTCCCATCCGATGCTTCGTTTTGGCTCTACAGTAGGCGGCCATGGCAAAAAATTCTAACTCTGTCGTTTTTCCGAAAAATGTTGAAAATTTTTTCTCTCCGATTGACTTGAAACTCACCATACAGATAAAGAATTTCACGCTGATTCCAAATCTGAAATCCGTTTTCCCATCCGATGCTTCGTTTTGAAGCTAGAGCCCAAAACGTCCCAAATTCTAACTCTGTCGTTTTTCGCCAATGTCCCAAAATCTTAAATGGCGTCTCACATCTAAACGAAGACAGATAGGAACAAGCCGATTCTTTCACTGAATTTGTCTCACTCTTAGCTTTCAAACGAGCTATGGCACGACAAAATCCGTCCACTGGAAGCCAAAATCGAAGCAAGCTGTCCAGAGGGGGGGGGACGTCAGTGAAAAATTTTTCTCTCCGATTGACTTGAAACTCACCCTACCGATGCAGAATTTCACGCTGAATCCGAATCTGGCCTCCGTTTTCTCATCCGATGGTTCGTTTTGGCGCTACACACCAAAACGTCCCAAATTCTAACTCTGTCGTTTTTCGACAATGTCCCAAAATCTTAAATGGCGTCTCACATCTAAACGAAGACAGATAGGAACAAGCCGATCCTTTCAGTGAATTTGTCTCACTCTTAGCTTTCAAACGAGCTATGGCACGACAAAATCCGTCCAGTGGAAGCCAAAATCGAAGCGAGCTGTCCAGAGGGGGGGGACGTCAGTGAAATTTTTTTCTCTCCGATTGAGCTGGAAATACACCATTTCCATGTAGAATTTGACGCTGAATCCGAATCTGGCCTCCGTTTTCCCATCCGATGCTTCGTTTTGGCTCTACAGTAGGCAGCCATCGCAAAAAATTCTAACTCTGTCGTTTTTCCGAAAAATGTTGAAAAGTTTTCTCGCCGATTGACTTGAAACTCTCCGATTGACATGAAACTCATCATACAGATAAAGAATTTCACGCTGATTCCAAATCTGAAATCCGTTTTCCCATCCGATGCTTCGTTTTGAAGCTAGAGCCCAAAACGTCCCAAATTCTAACTCTGTCGTTTTTCGCCAATGTCCCAAAATCTTAAATGGCGTCTCACATCTAAACGAAGACAGATAGGAACAAGCCGATTCTTTCACTGAATTTGTCTCACTCTTAGCTTTCAAACGAGCTATGGCACGACAAAATCCGTCCACTGGAAGCCAAAATCGAAGCAAGCTGTCCAGAGGGGGGGGGACGTCAGTGAAAAATTTTTCTCTCCGATTGACTTGAAACTCACCCTACCGATGCAGAATTTCACGCTGAATCCGAATCTGGCCTCCGTTTTCTCATCCGATGGTTCGTTTTGGCGCTACACACCAAAACGTCCCAAATTCTAACTCTGTCGTTTTTCGACAATGTCCCAAAATCTTAAATGGCGTCTCACATCTAAACGAAGACAGATAGGAACAAGCCGATCCTTTCACTGAATTTGTCTCACTCTTAGCTTTCAAACGAGCTATGGCACGACAAAATCCGTCCAGTGGAAGCCAAAATCGAAGCGAGCTGTCCAGAGGGGGGGGACGTCAGTGAAATTTTTTTCTCTCCGATTGAGCTGGAAATACACCATTTCCATGTAGAATTTGACGCTGAATCCGAATCTGGCCTCCGTTTTCCCATCCGATGCTTCGTTTTGGCTCTACAGTAGGCGGCCATCGCAAAAATTCTAACTCTGTCGTTTTTTCGAAAAATGTTGAAAATTTTTTCTCTCCGATTGACTTGAAACTCACCATACAGATAAAGAATTTCACGCTGATTCCAAATCTGAAATCCGTTTTCCCATCCGATGCTTCGTTTTGAAGCTAGAGCCCAAAACGTCCCAAATTCTAACTCTGTCGTTTTTCGCCAATGTCCCAAAATCTTAAATGGCGTCTCACATCTAAACGAAGACAGATAGGAACAAGCCGATTCTTTCACTGAATTTGTCTCACTCTTAGCTTTCAAACGAGCTATGGCACGACAAAATCCGTCCACTGGAAGCCAAAATCGAAGCAAGCTGTCCAGAGGGGGGGGGACGTCAGTGAAAAATTTTTCTCTCCGATTGACTTGAAACTCACCCTACCGATGCAGAATTTCACGCTGAATCCGAATCTGGCCTCCGTTTTCTCATCCGATGGTTCGTTTTGGCGCTACACACCAAAACGTCCCAAATTCTAACTCTGTCGTTTTTTCGACAATGTCCCAAAATCTTAAATGGCGTCTCACATCTAAACGAAGACAGATAGGAACAAGCCGATCCTTTCAGTGAATTTGTCTCACTCTTAGCTTTCAAACGAGCTATGGCACGACAAAATCCGTCCAGTGGAAGCCAAAATCGAAGCGAGCTGTCCAGAGGGGGGGGGACGTCAGTGAAAATTTTTTCTCTCCGATTGAGCTGGAAATACACCATTTCCATGTAGAATTTGACGCTGAATCCGAATCTGGCCTCCGTTTTCCCATCCGATGCTTCGTTTTGGCTCTACAGTAGGCGGCCATGGCAAAAAATTCTAACTCTGTCGTTTTTCCGAAAAATGTTGAAAATTTTTTCTCTCCGATTGACTTGAAACTCACCATACAGATAAAGAATTTCACGCTGATTCCAAATCTGAAATCCGTTTTCCCATCCGATGCTTCGTTTTGAAGCTAGAGCCCAAAACGTCCCAAATTCTAACTCTGTCGTTTTTCGCCAATGTCCCATAATCTTAAATGGCGTCTCACATCTAAACGAAGACAGATAGGAACAAGCCGATTCTTTCACTGAATTTGTCTCACTCTTAGCTTTCAAACGAGCTATGGCACGACAAAATCCGTCCACTGGAAGCCAAAATCGAAGCAAGCTGTCCAGAGGGGGGGCCGGATCGGAGGCCGGGATCGGGCCGGGGGAAAACGGAGGCCAGATTCGTATTCAGCGTCAAATTCTACATGGAAATGGTGTATTTCCAGCTCAATCGGAGAGAAAAAATGTCAGTGAAAAATTTTTCTCTCCGATTGACTTGAAACTCACCCTACCGATGCAGAATTTCACGCTGAATCCGAATCTGGCCTCCGTTTTCTCATCCGATGGTTCGTTTGGGCGCTACACACCAAAACGTCCCAAATTCTAACTCTGTCGTTTTTCGACAATGTCCCAAAATCTTAAATGGCGTCTCACATCTAAACGAAGACAGATAGGAACAAGCCGATCCTTTCAGTGAATTTGTCTCACTCTTAGCTTTCAAACGAGCTATGGCACGACAAAATCCGTCCAGTGGAAGCCAAAATCGAAGCGAGCTGTCCAGAGGGGGGGGACGTCAGTGAAATTTTTTTCTCTCCGATTGAGCTGGAAATACACCATTTCCATGTAGAATTTGACGCTGAATACGAATCTGGCCTCCGTTTTCCCATCCGATGCTTCGTTTTGGCTCTACAGTAGGCAGCCATCGCAAAAAATTCTAACTCTGTCGTTTTTTCGAAAAATGTTGAAAATTTTTCTCGCCGATTGACTTGAAACTCTCCGATTGACATGAAACTCATCATACAGATAAAGAATTTCACGCTGATTCCAAATCTGAAATCCGTTTTCCCATCCGATGCTTCGTTTTGAAGCTAGAGCCCAAAACGTCCCAAATTCTAACTCTGTCGTTTTTCGCCAATGTCCCAAAATCTTAAATGGCGTCTCACATCTAAACGAAGACAGATAGGAACAAGCCGATTCTTTCACTGAATTTGTCTCACTCTTAGCTTTCAAACGAGCTATGGCACGACAAAATCCGTCCACTGGAAGCCAAAATCGAAGCAAGCTGTCCAGAGGGGGGGGGACGTCAGTGAAAAATTTTTCTCTCCGATTGACTTGAAACTCACCCTACCGATGCAGAATTTCACGCTGAATCCGAATCTGGCCTCCGTTTTCTCATCCGATGGTTCGTTTTGGCGCTACACACCAAAACGTCCCAAATTCTAACTCTGTCGTTTTTCGACAATGTCCCAAAATCTTAAATGGCGTCTCACATCTAAACGAAGACAGATAGGAACAAGCCGATCCTTTCAGTGAATTTGTCTCACTCTTAGCTTTCAAACGAGCTATGGCACGACAAAATCCGTCCAGTGGAAGCCAAAATCGAAGCGAGCTGTCCAGAGGGGGGGGGACGTCAGTGAAATTTTTTTCTCTCCGATTGAGCTGGAAATACACCATTTCCATGTAGAATTTGACGCTGAATACGAATCTGGCCTCCGTTTTCCCATCCGATGCTTCGTTTTGGCTCTACAGT
The DNA here is from genome assembly GCA_907163375.1 of Prostheceraeus crozeri. NCBI lineage: Eukaryota > Metazoa > Platyhelminthes > Polycladida > Euryleptidae > Prostheceraeus > Prostheceraeus crozeri. The sequence goes on from CAJQUW010014796.1 coordinate 285,865, forward strand.
AGGCAGCCATCGCAAAAATTCTAACTCTGTCGTTTTTTCGAAAAATGTTGAAAATTTTTTCTCTCCGATTGACTTGAAACTCACCATACAGATAGAGAATTTGACGCTGATTCCAAATCTGAAAACCGTTTTCCCATCCGATGCTTCGTTTTGAAGCTACAGCCCAAAACGTCCCAAATTCTAACTCTGTCGTTTTTCGCCAATGTCCCATAATCTTAAATGGCGTCTCACATCTAAACGAAGACAGATAGGAACAAGCCGATTCTTTCACTGAATTTGTCTCACTCTTAGCTTTCAAACGAGCTATGGCACGACAAAATCCGTCCACTGGAAGCCAAAATCGAAGCAAGCTGTCCAGAGGGGGGGGACGTCAGTGAAAAATTTTTCTCTCCGATTGACTTGAAACTCACCCTACCGATGCAGAATTTCACGCTGAATCCGAATCTGGCCTCCGTTTTCTCATCCGATGGTTCGTTTTGGCGCTACACACCAAAACGTCCCAAATTCTAACTCTGTCGTTTTTCGACAATGTCCCAAAATCTTAAATGGCGTCTCACATCTAAACGAAGACAGATAGGAACAAGCCGATCCTTTCAGTGAATTTGTCTCACTCTTAGCTTTCAAACGAGCTATGGCACGACAAAATCCGTCCAGTGGAAGCCAAAATCGAAGCGAGCTGTCCAGAGGGGGGGACGTCAGTGAAAATTTTTTCTCTCCGATTGAGCTGGAAATACACCATTTCCATGTAGAATTTGACGCTGAATCCGAATCTGGCCTCCGTTTTCCCATCCGATGCTTCGTTTTGGCTCTACAGTAGGCAACCATCGCAAAAAATTCTAACTCTGTCGTTTTTCCGAAAAATGTTGAAAATTTTTCTCGCCGATTGACTTGAAACTCTCCGATTGACATGAAACTCACCATACAGATAAAGAATTTCACGCTGATTCCAAATCTGAAATCCGTTTTCCCATCCGATGCTTCGTTTTGAAGCTAGAGCCCAAAACGTCCCAAATTCTAACTCTGTCGTTTTTCGCCAATGTCCCAAAATCTTAAATGGCGTCTCACATCTAAACGAAGACAGATAGGAACAAGCCGATTCTTTCACTGAATTTGTCTCACTCTTAGCTTTCAAACGAGCTATGGCACGACAAAATCCGTCCACTGGAAGCCAAAATCGAAGCAAGCTGTCCAGAGGGGGGGGGACGTCAGTGAAAAATTTTTCTCTCCGATTGACTTGAAACTCACCCTACCGATGCAGAATTTCACGCTGAATCCGAATCTGGCCTCCGTTTTCTCATCCGATGGTTCGTTTTGGCGCTACACACCAAAACGTCCCAAATTCTAACTCTGTCGTTTTTCGACAATGTCCCAAAATCTTAAATGGCGTCTCACATCTAAACGAAGACAGATAGGAACAAGCCGATCCTTTCAGTGAATTTGTCTCACTCTTAGCTTTCAAACGAGCTATGGCACGACAAAATCCGTCCAGTGGAAGCCAAAATCGAAGCGAGCTGTCCAGAGGGGGGGACGTCAGTGAAATTTTTTTCTCTCCGATTGAGCTGGAAATACACCATTTCCATGTAGAATTTGACGCTGAATACGAATCTGGCCTCCGTTTTCCCATCCGATGCTTCGTTTTGGCTCTACAGTAGGCGGCCATGGCAAAAAATTCTAACTCTGTCGTTTTTTCGAAAAATGTTGAAAATTTTTTCTCTCCGATTGACTTGAAACTCACCATACAGATAAAGAATTTCACGCTGATTCCAAATCTGAAATCCGTTTTCCCATCCGATGCTTCGTTTTGAAGCTAGAGCCCAAAACGTCCCAAATTCTAACTCTGTCGTTTTTCGCCAATGTCCCAAAATCTTAAATGGCGTCTCACATCTAAACGAAGACAGATAGGAACAAGCCGATTCTTTCACTGAATTTGTCTCACTCTTAGCTTTCAAACGAGCTATGGCACGACAAAATCCGTCCACTGGAAGCCAAAATCGAAGCAAGCTGTCCAGAGGGGGGGGACGTCAGTGAAAAATTTTTCTCTCCGATTGACTTGAAACTCACCCTACCGATGCAGAATTTCACGCTGAATCCGAATCTGGCCTCCGTTTTCTCATCCGATGGTTCGTTTTGGCGCTACACACCAAAACGTCCCAAATTCTAACTCTGTCGTTTTTCGACAATGTCCCAAAATCTTAAATGGCGTCTCACATCTAAACGAAGACAGATAGGAACAAGCCGATCCTTTCAGTGAATTTGTCTCACTCTTAGCTTTCAAACGAGCTATGGCACGACAAAATCCGTCCAGTGGAAGCCAAAATCGAAGCGAGCTGTCCAGAGGGGGGGGGACGTCAGTGAAATTTTTTTCTCTCCGATTGAGCTGGAAATACACCATTTCCATGTAGAATTTGACGCTGAATACGAATCTGGCCTCCGTTTTCCCATCCGATGCTTCGTTTTGGCTCTACAGTAGGCGGCCATGGCAAAAAATTCTAACTCTGTCGTTTTTCCGAAAAATGTTGAAAATTTTTCTCGCCGATTGACTTGAAACTCTCCGATTGACATGAAACTCATCATACAGATAAAGAATTTCACGCTGATTCCAAATCTGAAATCCGTTTTCCCATCCGATGCTTCGTTTTGAAGCTAGAGCCCAAAACGTCCCAAATTCTAACTCTGTCGTTTTTCGCCAATGTCCCAAAATCTTAAATGGCGTCTCACATCTAAACGAAGACAGATAGGAACAAGCCGATTCTTTCACTGAATTTGTCTCACTCTTAGCTTTCAAACGAGCTATGGCACGACAAAATCCGTCCACTGGAAGCCAAAATCGAAGCAAGCTGTCCAGAGGGGGGGGGACGTCAGTGAAAAATTTTTCTCTCCGATTGACTTGAAACTCACCCTACCGATGCAGAATTTCACGCTGAATCCGAATCTGGCCTCCGTTTTCTCATCCGATGGTTCGTTTTGGCGCTACACACCAAAACGTCCCAAATTCTAACTCTGTCGTTTTTCGACAATGTCCCAAAATCTTAAATGGCGTCTCACATCTAAACGAAGACAGATAGGAACAAGCCGATCCTTTCAGTGAATTTGTCTCACTCTTAGCTTTCAAACGAGCTATGGCACGACAAAATCCGTCCAGTGGAAGCCAAAATCGAAGCGAGCTGTCCAGAGGGGGGGGACGTCAGTGAAATTTTTTTCTCTCCGATTGAGCTGGAAATACACCATTTCCATGTAGAATTTGACGCTGAATACGAATCTGGCCTCCGTTTTCCCATCCGATGCTTCGTTTTGGCTCTACAGTAGGCAGCCATCGCAAAAAATTCTAACTCTGTCGTTTTTCCGAAAAATGTTGAAAATTTTTTCTCTCCGATTGACTTGAAACTCACCATACAGATAAAGAATTTCACGCTGATTCCAAATCTGAAATCCGTTTTCCCATCCGATGCTTCGTTTTGAAGCTAGAGCCCAAAACGTCCCAAATTCTAACTCTGTCGTTTTTCGCCAATGTCCCAAAATCTTAAATGGCGTCTCACATCTAAACGAAGACAGATAGGAACAAGCCGATTCTTTCACTGAATTTGTCTCACTCTTAGCTTTCAAACGAGCTATCGCACGACAAAATCCATCCACTGGAAGCCAAAATCGAAGCAAGCTGTCCAGAGGGGGGGGACGTCAGTGAAATTTCAAAATTTGATGAAAAATGTTTTGGTGACGGTCCCAGGTCGAAATTCCACACTTTGGAAAATTTTCAAAATTTTACCCATACAAAGCCACTCTGACACTTAGGATTTTTTCAGGTGAGCGAGCTCCGACCTAAAATCTTGTAACCGCTCTAACTTTTGAACGAAGACAGATAGGAACAAGCCGATCCTTTCAGTGAATTTGTCTCACTCTTAGCTTTCAAACGACCTATGGCACGACAAAATCCGTCCACTGGAAGCCAAAATCGAAGCGAGCTGTCCAGAGGGGGGGGACGTCAGCGAAAAATTTTTCTCTCCGATTGACTTGAAACTCACCCTACCGATGCAGAATTTCACGCTGAATCCGAATCTGGCCTCCGTTTTCTCATCCGATGGTTCGTTTTGGCGTTACACACCAAAACGTCCCATATTCTAACTCTGTTAAAATTTTGAAGAAAAATTTTTTCTCGATGATTGCCTTGAAACTCACCCTACCGATGCAGAATTTTACGCTGAATCCAAATCTGGCAGCCATTTCACCATCCACGACAACCTAAACGGTCGCCCACGTCAACCTAGACGGTCGCCCACGTCAACCTGGACGGTCGCCCACGTCAACCAGGCGGTCGGACCAACTCACCCGAGTCTCACACTCTGTCGTTGCAGAGGGGGGGGGAGTCAGCGAACATGTTGTGAACGTGAACCCACCTGGCCGGCACACCACGACAGACCACAACCTCTGTCATTCCAGAGGGGGGGGACTCAGACCCGAAGCACCACGGCGGCCGACCACGACACTCTGCCGTTCCAGAGGGGGGGAGGGCGCGCTGTGTTTATTCTGGACCTTTTGTTACTACTATTCCCATTTCTGATGCGAGGCTCAATAGGCCGACACTCATGACGTCTCATTTGCAGTCGTGCCAACAATTCAATTTGATCTGTGCATCTTTACAACAAACCACTTATACAAACTGAATCGTTACTTGTCTTTCGCCGTTTAACAATGGCATAATTGCTTTTCCAATCACCTAGTGATTTTCAGGTATAACGGATAATTACTTTTTAACTTATCCGGTGCACGGCATTAGAAGCAAAGGGCATTGAAGGCCATGGCCTGGTTCTCGCCTCACTCGCATTTTATCGCTCGCACCTTATAACTTCTTCCTTCACAGAGAGCAACTCCTCTTCGGAGATGATTGACAGTCTTTCATGCACATTGCGAAAGCTATTTGCTAGTTTGTAATGCGGCAAATGGCACTTGGTGGAAGTTATGTGTGGAATTCTGGTTTGCCTCCGCCATTTTTTCTCCGGTAAATATATACCTGCCAGCGTGTGAAGTTGCCGGAGTGTCGAGGCTGGTTTCCAATGTGTCGCTTCACCGTCTGCGCTTTCGAGTGAAATTTTATGTTACAATTATCTTCTCTTTTTTGAGACAAAAACGCTCGACGTTCATGGCGCTGCAACATTTAAAGTCACAATGGGCACTGCATTACATGCGACCTCGGAAGGGTGACACGCATGGTAAACTGTCTTGCGAGTTGAAGCGCAGCTGCGTGAGGCATCGACCAATCAGAGCGCATTATTGCGGAAGACGGTGTTACGATGCACGACGCGCGACCCATTGTAAAACAGTCTTTAGTCGCAGCCATCAGCTATAAGGCGACAGACGTCGTTCAGGGTGGGGTCCACTTCTTTGATGTGTGTCAACCTTTCACTGCCTTTTTCCAAATGCCTTTGTCGTTGTTTGTAAATTCATGTAAGACTAATTGAATACAGCAAAAGATTCATTTTTCAACGCAATTTTTATCAGCACTTCACTGGCAACAGGTGTCTTACACATGATTTTTATCTGTGCATTTATCATGATTTCTTAAGCTCATAATTAAGGCAGACGCCATGTGCGGAAATCTCATGTCATCTGTTTTGGTATCTCCACATCATCCCCTCCGTTTTTTTTTTGCCAAAGGTTGGTTTTTATTAGTTTTTGTTATCTATGTTGCTTGTATTTAACCTTAATGATATCTTTCATTTTATCCTTGCAATTCTCTGTAATCTGCTCACCGCTAATTGTGGAACAGATGAAACTAATTAAATCTAAAATTAATCAAATTTCCAAAAATATTTAAAAAGAACAGAACAGCAGTGTTTGCAAAAAATTATTTTGCAGAAACTCATACCGATGGTGGAAATTGAAATTTAATGAGACACGAATTTTTGTCAAAATATACCTTTAAAAGTAAGAAAATTTATAGAAACATTATAATTACGAAATTACTGATTAGTCGATTTATTTGCGGGATGGTTGAGTGATACCTTTATGAAATGAGTAAATAAAATAATGTCGATTCGCACTGCGGCCTTGCTTTATTCCCAGGCTTGCCAATGGGATGGATTTCCAGCCCAATCCCGATGAGAATTTCCATTGGGATCCCAATCGATCCCAATCCCAATAGAAATCCTAATAGCCTGCTTTAGAGCTAAAAAGGTACGCAGTTTTACCCCAAGCTTCATCGGGCTTACCGCTTAGGCCTGCCAAATGTAATACTTTTTGAATTGACGAAGTCCACGGTCGTAGGCCAAGGACTAGAATGTCCTTAATAGGGCTTTAATTGATTTTAAACGACAGAGTATAATAGGAGTACTGTATGGCTATATTTTGCGCCGAGACTGCCGTCACCCAAGAGCTTATAGGGGTCTAGGTGTATATCTAATATGTATGTATGAACTACAAACACACTTGGTATTAATTAAACCTATATCGGATAATGCGGTGTTAATAAACAGCTCGCTACACGGGCTCGCACGGACAGTAGGCAACAGGCAGTCGACAGCGTCATATACGGTTAAATAGGCTTGAATAGCTTACAATGTATAGCTTAATTATAGAAGCGGCGAAGCGCGTGACAACGTACAGGCGAATTGTATAACCGTATACATACTGTTACATAGCTGCTACCTTTTTAAGCAGCACTACATGTATAAGCCATAGAGTAGGGTTAGAGTTAAAATTTGTGTAGATCACAATAAGAGCTGTCAATGCTCGAATTCGAGAGAGGCAAGGTCAGAATTGAGACACAGAAAAATGAACTGCTCTGCACAACCCGAAAACATTTGTAACGTACTGACTAATGTCAACGATTACATGTATATTTTGTTGGGAGAGGGCTTATTGGCTTATCCCAATTGGAATCCCAATCCCAAGGCAAGCCTGTTTATTCCCTAAGCGTGGTACTTTTATTTTTTTGCAGTATTACTTTCATTATTGAAGATGTCATTGTTCTGCGTACATAGAAGTGTCACTTCTTTTCTTAGACCATAAGTGGTCAGATCTCGCCTGTCGCGTTCCATAAAACGATAGAGATTTGAATTGATTAAAGAGGGTAATGTCCCAAGGCGTGGAGTTCCTTCTATTATTTTGTAGTAAGCCTTGAAGATAAATTTCAAATATGTAACTGATGCATTAAATATAAAATTGAAGTTAAATGACAATAAGGAGTCAATGAAATTATTTATTCCTAATTTTTTTAAACCTGAAAGGGACACACGAACTCATCTTGCAAGCAGCATTTTGTCAACCCTTGCCATAGATAAATCGATCGAAGGGCAGCCCATCGCAATTGTTTTTTTCAATAAGTTACCTACTTAAGTTTTCATAGTAATTCAAAAACAGGCTTTGGTGCAAATTGTTGCAGCAATAACTGCTGGTGTGATTACAAAAGCACGACTCAAGTCAGTGTTGTTATTTTTTATGAAGCAGTTAAATCTACATTACCGAACGCCAGGGCTGCCGTGGGGATGGGGATGAAATGGGGATCCCCATTCCCATGGGGATGGGATGAGGATAGGTGCTTTCCCCATGGGGATCCCCCACTTGGGGAATTCTAAGCAGATCGTAAAATTATTTCAATAATTTGAGTAGATGTACATTCTGTCGTCAACGTCCAGAAATAGTGTCGTCTGCTCATATTCAATTGTGCATTGATTGAACCAGCAACTCATGTGACATTTGAAAACTCGTGAACCATCCTTCTACAAATCATAATAAAATAATTACTTCTCAGGAATACCAAGACTATTCGATAGTTTATTTTCCATAGGAAAGTCAAGGCTTGTCGTTTAGGACTCTTGTGTATGCGATCAAGGTTGGGACTAAACATAGCTTAATTAGCCTAATAATCACTATCGAATCACCGATATGCAATCACAGCGAAGACATGGAAGACCTTTCGATAACTTTTCATTGGCCCATGTAAGCATGCATTATGGCTTCCTTCCTTTTTCCACTAGCAAGTATGAATACATACCCAAGTAATCCTGTAACTAATATGCCTACATGCATTTCATTTTCAACACGTATCGCAATCGTATAGCGTAGGTCTACATGTTTTGTACATATATACATGGGAATAGGACGACAACTCCTGTGGGGATATGCGGATCCCCACATGAATTCTATGGGGATGGGGTGCGGATGGGGATAGAAATTTCATCCCCACGGCAACCCTGCCGAACGCCCGATATGAAAGTGTCACATAAAAGGAAGCGTTGGAACATGTAACGTTAATGAAATGGCACAGTCTGTTGACATAATACCATAGCAATCGAACAGCGAGCAGGCAGTTCAACATTAAACACGCCAAGTTGTGCGACGTTTAAGTGACTGCTATCAACCGTATCACACAGCAAAGAGACACAGTCGATGTCAAGCTCTACAGAGAAGCTTGTGAATGTTTTTTCGTGCGCCTGCTAACTTTCTCAATAATGATCGGAAGGACCAACATGACGAGAAAACTTTAGCTCAATGATCTGAATTCTTTGAATAGGAAGGAATCGTGGCGATCGGAGCATGTTGAAGGAATTCACAGCAATCCGCAAGCGATGCACGACTATTTTTCTGATCTCTGTAAGGTATTGGGAATTTCTTCTTTTTGCCCACTTAATAAGTTCCTACATGTGCCATCCTTTTGAATCAGTCTGCACTTATAG